>CABPRJ010000476.1:634140-1234140 GCA_902439185.1 Cinara cedri
TATATTCGTTGTTATTTAAAAAAAAATTAAAAACTAGGTTTAATCTTTTTTTTTTTTTTTTTTTAGATTTCAAATGTAACTATAAGAAACTACACTCAGCTTTATGACCGTGCATTATTTTTTTTTTTTTAACCAAAACTCACTTTACCCAGTTGTAAAGGACATTAAAAACACGCAACGAAAAAAACAACGACTTTCCCGATTCGCCAACTAGATCCGAAATCCTGCGAAAGAGCCCTCTTATCGTTGCCGCGAATGGGGGTCGAGATGGCTAGTGGAAAGTCGTTAACAGACGGAAAAGAAAAAAAAAATTCGCACGGTAAAATCACTGACTCGGATCTAAATAATTCGAAAACACAAACAAACACAATCGTGGAATAAAAGAGCAAAAGGTATATCAGTTCCTCAGTTTACGACCGTGATCCGGCCCCGCCCGAATCGGTATAACTGTATCCGTTGACTCGTCTAGCCTTGCGATATCATTCATAGCGTCCGTCCGTACACATCCCGTAACGTACACACCTCGTACACGCCGCAACAATATATTTTGCGGTGGTCTTGGATACGAGAGCAACCGGAACGACGGAACTTAATCCGTGTACGTGCAGCGCACTGCCATTACACGAACGCGCCCCGTACACCCGAGTGATGTGCGATTATGTTTCCGCGTCGAACGCGAAAAGCGATTTCCGCGGCTCTCCGAGAACACAACAATAATAATAATAATATTGCAACGATTATACGGTTGAACTCCGCAATTACGACCGGAATGTTTTTCCCCGGGAGCCGTATAACACTCCGGTGCCTTTATTTATAACAGACGCATACGCCGCGAAAACGCGAATTCTGCGGATTTTACAAGCCTGCGCACGGTTTTATTAAACGGTAGTGTGTCGAATTGCGGGTACCCTGCGAAACGGGCGTGTTGGCGATAAAAAACAACGCCGTACACTTTGTCCCGGAGCACAACCGTAGAAAAATGCGACGCTATGTCGCGCCCTGTATATTGCCGCGCGGTATACACGATATATACGATATATTAATTATTCGACGGGACTCGCTCGAGACGTTAATATTCGCTCGTTGCAAAATAAACTCGAAATTATTTTTTTATTCGTCACGAACGAGGCGAGGTGTGTTTGGTGGAAGTATTATAGGCACTTTGCGCGGATCATGACGTAATTATCGTTCGACGCCCGCCATGATAATTATTGTTAAGGGGCGCCCGACCGGAAAATTTCGCCGATAACATATTTTATTACAATACTATTGCCGACCGACGACGCGGGGTTTTTAGCCCTGAAAATTCCGACCTCATCACGACGTACTACGGAACAGCGAAACCCATTTTTCCTCCCCGCCCCGTTTGTTTCCATCCGCCATTATATTATGATATTTTAATATATTGTTGCGTGTAAAAAATTAGTTTACTCGCTCTTTAACGATTTCGGTACAGTTTATCGTTAAGGTCATAACACGGGTGTATGTTAGTAATAATAATCAGTGGCGTATTAACGAAAAATCGTTCGACGAGATTCTATTACATACGTATATTAGTACATTACGGGTACCCCGTTCAACGTTCTGCGTAGCCCAAACAATCGTATATGATTTGCATAATATATTTTACACGCATTCGTTCAATTATCGTTATGTGGCATTGAGTCGTCGAAATCAAAAAAAAAATCGAATAAAATCGATTTCTAAATAGGGTGTTACAAACAAATTTATATTATTGTTTGTATTATTTACGTTTATATGGAAATAATAAAATATTTGTACGCGAAAATGGACCTCTGACATAACTCTACTGTACCACAATAATATATTATACGCGTCTATTGAATCGCATTTGTTACGGTTTTAAGTGAACGATTTGTCGTTATCATTGCTGCACGAGATTTTCCACTCGGGCGCTCGTATTCTTATAATAATATTACGTATATTATAATATACACCGACAATACAAAATCTACATTTATTTTTTTATTATTTTTTTTATATATATATATATATATTTTTTTTTACATCATTTTGCAATATCGTGATAATTATTATAAAATACAATACATTACGATCCCGCGGCGATAAAACTTCGGCCCGGATCGTGAGGAATATAAGCAAAGTAATAATATTATACCGACGTTTTCGTTTATTCGCCATCATAACGCACGACTTCCACGAGTCAGAAACTTATATTATGATCGGACACGTCGCCGCGGATCGTTATTTTTTTGTTTTTGTTCGATAAATTTTCATAGACGAAACGACGTCACTATCTGTCTTGACTATTAAAAAATATTCTGTATATTTTTTTTTTTTCTAGTTCTTATCATATTATTGTATACGCAGGGGAAACACGTGGCAAAACTTATTTTGTTTATCACGGACTATTCCATGGTTAAAAACGATTAGTTTTAGATTTAATTCATTTCTTATTATAAACCATATTGTTACCACACAGTCAACATCAATTGCAACTATTTGGTTTAAATTTTTTATTTGACAATGAAAATGTCGAAGCTAATAAAATATTATTATATTCACACGTTTTGACGATTCAGCGAGAGAAGAGGATTTCAGTGAGACTGTTAAAGGTAAGTTCTATAATAGTGTGATGAATTGTGCAGTAGCCAGAAAAATAGAACTGAGAACAAATGTAGTGGAGATAAAAATAATTAGGTGAATGAGTGATAGAGTGAAGAGATAAGATACAATAAGGAATTAGTAGATAAGGGGTAGGTAGTATTGTCGTGACTTCGATAGTAGAGAAAATGAGAGAAAATAAACTGAGATTGTTTGGGCATTTCAGGGAAAGAGAAGAATCAGAAGCAGTAAGTATTGTAATGAAAATAACCGTAGGAAAAAAAGAGAGAGGAAAATAGAAAACGTGTCAATTGAATGCAGTTGAGAATGGTATGAGAAAAGCCGGTGTATGCAAGGTGGGAAATCGGGTCAAATAAAAGTTTAAAACGAGGTTGACGGAGCCCAGATTTTTGGGATGAAGGTCAAAGAGAAGAAGAAAGTAAATGACATTAAATTAAATAACTAAGATATAATATTTCATTTCTCAAATGAATACGTCTATAGTATGAGTATAGAACTTTTAAAAATTGTTTTGCACTCATTAATTTTTTTTATCTACAATATTGTTAAATTATTGTACGAGTACATAAATACAACAGCTGTTTGTATTTGGTTTAGTAAGTTCCTTTGATAAAAAGAATTATATCACATTTTTTTATAGTTATTTTCGTATATTTCATACTATGTATTGATATTGCCCCGATATTAGGACAAATCTATGAAATAGTAAAAAACAATAAACGGTTAATGACTAGTTATCAAAACTGTATTATTATTAAATATTTAAGACGAAAAGTTTCTTAATACAACTGTGCAAAAACATTAAGTGTGTTTTAAAATCCTGAATGATCATAAAGGTTTTAATTTTTTTTAATAGGTTTTGTCCCGTATTCTACTATGTATAAAAATGTAATGATCTATTGTCATTTTGGTTTTACATATTTTTAGATTCTGAGAGTTTTATTTATTTTTTTCTCTCCGTTTTATACAATCCAATACACACAAATTACGTTATGTTTAGTTTTCCATAAAAAAAAAAAAAGAAAAAAAAATACATCAATATTTATAACTTTTACCAAAATACCAAGGCAGGGGGATGGGGGAGGGAATTGAAGCCCAGAACCCTAAACCCGATTGTGTACGCGTCTGATTATTACAGTATTTTTATCCCGAATTTAACGAACACCTTTTTTGTTTTTGTTTTTTTTTTTTTACCACAGTGACATCGCGTTTAAAATAATAATTTATAAGACAGATTTGGAATATAATTTTTAAATAAATATAGATTTTTATAAAATGTCAGATTTCATGTGGTTGTTTTTTCAAAAAAAAAAACAATAAATAAAACGTTCCCAATACTTTTTCGACGTGTACTATTGGTAACGATAAAAGCTTTTATATATGATGTGATGGGTAGGTAATATCGTTAAGTTCCTTTCCCTGTCGGAAGAAATCTGGCAAAAAAACAATAAAATGCCGCAAGAGCGAAAGACTATTCAGGCATGCCATTTTTTTACGGACTCGTTGCCAAGTTATATTCGAACCCAATGAATCGACACAATTGTTTGTATATTATTCAAAAGGGAAAAAGTTTATCAAAAATCTCCCGGTGGAATTTAATTTTCTTTCGCTTTTTTTTAAGTAAACGCTCGGCGCGGTTTTCAATGACAATAGTATTAAACGAAATATCATTGTAATAATTATTTTGATCATAAGCTGCAATTAGCGTTTCTCGCGGAAATATCGATGTATACCATATATTCGTTTAAAGCGTACCGTGGTCCGTAAAAAATAAAAAAATAAAAAAATAAAAAAAAAAGATTTATCGCAATAAATAATTGTACGTCGTCGGTCGGTGGCTCGTATTTCGACGTACAACTTCACGCGAAATCACTTTCAATTTGATCGCGAACTTTTGCTTTTGGAAACAGTGCTGCCGAGATTCGGTTTTTCATTTTTTTTTTTTTTTTTTTTATTATTCTATTATAACCGTGTACACATTAAACTTGACGTGAATATGTTCAAAGTTAAAACATTATATAATATTATACATGATCAATAATCGTCTGAAAATAATCACGTTTCGTGTACCTACCAACTACACTTGGGTATACTAGTAAAATGAAATATAAATAAAAACAAAATAAAATCAAATATAAACGACAATATTTACCTAAAAAAAATAAAATAATAATAATAAAAATCGATTGATTTGGCATGTTAGTTTATTTGACGTTATTTTTAGATTCTGAGCGTACCGAGAAATTTATTGATTAAATAACGATGTGTGTTTTTTTTTTTTTACTTTCCCAAAAGTTTCTTTAATCATTTAGAAAAATGATTAGGACAAATTATAAGAAAACCGGGCAAATCTTAGGATAACGATTTTATTTTTTATTTTTTTTTTTAAATATTCGTAGATACTTATATTTTCACAAAATACTCATTTAAGCGTTTTATAGACTTGGTGAATTTATCAGAACGTTCTGGCGATATTTAAACAATTCATAAGTATTTGATATTTTTTAGTTTTTGTTTTTTTAATTTTTATTTGATTTTATGTGGATAAAATTATTTAGGCCTAGCAAAAATGTTTGAGAATTTTACATGAAATTTGTAATAGTTGAAGAAGTGGTCAGAAGAAATAAAAGTTGAACGTAATGCAGTAAGTCTTTTTGATACACATTTAGAGTTAAAATTTCATTATAGAAATCGTAAAAATCATTGCATTTCAAAACGTTTTTAACTAAATTTCGCTCAAAACCGTATTTCGTTGATATCGATTTAAATTACTCGTCAGAATGCCATTCGTTATATTACTGCTTGTAGCAATACGACTACGTGAATCGAAGCTCGCGAACAAAACTTAACTTAATTCGCTTTCGATTCGCATCGTATATTATATTATAATGTACACCAATAATAATATAATATACGGTATAAACGTGATTATAACTGTGTAGTAGGTAGTAGGTAGGTACCGTGCGTAAATCGTAAATGAAATATGATCCGAATTAGTAATATTTATTATAATGCAAGTAACAACGACCCATGTCTACTATACGCCTCTATAAATGGAATCGACATTGCCGACTGGTTTCCAGGCAGATGTATTGAATGCGATGGTTTTATCGTCTGCAGTAACATAAGTACCGTTTCGTTTGAAATTTAAATAGAGATTCCGCAGCTATTGATATATTATTATCGACTACAAGTAGGTACCTATATCGAATAGTAATAGATATAGAGAGGTACGTACACGCGTAGCAAAAAAAGGATTAAATACCATTTCGAGAGATAAAACTTTTAAATAGTCGATGAGCACAAAAAAAAAAAAAAAAAACCGCGTTGCTTCTCGTCTATCTACTGCGTTCTGCAGCACGAACTCGTGCCATTTAATATTGTTTGCAGACATTACTGAACAGCAAATAAAGTAGACGATCTTTCATAATGTACATCTCGTTTGTCTCTCCGCCACTCTTTTTTTTTTTACAATTAATGATAGAATTAAATAATTTTCGAAACAATTTATGTCATCCGAACGTGTATCGTGTTTTTTTTTTATTCAAAAATCGTTCTAACGTTATAGTTAACGACTGTTAAAAAAATTCTAAAACTACTTTTATACTTTTTGTCAAATTTACCAACCCCCCCCCCCCCCCCCCCAAAAAAAAAAAAAAAAAAAAAAACCGACGAAACAAAGTAATTTTATAGGAATATGTCAAGTTTTTTTTTTTACAAACTTATGTATACAAAATAAAATCCACGAACAGCAGAGCTTCATGACTATAAAGTCGAATATCTCCCACCTACTTTGTTTAATACGATGTAATCCATTTAAGCGTATTCACTCATTATCTCGAAAAGTATTAACTTTTTTCAACTAATTTAATAAACGTAAACAGATCTAAAATATTTCATTGCCATAATTTTTATCACGCTTATTTTTCGGGAATACAATGTCATTTTTCAAATGACAAATTATTTTTAAAATACCATACATAGATGAAGTATTAGTTTAAATACATTTCGGCGTTGATATTTTTGATTTCCATCAATCCATTGATGAGATATTTCACTTTAAAGTTTGGGTAGGGAAATATTGGTGGAGCATAATTAATACGCCGCGCTTATGCGGCCAATACAAATGAGCAATTAATTGCTTTTTAAAAAGAAAAAAAAATTAAATTATAAAAATGGTAAAAATGAACAATAAAAGTTGAAATACCCAAAAGGCGCACTCTTGATACTAACGTCATGTACGTTCAAAATACCATCTCTTTGGTTTCATTTGAGAAGTCTGTAAAAGTGTACAAAGCTAAGAAAAACACTCTCCTCTCACAAAAAAATTGTTAAATGTAAACTGAAGTTCAACCGAATCCGGAAAATAAAACAATAATTCTAATTTCCGAGTTTGAGCTCAAGTGATCAAGAGGCGCTAGAAATGTCAAAAAGTACTGGAAAAAAAATATATGACAACAGATATAATACAGTCAGAGGCGTCATTTCAGTTTTTTAATATAGATTTAAGCATTTGAGCCAAACCTACCAAACCTACCAAAATGCCATTTATATGTCCTGTTTATTTTGCGGAACTGAATAAATTTTCTGATCGCTTCGCTCGCTCGTAATCGTATTCCCACTTAACATTTTAATATGCAAATATTTTTTGATATTACAATAACATTGATACTAAACTACGATCATAGTTAATTTCTTCCGTGAAATCCATGATTTACACCGTGTAAAATCAATTTCGCGCTGTTACCTTCTTGACTTACTTGTTTATTTAGCTATGTCAACCGTAGTAACAATCGTTCATGTCTCAGTTCACATTTTAGGTAGTCGAAATCCCGTTTGGTCTAACAAGTTTATCCACAAAGTACCTACCGAATACAAATTACATGAAAAACTCGTAAAATTTAAATGTCTACAAATAGATCAAAAATGACTGAAATGTTTGGAAACTTTACCGCATCTAGAAAAAGCAAATATAAGTTTTAGTCCAATTTTCAAATCTCTACAAAATTTTTAACATGAAATATAATAATAAAAGCATTATTTTCGTATATTTCTCCGTATTTTCTACGTTTTTTCCCAATTATTATGAAAATTACGTCCTTGAAGTACCATCTAGATAAAATTTCCTTGGGGACAAGATTGCTGGTAAAAATGTTGTTCACAAAATAAATTATAAAAATTAACATCATTATAAAACTAATACTTTACTCGTTTCGCACAGAATCTAAAATGCGACTGCCAAAGTATTATCTTGATACCACTAATGACGACTCACAATACAATAGTTTCTATTTTCGGGGGAAATTCGACATATTCTTTTCGCTTTATTATTTTTACTCGTATTCGTATATAATATTAATTGTCTGTCATTCGATTTTTTTTTTTCGTCCGTGTCAATTTGGCCGACTTTTCTTTTTCCGGCCGATTCGAGTAAGTTCGCGCGGAGATGAGGCGCCACACCTCTCCGATTTAGTTTTTAAATGCCGTCGTGTTACTTATATCATTCTGTGGGTCTAAGAAGTGTGACGTGAGACGGCCGATAGTTTCGGTCAATTATTGCGCAAATATATAATAATAATAATAGTAATATAGTCTCGGACAAATAAAAAAAAAAAGATAACGATAGGAAGAAAAATAAAAATAACGATAATAATAATGACGCAGAGGTCGAAAAGTTTCACTGCGGGCTGTCGACAGCTGCAAAACCCTGTAAGCTCGATGCGGGGAGTCCACACGAGTTCGTATATAATATACTTACATGTATACAAACACACACACACACACACACACACACGCGGCACGTTTTACTCGTATGGAATTATTATTTTTTTTTTCTTCATGTCTCGGTGACGAAACGCTGCCGGTGTCGGACGTATTTATTTGCGCGTGTACCGGAGTTCAACAGTTCAACGGAATACCGGATCAAGGCCTCGGCCCGGCGGGGGTGTTAACGATCGCCGCCGTTTACGAAATACCATAATAAGAATCACAATAATATCGTAAATATCGATCTAAATAATATTTTATAATCTCCCGCCCGCGCTTTTTTTTTTTTTTTTTATATATATAGAAAGTCCACACGTGAGTATGTGCGTTACGGATAGCCCCTTTTTTCCCGCCGCCGCCGGCCAACATCCGTTCGAACCCGCTACCATATTACAGGTTAGGTTATTAATACGAGCCTAACCTAAGCCGGCTGGTGTTTATACGACAATAGCACATTTACCTACATATAGGTACCTTGTCAATAGGTACCTATTATACGAGTACGTACCTATATAGTAATTTGTGGAAAATCGTTTGTACAGTCGTTTGGTATTATATTGTTTGTTTGTTTCTTTTTTGATTTTTTTTTTTCTTTTTTTTCTATTACATTTGTGCAATAAACGTTATAGGTATATTATATACATTAAAATATACGTATAATATTATAAATGTACGTTTTTTTTTTTTCGTTCGTTCGTTTTGTGCAACACGCATAATATAATATGTACTATATGCGCGGTTCAAGGTCGGAAATGGGCACAAATAATAACACGGTCCAATTATCGAAAGTCGTTCGTACACTCGCATATAGGTATGTATGATATGTAAACCTCCCATAACGTATATAGGTATTATAGATACGCGTATACTATAATAATAATATATTAATCGTGATTTATACGATATTTATTTTACTCGATCTTTCCTATCCTCTCTCCCGCCCGTCACATATTATGTAGGTATACGTCCGCAGCAGAATACCTCCTGCAGCTCCCCTTCCACCCCCAGGACCCCCTTAAACTACAACCCACCCCCCCACTCCCGCGTTCCTCTCCGGACTGCAATGTCACACGATTCGTATGCACAATAATATCGTGTGTGTTTGTGTTTGCTTTTGTATCTAAGACGACGACGACGACGTTTGACAGCGGGTTAGGAAACAATAACACACATACACACACACACACACACACTATAGCACGGACGTCATGTTAATATTATTATTAGTATTGTCGTAAATGTAGTGCGAATATTACAAGTCTTTAGGCCCGAACACCTTGAAATACATTTGAATCGGCGTAGCGGGAATCCGGGAGAGAGGCTCCCGTTTTGAAATTTGGAAAGGATCGCCATCGGCCGCGTGTCCCGGCCGACGGCTGCCGTAGCTATACATTTCAACTTTGCCCCGAAAAACTACACACGATTACGTATTATTATTATTATTTGTGTTATTATTGTTATTATGCTATCTATACCCACCCACCTATATAATGTTGTAGAGACTTTGTCGTTTCGAATCCGCGGGGAATATTATAATCGGTTCGAGGTCAACGGTTTTTTTTAATAACGATATTATTATAAAGGCAGGTGAGCATACCAGTGTGCGAGTATATTAAGTATTATTAAATTTTAGAGTGATCGCACGACTTTTCTTAAAAATTAATAATTGGAATTAACGCACACCTATGTATAATATACAAAAACAAAAATGTATAATATAATAAACGGGTAACACACTAACACAATTTACATAATACGAGTATAGCTGTTGTTGTGTTATTATAATAACGTGCGGATATTGGTCCTTATACGTATACTGCAATCATTATTTAAACGTGCCACAGGCTCTTCTCAACCCTCACGATAATAACTCTGAGTAAAATATTAAATTTGTTTGATAACCACGCACTCGGCATAAACGACTTTGATTTTTGTCTTTCAATTTTTTTCATTTGTTTTTTTTTCGAATTTTCCCCGAAAATAGAGTCTTTTACACTGCGTATTGTGTCTGTTAAATAGGTAAATATCTTTTTTTCCAGTACATTGCGACACTTTTAGCGGTTCCTTCTGGACCAAAAGAACTCACACTCGTGAACTACAGTTATTTTACAGGCAGATTAAAGTGACAAAATTAAATTCGACTTTCAATATAAACATTTTACGTAACGTTTTATGGGTTTTCTTTGGTTTTGTACACCCCTACAGACACCCTAAATGAAGTCGTGGGATTTTTACATGCATAGGGTAAGTATCGAAAATGGGTCTTTTGATGACTTCAACTTGTCCAACCCTTCCCAATCATTTTTATGCTCAGATTTCGTGTTTTCAAAAAACATATTATGTTTTAATTATTCTTGTACAGACTCATTAATAAAAGAGAATTGTTTAAAATGTGTACATATAAATAGAATTGTTTTCGAGGATTTACCTTTATAAGAGTTGCGCTTTTGACCTCCGACTATACCGTCTGTTTGTATTTTATCAAAAATCCCAAGAACTAAATTATTTACCGATTTTGGCAAAATTTTTTTCGTTAAATTTCTTATCATTAAAAAAATAAAACAGAATATTTTAACAAGTCGGCCGAGTTGAAATTCAACTCAAGTGACGGAGCTCCACTGTGTGTTTGTTTTTTTTAGTTTCTAAAGCTTTATTATTTTTACAAAGACGTGTATTTTTTTTCTCGGAAAACACTTTAACGGTTAGTAAACATGCTTCGATTTTTTTTATGTTATACTTAAAAAAGATGCAACGTATCTACCCGATTCAAAACATTAGTTGAAATATTCATCAGTTCGCTTCTTAGGTGACATTATTTTTTTTTTGCTTTTTTCATTTTTATTGATTTCTGAGTTCCCTTAGAAACAACTAATACTGCTCCGTTCAGAATTGATTTTTGATTTGCGATTATCTATCGCTACGTACCGTCGACTATCCAATGAACCCTCCCCCCCTTAAATGGTATTTTTTATTGTGTCTGCGTAAACATTTTTTCTATCAGAATCTAGGTACAAAAAAAAACTTTTTAGGAACTTTCTTGTAGCATTTTTGACCTATAGTTGGCGTATTAAGGAGTATATTTTTTTATCCATTAGTGTTTTCCTAATAACAGTTTTTTTTAAATCTACTTGCAAGGCTATGCTGGTAATCGACGATACAAGGAAAATACAGTACAATATATAAACTAAATAACCCCGTACAGTGCTGGCCCTATGGTAGGGGGGCAAGCGCTGCGGTCACACTGGGCCCCCACAAATTATGTATTCCGAATTTCCGAATATCACTTTATCTATAAACAATTATAATAATATTGTCCCAATAGTACGCAAATTGCGACCCGTTTGTTATCAACGAAAATCAAAATGGTACCAATTATGCATAGATAAACACATTGTTATTGACTTGAAAACACTCAAACATATTTTATCGTTATCAGCATCGAACATACTATTGCCGATTCTTTCAGCTACAATGAGACAATTGACCTGTTTACATGAAAAGAGCACGAAAAAAAAAATGCTTAAGTAGTATTATATATTATCAGTTGTATTACAATAATCTATGTTTATTTTTTGAATTTAAAGTAAAATATACTTATTATGTCATATTTATGTCATCGTGTTCAATAACATAAAAATATGAATTAATAAAATATTGTTTGTATCTAAGTACTCATTTTGTGTTTAATATAAAAATACAAATTTGATTTTATTAGTTTATATATAAGTACACATTTAGATTTCTAACAAGACCTTAAAGATATGATTCTTAATGATTAATCGAAAAAAGGATGGACATACTTCACACGTGGGCGCAGCTACTTTTGCAGGTGGGAAGTTGGTAAAGTTGGATACAGACGGAAATTTAATGTATATCAGCTGTAAGCAACGATAATCCATTGCTAACAATTAAACGATTCCGAGCGGAGTTCAGTTGATAGTGTTGCTTTGTCAACAATACAATAAATGGTATATGTCATATTGTGGTAAAATGATTACAATGTGCGTTTCTATGTTAACAATGATTGTTTAAAAAAGATTAAAATAATAAAAACTTAATAATAATAGCAAAAAATATAGAAAAACGGTTTCCAATGCCAACCTTATTTTTAATCTATCAATCTTTTCTAACCTAAAACACCAGGTTTTCTTCGTTATCTCGAATATTAATGAGAATTTTACAAAATGACTTCTTTAAGGTTCCACCCAAAGAAGATTTCATCTTAGAAAAGATGCTATACTTGATAATCGGAGTAAGTTTTCTGGTAGAAGAAGTGTTCACAAAAAAAAAAAAATATAATAAACATTATTGTAAAACCAATACATTACTCACACCCCTCAGAATCTAATAAATTAAATCTGTTAAAAAAAAAAAATAAATATAGATATATTTTGTACAAATATATATGGGGTCCCAAAATTCTGCACCGGGCCCCGGAATCTATCGAGCTGGCATTGACCGTGTATACCCTACCTTCCCAAATACCCACCTACAACAGTGGCCTACCCGTAAGCACTATCGACAAATGTTTGTTTTTTATTTCACTACGCGCGTACATGCAGTATAAAATATAAAGAGTATCAATTATTTTTAAGATAATCGGTATATTATTATGTGCCGTATAAACGTTGGTCGTTACCTATATATGATTTTGTCGGTTCCTAAACTGTGTACACTACACTTTCGTCGGTTTAACGGGATTTTTTTTTTTTTCTGTATTCAATGCCTTAACTATAATATGTTTCGTGTAGGCCACCGCATCCATCATATAATAATATTATCTCATTCGATTACGAGATATCGTTGGTAACGTTTGCGCGCGTGTGTAGGTTATTATTTTCGAATAACGTCGATCGAGATAGGATAATACTGGGTGTATACCCCCGCAAGTATCATTTGATTATGCTGTCACATTGATATTATTTATTTCATATTTACTTAAAAAACGTTGAATAAAATCTGTATACTCCTGAACGTATAGTATTATGTGTGTAGTCATTCGCTAATTACGAACATCACTTTCTAAATAATATACGTATTACACAATGTCCGGTAAAAAACCATGAAGACGATAACGATCTGAATTATGCGATTTTATCATATTATTATAGATCTTAAAAAAAAAAAACGATTATTATAATAGTGAAACGGTAAAACACCGCAGAAAATCTCGTAACTATTAAATTTGTAGATTTGCAATAGCGCAGCAGAAGAGAATTATATGTTTAATAAATTATTATTATACAAATTGTTGTAGGTATACAAAACGTTAAAAAACCAAAAAAAAAAATATATATTCAATTTGTTTTAGTTTCTGTTAGTGTCTGAATTTTAAAACAATAATACTATGTATTATATTTTGTTATGTTTTACTACCGTAAAAAATCGGTGTGAAAATTTAAATTAAAGTTGTTTTTTTTTTTTATAATTCTATAAGAGGACGCCATACCCGCGTGCGTAGTGTCCGTAGCATACCGTAGAAATGTCCGTTCAGCAGAGGTCACATTATTAATGATAAGATTTTTTTCCGATATTTGCTACCGGTATAAAACCAATACGCCATTCAATTACTAAAATCGAATACCTATAGTGTTGTCGTTGAAATTACCCGATAAAATCGGTTAAAAACTCGATTTTTTCATATTCCAGAGACATATTTTTCTCGACAATATCAGTTCAAATATCGGTTTAGAAAAAAAAAAACATGTATCCAATAATCCGATATCCTCAATGTCGGTCGACATAAGATATTTATGCCTATATGCCGATACACATCACTAAACATTGTACTTTAATGTTACAGTGAATTTATTATGAAACTTAAAAATAAGCATATAATCTTTTTTTTCGTTATTTCAATTTTTGTGAGATTATAAGCACTTTTATGTTGTGATATTTCACATACTCATAATAAATTACCGCGCTGAATGCAAATTAACTGTACCGTGTAAAGTGTGACGGAAACAGCGCATACAGGTGTGGAATCCTCTTAAGTTAAAATTGAGTCAAAACACAATCAAAATAATTTAAAAATATGAATTTTCAAGATAAAAACTGGTTTATAAAAACCTGACATTATAATTATAGGCACGTCAAATTGCATTTTTTTTTTTTTTTTACATTTATAGTAATTTTTTTATAATATGTGGTTTTTATTTTAATTGACCAGTTGTTATGAATAATAAATATATGATAATCGATAGCAATAAAAATCGTGAAATTTCCATACTTTCTAAAACCAAGTTCAGGTAATTTTCTAATTGAACAATTTACAATTATACGATTGATTTTTTTAAACGTAAAATTAAATCAATTAGAGACGAAAACAAAATATCATTACTTGATACGACTTTTCCCTTACAGTTTGTTATGGTTAAATAAAAATACGATACTTTACATAACTGAGTTTTCACCGCTGTGTTTTTATTTAAATATAATAGTATAAAATATTAATATGGTTACATGTTCAGAAAAATACCAATTAAATAGAATCGATAAAAAAAATTCATTGCAAATTGTAAAGCTGTGATTATGTGAGTGTAAATCTTAAAATTAGTCTGTGATTTTTAAATTGCCGGCAAATCAATTCGTCTTGGACCCATTCCCTAAAAAATAAAAAATTCAGTTCACTGAAAGCTAACAACTATATGCCACTCCTTAATAATGTTATCTTTGTGTAAATACAAAAAAAGAAAACCATTTGTTGAATAGTACGAACGCTATTGGTTCCAAAAACCGTATTTGAAATATTGTTAGCCACAGTAAATGTGCGGACAATAACCATTGTGCAATTCAACTCGCGCTCGCCACGCCACTATAGCTGTGTGTGAGCCTCCGGTTTAAATCTGGCCAATCGGTGGAAGACACAAGCTCCGAAATGAGATTAGACGGGAAAAAAATCGTATCGCACGAAAGCGCCAAAATCCTAGGTACCTGTGTGCCACGGTTAATAGATATATATAATAGATGTATTCGTTAATCGTGTCTGTGTGATGTTAAATTTAGAACTGTATCGTTCAAAAACTCCAAACTTAACAAAAACTTAATCGATCATTGACGATTTTCAAATAATTTTAAAGATCGAAAAAATCAACTAATTTATTTTCATTTATATGTATGTATATTATATTTTATCGATTATTGACAATTTTAAATATTTTTAAATACCCACTTATTTATAAAATGTATAAAATATTAATTTTGGCGCAAACGATACGTCATCTTTACACCTTTGGCGCCTTTAAGTCACATAGCCTGGCCAATTAATAATACACCTATACCTCGTAAATCCCTAGTACCATTTTTCAATTTTCGGGTTGCACTTCAGATTTGTTCTTTTTTACTCGTATACTCGCTCCAATTGAAAACTTCATAAATGTTGCTGGGTTTTTTTTTTTTTTTTGTAAAATAATTCAATCTATACTTATCATAATGTTATTTTTTTTCCGCAAAAACCTTTTCACTTCTCGTAATAACTGGCGAAAACGTTCAACATAACCAACCGGGTTTTAGTAAAATGTATAATAAGTAATATTTGTCGGTGGTAGTTCGCTATAATACATATACGCTCAGTATGTAAAAGATCAAATAAACTAAATGGAACAACACAAAACGCGTATTCATACGCAAATAATACAAATATAATATAGGTACCTAATATCGTAACAATACGTACATATTTATTTAAGTTCAATGTTGGTACGATGTTGTTATATTATCATTATTATTATTATTGTGCTTTGTATATTCCTTCGATGTAAATACTAATTTCATCCGAGATTAATCAGCGTCTATAAATTAATCACCGGAGCGTGATTTGAAAAGGAAAATACACTTTACGAATAATCGACGGGGAGGATAGAGGCGGGGAGATAGAGGGGCAGGGAAAAAACCATCTGGGCAAACAAAAGAAAACTTTATATTAAAAAGGGCGTGTTATTGATTATGAATTATTCGGGGGTTTTTTTTTTTTTAGCTGAAATTCCGTTCAAATAACTTAATCAGCGCTTGTATTATCCACTGATGCACCATAATAATAATTATTATTATAGAATGCAACCACTGCGTATCATTTTTTTTGCTCGTAAATAAAAATAACGTACAAACATTTTTACGTCGAAACTATAAACACTACGAATCGTAAAGAGATCTTCATAAAAATAATTATTATGTAGCATTTTTTTTTCTTTACATAACTCCGTAAATATTAAACCACTCTGGAAAAAAAAAAATTCAGTTATGACTCTGATGTTTGTCGGAGTGATAGAGTACTTGTGCATATATAATATATACATTTTAAAGGCTGCGACTTCAGTGCACTATGCAAATTTATCAAAATGCATTTAAAATGCCTAAAAATGCGGTATAAAATAAATGCGTTGCGAACTCACTGCTGATATGTCGCAATTAATGACCGCGACTAGTATTACAACGAATCGAATCGTGATAAATTAAACGCTGTGCATACTTAGTCACTAGTATACACTTTTCAGCTCGGGTAAAACATTTTAAATCAAGGACACACGAGTATGTAACGTATAGTATAGTATTATACAACTTGTGTAAATTAAAAAAAAAAAAATACGTCATTCGTGTAAAAATTGATAAAAATAACGTAAATCACATAATAAATTTAAAAGGATTAAAAATGCAAACTAAAAGTTTCACAATCGAATTCGTTGTTACGCGATTCAAACATTGTGTTGAAAATATTAAGGTTTATAATCCGCAGAAAAATTATCGCACTTTCCTACAAATTCACAGATCAAAATTTATTATATTCGAATATGAAGGTGAGCAAACAAAACAAATAATAATATAAACCACGAGGCCGTTATCGGTAGGTACCCATCATCGCTCCGATAAACGCTACTTTTCGCTCCAAAAATATATCGGTACTTAAATATTTATCGCGTGCAAAATACGTCTTTTAGAACGCATTTAGCTTTTCAATAAATTGTCACGTTAAAGTTTCACACAGCAACATTATAGTCTCCCCTTTTGTACTTAAATTGATAACATAACCCAAAGTTCTTGTTATCGTATAATTATAATACTTTAGAGCCATCTTCAGTTATCATCGAACAAAATTATTTTCAATGTTGTTCATTTTTTTATTTTTTATTTTAGTTTCCTGTTTAGCATATTTTTTTCATACGTCACGTCGTTTTTAAATTGACTATGTAGTTATAATATATTTACAAAATAAGCGATAAGCAGTTTACCAGCGATATTAGTGCAGAATAGTCGTGTTAATATTTTAGATTGTGAATGCACTCGGAATTATATGTAATATTAAAGTAACTATTTACTATACCAAAAATATGTGTTTTTTTTAGCTCAAAACGCTTTTTCGTTTAGTTAAATTGCTTCGTCGTGTCATACATTCAAAAATATGGATTTTTCGAATACTCTAACATGATCTATATTGGTTGTACTATCATGTTTATTCTTTAATATTTTTTGTATTTTTGTTGTCATGAAAATGCACATTTTTTTTATTATTATTATTCCTCTTATTTTAGATTTCATTTTACCAAAACAGTTTTTCGTTATTAATGGTTCATTGTTACTTACAGATATAAATTAAATAATTTTATGTATTCCAACTTCCAACTACCCACTTACAATAATAGTGGCTTTTCCCAGTATCAGCTCTTTTTTTTTAAATTTTTTTTTTGCTTACTACATGCTCCAATTTGTTTGAACTATAGTTCAAAAGATGAGAAATTTCTGCCCGGTATCACTTTAATAATTGAATCATTTTTTTTTCCTTTTTGGATTCCCATGGTAACAGGGAAAAAATCTACGTTCCAACTACACCCGCTTTTGAAACAGTGGCTAACATATAAAATTACCGATATTATTTAAATATTTTACGATAACTCGGAATTATCAGCGATCGTTATAATTATGTTTTAGGAATGAAAAGTCATCGTTCATAGTATAAAAAGTGAAAATGAATTAATTTTTCGTTTCGCAGCAATGGGTATCCACAATAAGTGGATTATTCCACCTACTATACCTTATCGTTTCGTTTCAGAGCAGTTACGTCTTGATTTATGGTGAACAAATTGCACAAATAGTAGAAAATAAAACAAAAACGAAACGAGACCTTATCCTATATCGGTACCGATTTCTTAGAGAACGCGCCTAATTAGAATGCCGATCACGTTGTACTTCGCGTATTATTATATTAATATCGTCCAGTTGGATAATACCCAAAAAAAAAAAAAAAAATGACAAAATAGCCTAAAAAGGGAACGCGTAAAACAGTGCTGCAACTGAGACACTAAGGGGGGCCCCTTGTACAGTAATTATATTGGGCTCCTTCCAAGCTTAATTTTTACGCAATTGTTTTAGACATTTTTATGGATTTTAAAACAATTTAGTTCTGTTTGCATCTTAGAAACATTTTTATACTAAACAATATTTACTGTTGTTGTTGATACTTTCTAAAAATCCATTATTATCGATTCCGTTTTCATCTATAGTTGTGGGCCCACCAAATGTAAAGAAGGGCAGGACACCACGGGGTCTGTGAGCCTGGGTTCGGTGGTACTGGATGGCATAAAAACCCGGAATAAATCTATGAAACCATGTAGACGTCTGAAAAGTAAGACTTTTAAACTTCAACGAGATCATTATACTGATCGATAGCCTCAGGCGGTTAATAACTATATATTTCAAACTTTCTTCCAGATTTGCGCGGTTCAGATTTCGATATCCGTCAAACTCCAGATTCCAGATGTTTGGTTTCCGATTTTGAATTTCCGGGCGTGTAAAATCCAAACGTATACAGGTACCCCCCCCCCCGCTACTCACCGTGCAAATGTATCGGTCAATGCACGTACTTCGCGTAACCCGCCGCAATGTTGCGAAACGCCCGTGTGTGTCACCGAATATACACTTACCATTCATAAATAGGTATTTGAAGACATTACATTTTTTTTTTTTCGTTCTAAAAACCCAAAAGGACTCGCGTATAACCGCATTTTACACACGTCTGGGCGATGTGATAATAATATTATAATAGTGTGCGTATAGTAAACCGAACCGCGGTAAAACGCGATTTATGCAACGTCAGTACTACACGAGTAGACACGGTACACGATATTTTCATAAAAATAATAACTGCGTGTAACCGCAATTATAACGCCACTGTGGTGTTTTTGAATTTTTTTTTTTCTTCCACGCGGTACCTATTGTATTATATTCGCTTATTGGCTGAACGGCTCGTAATTTATATTCGCATAGTTGTCTAATTCTGACTACACAGAAACGCGTACGGTTCGTTTATCGTATCGTTTGAAGATTATTATTATTATTATTATTGAATCCCGTAGTCAAATATCCGCAAAAGTGACCGTTGATGATTATTTGATCCGTATATTATACATACAGGATTAGCTGAACCTATATTGTTTGAAAATCTACGACCAATATATCATTATTTATATTACATATTGGAATGCCCTCGGTTAGACCAGAAGATATATACTATTATATTCAATAGTAACCAATAATAACCGCACAAATCGAAAATAATAAAAAAAATCGAATAATATAACGTGTTATATAGACGACGATCTATGTTTGTCGTGAATCGCCAGATTTCCTCGGATGATTTTAAATGCATTTTTCTAGCCAATAAACTAACCCAGAAATCGGCTGTTTTAATTTTCTTTTCGTAAAATCTGTTGGAAATTGTTTGAACAATTATTCGAATAGAGTACATATCACCGAGGTGGAAAATCCTACATCTTTAGTGATACCTACGGTATAAATAAATCAGAATAATAATTTTACTAACCGTAATCGCAGATGTCTACCGAGACGAAAAAACACACCTCGTAATAAAGTAAATACATAGCTTCTTCGCTACACTCAAAATCTACGAATTCTTCAATACTCATAAAGTTATAA
Source organism: Cinara cedri (assembly GCA_902439185.1). NCBI lineage: Eukaryota > Metazoa > Arthropoda > Insecta > Hemiptera > Aphididae > Cinara > Cinara cedri. Next base: position 654,439 of record CABPRJ010000476.1, read on the forward strand.
CTAACAATTTAAATAAATATGGTTTTAAAGTTGCAACGTTTTTATATCTATATGCAACTAACGAACGATAATATTATAATTTATCAAATAATAATAACAATTTTAACATTATATCAAAAAGTAAAAAGAGCTGATAATTTTGACGGGTGTGCCACAGTAGATGGCATACCATGGCACTTGTTGGTGGAAAGTTGCAAAGGATGCATAAATTTATTTCATTTACATCTGTACGAAATGAAAATCATTACTAATGAAATACGTTTCTGAGAGAAGTTCGGTTATGTTTTGAAATATAGTAATTTTCACGATTTTCGTTAAAATTTAAAATTTACACGCGTATGAATAAAAAACATGACTGCATGCGTTACACTAAACTAATTACAACTTAAAATTAATTTCGTGTTAAATTTAAAACATTTTTGTTAAGTCAAAATGATTGCATCAATATAAAATCCAATAAAAACCAAAAATATCAAATTCCTATAAATAGCTCAAAAATTGTGAATTTGACAATTTGATCTCCCGTCTAGAAAAGACTATTATTAGGATTTCGTGGAAATTTCGCGTCTCTAAAATATTAAACTGCATTTCAACAAAAACAAAATCGAAAATAATAAAAATTTGATAGTCATAATTTCGTCAGTTTTTCTTATACGTTTTTTTTTCCGGTTTTTCGCAAGTAGGTATAACTGAAACTATAGGAAAATGAATTAAAATTTTGTCCTCAATTCAAAAACTAGATCAGCGATGTAACGAAAAAAGTATCTTGTCATTTTTTAATCGGACCAAAAAATCTGAGCGGAAAAATTGTTCACGAAAAACAGTAATAATAAAAAAAAAAACATTTGAACAGTTAAAATATAAATATAATCACACATCGTAGCAAAATCAATTCATTCCTCGCTCCTCTAAAAAACTATACAATATTATCATATTAAACGAAAACTAGTTTGGACAATATTTTACACGGGTCAACTGCAGTGCAACACCACATACAATGTACAGTAATAGTAATAGAAATAATAATAATAATTAAGACCCGGGAAAAAAATAGGTCACACTAATATACTCAAAAAAACCGTTTATACACCCTATTAATTTGATTTATACATACAGCGTTTAGGTATACCGTACACCCGCATTTTTGATTTTGGTAATAGCTAGGAAAATGAAATTTACTCCGTAGCCCTTAATAAAATATATAATAATAACGCGGTCGTGTTTTTTTTTTTTCGCAATATTTAAGTGCGCTCGTTAATGGTTATATAGGATAATAACGTTGGTGGTTTTTTTTCATTTCAAATAAGCAACAATAATAATCTGTTAAAATAGTTTACGATCGTAGCGATTTCGCTAATAGCGTTGTTATACAAATATAATAATCATTAGGTAACAGTATATAGGTGTAGGTACACGTCACTCGTGAACTATATGACTTCGAAAAAAAAAAAATGTGTAAACTCGAGCCAAATATTCACCCAACTATTATTGTAAATCATTATTACATTTTTGCAAAACGGCATTTATTGCTCAATAATAATAATTGTAATTGTGCATATACATGGGATACCTAATACAAAACGAATAAGTTCCAAAACTTCTTTGGCAAGCGTTTAAAAACAAAAACAAAAAACCCTATAACACTCCGGTGTGTTTTACTAAAAATGGTAACGCGAAATAATTCAGCCTGATGGACTCGGATTGAAGTAGGGTTTTAGGAAGGCGGAAGGGACAAAATATGCATTTTGGTCAGATTTTCAAAATTTCCCCCCTGGCGGTGCGCGCACTAGCAATAAGACGTGCATTATTTTAAATAGAAAAGTCCGTTTTTATTAACATCAGATTCGCAGAGTTTTTCCAATTTCGCAAATTTCCCGATATACAGCCATCTATTACGTTTATAATAGGATTTTATATAGATTTTGTTATCGATAATTATTAAAAACCGTTATCCATTTGTTCACAAACATCTCTCTGACCAAAAACTTTACTTCAATCATCAACTTCGGGGGGCATTATACTATATAGTATACATCAGTGGTTCTCAACCTTTGAGTGTTGGCAATATTTACACAATTTTTAATGCGACCTTTTTGAAAATAATTCCCAACGTAGGGCTACTCATCCTACCCAACCCACTTATTGTTCAATTACCATAACAAAAAGAAACTATTACCTTTCATTTATTTTAAAATTAATATACACGACTAAACGAGTAATAATAGGTACCTTGTGAAGTTCAAAGTAATGACAATTGGTACCAAAACAAATGCTGGTCAACAACTTATCAAATTTAATTGTTTTTGTGAATGTGATCCAATAGAATGTATTTATAGTATTGAAAGACCATTGTCCAAAATTATTCGTTCACACTTGTTTGCCAAGAAAAATAATTCACAAAAAATATTTCATTAATTATTTTTAAAACTATTTTATACAGGCAGTCTAAAATGAAATTATTATATTAACCTTTTTTATTATTTGGCAATACATTTAAAATTATCTGCGACTCAAAATTGGGTCGTGACCCCATGGTTGAGAAACGCTGGTATACATCATACCTTTTATATCAAACTATAGTATCGTATACCGTTCGCGATTTTCGGCGGTTTTTTTTTGTAATATTCTGCAGAACCTAATTATCCGCAAGCTCCGGTGACAATAACAAATACATTTTTAACAAAACCGAACACAACAGATAATTATATTATATAGTTAACTGATAGATACCCGGATAAACAAAATTATGAATAACAGTAACCGTAAGGCATAATTATTTTCAAATCGTGATCTTAATATTCAGTTCGATGACGAATCGCGATACAAATCGTTAATTAACTTAACTCGGGTACCAAGACCACTATAGTTATTATGCGAAGCGCTAATTAATAAAATAATATCACCGATAAGGTTAGGTATATGTCGGTAGGATACTAGGTATAATAGGCATACCGACGGCCAGCAATAGCAAATTAAACTTGGCACGATTCCTAGGTGCGCCTGTATACACTTAATGTGTTAGTTTTGCGTTATTTTTCACGGTGCAACTGCACCAGCAAAATGGTACGTATGTTATTTGTTATTTTTATTTATTTTTTGAAAGTACGCGGTACTGTATAGGTAACAATAATAATAACACACATACGCTGGTAAAATAAACGGCAAAGTCAATGGCAACGACTATAAAAAATAATGGAACACTATGAGTAGGTATAATAATAATATTATAATGGCGAATAGTAACGCTACGGGTATATGTAATATGGGTACCGATATCATAGGCCAGTAACGAGCTCGTGCTGCTACCTATTAAATAATCTCTCAATAAGTGCCAATATACGCGCATTTCCCTTGACGCTACATTATAACAATATTATTAGGTATATAGATACCACGGTTCCGGTGCATATACCGTAGCGATAATATTATTATTATCCGAGACTCCGTCCGTCCGAGAAACCAGTGGAAGTCGGTGGTTTGATATCGAAAATCGTGTTCTACAATATATACCGCTCGGTTTTCGGACAGGTACGCGCGAATTAAAAAATTAGAAAAAAAAAATCCAAAACCCGAGTGCGGATTACGCAGACCAATAATAATTTTAAAATATGTAATAAGTTTAAAATATAAAAATATTACGATAATATTATATTCGCTGAAAGCAATAATATACATTGGTGTTCGCGTGGAATTTAGGTTTTTTAGCTGACAGCCACAATCATGAGACTCGAAAAAAAAAAATAAACTAAGTAGAAAGTGCAGGCAGTGCACAAAATATTAGGTCTCGAATTAATGAGATCCGAATTTATTAATTCGTTACGTACACAACGTCTTCATCGCGGTGGCGTAATTTCAATATTCGGTAGACCGGATCAAGTTTACTGAATTTTCCAACCGGCGAGGAAAGGAGTTAGGTTTTCTGCAAAAATAATGCTGAATCTTAGCAGTACAAATTATAATTTATAAATGGTAAGCAAAAAGTTTAAATAAACATTTTTTTTTTTTTACATTAATACAGTCAATGGGATGAGGGGTGGTTCGGAACCAGAGCCCATCACCCCCTTGGTTACGTTACGGCTACTGATGGATGTGCAACTTTTGTAAATGAGCAGTTGAGAAAATCGCATATCAAAAGTTATTTAACTTTTATCTGTACGCAATGATAAATCATGAGCAACAAAACACGATTTTGCGTGAAAAATACGATTTCCATAAAAATATGAATTTATAAGCTAAATAATTCAAAAATCGTTAAAATATTTTGAAATTCATATTACATTAAGAACGGGCCATTCTTAGAAGTTTGTGGAAATGTCAGATCTATATAAATATTTTACATAAAAGAAAAAAAAAATGTTTCCGTTTTCTTAAATATCAGTAAAACTATTAGAAAAATCAAAAAAGTTTCTCCTAAGACTCAAAATGATATAAAAAAGATCTCTTATCATTTTTTGATTAGATACTAGAGTAATATAAACAGTATTTTAATTACTAATTCCGTATACGCGCCAGGAAATATTTTGTTTTAATTTTTAAAACTCCTTGGAAAATTCGAACCGCGTATTACTTTCGATTATTTTGACGTTTCTTCCTAGATCCAAAAGCCAGATACGCCAGAATGCCGAATTAAAACGAGCCTAAAAGTTAAACTAGGGAACGTTGTCCGCCTCCCTCCAATACAACGCTACTGCTTCACCGTTGAATTTAATCCACGTTCAATATATTCAATAACAGCAAATATTGGAACACGCACTACGCGGACACATTATTAATATTTTCACATTACATTATTATATTGTTCGGGAAAAATCGTCACCATTTAGGGCAGAATCGAAAATCATTTTCCGACCGTAAAGGCCGAAAGAGAGAGAACACACAGCGCGTCATTGTCGGTGACAATTGCTCAGTAATTGCACTATAATAATACGTATGGTGTACATTGTCAATATTTTTACATACCTATAATACTCGACGTGTAGACACTGGACGCGCATTTCGAAGTTATTTGTGGTGTGACAAAATATTAAATTAAATAATAAATTAAGCAATAAATTAATTCGATTCATTATTTGCTATTATTTTTCAAAGACAATTTGTCGTATAATTTTGAATTTTCTCTAATCTTTATAATAAATTATATTATAACTACTTGTTTAAGTATAATCGAATACAAAATAACCTTGTATACAGTCCGTCAGGGACGTATTTTTTTTTCTAAGGTGAGGAAGAGATCAAAAATATTTGAAAAATAGCGATTGTAATAAAGTATAAGGCTTATTTGGATCGATAACTGTGACAAAAACCCCATATCTTTAAAGTAAAACCATAAGTATACGATACAACACATCATTTGCATTCAGAGACTTTTGCAGAGACGACTTTGTACAGTTTTGATATTATAGTGAATTAACTTATTATCGAATTGAAAGACAAGCACACTATCAGTGCAACCATGTGATAGGTGTTTATCTATAGTTTAATGTTTAAGCAAAATGTAAACATTTATCAATTATGATAATAATTCACATGTTTATAATATTACATTGCAATTTACTATAAGTCGTACGTTTGTAAAACGGAGGCGATACGGATATCACGGTCTCTGAAACGTCACGTTGAAACTACGGATGAAGTCGACATTTCGTTAAAAATTATTAGCGATTATAGCATAATATAATAATAATATTCGAGCACGCACAATATACAGAAACAATAGATTTCAGAAAATTTAATTTTCAACGTTCTTACAATATGCCAACACAATGTATACAGTTAGTTGCAAAACATTCGATTTCAAGTTCTCGACAATATATGGTCGAGTATGTAGCCGATACAGGTAGGTGGGTAAATAGGTATATAATACACTTTCAATAACGATTTCGTAAATTGATTTTTAGCTTAATTATTACGTTATAGTCGTTTTCTATACATACCTGCACCTCTATATCCAATCTATTTACTGGGAACCTTGGGAATGAATGGATTCTCATTCGTGTCTTTTAAAATGATTAGGATTTCGCGTATACGAGTATATTATATTGTTACGAAGCTTTTATATTGTTGAAAATCGTATTTAGTTGTATACTTATAGCTAGTTCCTATACCTACCCATTCTTTGTTATAATATCAACTTCACAATATATATAGATAATTATATAAATACGTTACTAAATTTCGGAACGTCTAAAATAATATGATATAATAAAATATCCTTCGCAATCTAGTTTACGACATGTTTTAAAATACGCCTATACCTATATCTAGTACCTAGGTAGGTACACGAAACGTCTGTATAAATATAATATAACACTCGGGATCATCTCGATCGTATACGGGATATTATGTTCAAATAAACGTTCTATAATACAATATAGTATATTGTATGGAACAATAAAATGATATTTCAAGATTTTCATCAAACAATATTGTATATTGTAATATTGTAAAATAAATATTTAAAAAATATATAATATTATATATATATATATATAAGTCGCCGCCGACTCGAGTGCTGATGGACGATGGAGTCACGTTTGATCCTGATATCGCGATTATTTTCAAATTACACATTATTATAATATTATTATCTTATACACAGTAACGACTTAGCGTCCGATCGGTTTGGTTTGGAAACTAAATAAATTATTTAATTAAAGGAGTATCTGAATTATTTATTACGGCAATTGAAGCTTGTTCGTCCGCCATCTCATTACCTTTAATTCCGAAATGTCCGGGTATCCATACTTATTCGTTTGCCGTGTTAAAAGGCGATATTTAGTTTGTTACGAGTTTTTGTAGCAATATCCCCTCCTGGATCGAATTGGTTTTATATACTTTTATAGTACTTAACGAATGAACTTAATGTGTTGTTCTTGAATCACGGTATCAATAGCCATTAGGATGACCGTCGCTTCCGCTGTGAATACAGAACATTTGGGTGGAAGTTTGCACAGTATTTTTTTCTATTTGAGAATATTGTGAACAATCCAACCCCTACTTGTGTTTTAGGGCCGTCTGTATATACTTTTTGATGATCTTTGTAGTTCTCAAGTATACTTTTTAAATAGTTGTTGAATATAATATGCGGAGTTTGTTGTTTGGAAAGTAGACTGAGTTCTGTGATAATTTTGTATTTTTTAGTCCATAGGGGTTAGGAATTCGGTTCTTTGTTAATAATTTGAGGCAAACTTATCATTTTCTTTAGTTAATTTTGCGAGAACATTATTGTTTTTTTCATAGATATTGTTGTATGATATGGCGAATCCTACTGTATACAAAAGGTGTACTTCAATTTATTTTATTTCGGGGATGGGTTTCCTAGCTAAATTAAAAATACTCAAAAATGATCTATTTCAGGATACTCCTTTTATTTTTGATTTTAACAGTTTTATTTCAACTCGCAATTTTAGCCAACGGTGGTTTCTTATTGTATTTTACTGTTTCTTTTAAACTTTAAATTTTAAACAACATATTTGCTGAATTCACTTCGATACATAAATATATTTCTCCCAATATCCTCAATAATTTCTTTAATAATATTTTTTTAATATCGTACCTATTTTCTATGTTTTTCCAATATTTTTCCCGGTTATTCCTATTTATTAATAAAATCAAAAAACGATCTTCTTAAAGTACTACCCCAGTCACATTTTCTTTCATAAATAGTGCCACATTTGTAAATCGGAGCAAAATTTCTGATAGAAAAGTTGTTCACAGATAAAAAAAATAAACATCATTGTAAAACCAAAATATTCCTCGCTCTAATCAGAATCTAAAATACGCAGAAAAAATAGTAAAAAGCATTTTCTTTTTCTATCCAAATAAGCAACCTTCAAATTGCATATTTAAACTCTTTTGAAAGTCATGACATAAATATTTCCATAACGCTCTGACAGTTTTAAACAAAAAAAAAAATAAAAAAATAGCAAACGCTATAAGTCCCGATTCCCCAACCATGATTATTATTATTATAACTACGGGTTTGTTTTTAATAACAAAATCGCGATCACTGCACAATCCGAATAAAATTTCTCGCGAAATTAATAATGATGGAATTACAATCATTATAATATTATTAGGTACCTAATATCGTGTGGCAGCTGTATAATAACGGAATTTCACGAAACTAATGGAATCATTAGATGGCGTCGTTGGGGGCACAAAACGTATAATAATATATCGTGTCACGACTGCAGCATCAGCGAAGCGTCTTCTAATATATATTATTATCTCCCTCTGTTATAATTGCAAAAGGATAAACCGTTTCACAGTACATTTATTTCTAATTTCGATAGGCGCCCGCCCGTTTTTCGAAACGAAATTAAATCAGCACACTGGGGAGTAGCGGAGATCAAAAAAAAGAAATCCCCCGAACCGGTCGACCATATAATGAATTGTGTAAATAGTGTTAAACGACGGCGGTGGCACCGCATACACGGCGTCAGCTGCTGCGTCTCGTTTCAAACGTAGACCTACGAAGAAATGGGCCTACCGTATAGAAAGAGGGGTTTGAGATCCACGACCACAGATTTTCATTAAATAAAACCGTAGAAGTCAGCCTTGTTATCGGTATACTCATTTAGTACTCTGGGCTTGGCGATGATCAAGACATTTGATATTTTATAAATTTATATATATTTTTCCCCGATACATTTGCACAATTTTAGCGGCTACCTCTGGATCAAAAGAGCTCAACATCGGCAATCAGAGTTTTTATTATAGGCGAATTGAAGTGATACAATTTTAGTTGTATTTCAGTATGAACTTCATCATGTTATTTCGGAAAGTGGACGGTTTTCAACTTTGTATACCCCTACAGAACCCTCAAATAAAGCCAAAGGGATGAAATTGTATATGGGCATGGTGCAAATTTCCAGGATATACTTTTTGATGGTTTCCACCTTCAACCTATTTCCAGTAATTTTATGTTCTGAGTGGAGCGAGGAATGTATTGGTTTTACAATATTGTGTTTTTTTTTTCTCTGTCGACAACTTTTCTACGATCAATTTTACTCCAATTTACAATGATAGCACTTTTTCTAAAGGAAATCTGACTTGAGAGATACTTTAAGAAGGATTTTTTATTTTCTCAGCTGTTTTCAAAATAAATGAGGAAAACCGGAGAAAAACGTAGGGAAAACGGGGAAATTACAAAATGTATTGTTTTCAGTTTTTTGTTTTATTTTATATTGATTCAGTTAAAAATATTTATAGAGACTTGAAAACAGAAATCTTATACGTGCCTTTTCTAGACGTTATAAAATTGTCAAAACATTACAGACATTTGTACAATTTTATTGTACATTTTTACAATACATTTTCATTTTACGGGGTATTTTACGATAATATATAATGCAATAATGCATAGGTATATAATTATTTTACCATGCTATGGCATATATATATATATATATATATATATATATATATATTGTCAACAAAGCAACACTATTAACCGAACTCCGCTCAGAAGCGTTTTTCGTTAGCGATGGTCAATCGTTGCGTATAGATAAACAAAAACGAATATAAGTAGTTTTATTTTGATCCTTCTAGCACGCAACAAATCGCCACAATAAATCCGAAAATTCGGCCTCTCTGATTTGGCCTGTTTTCATATGGTCCTCCTACAGAAATTTAGGTGGTTATATTTTCTTTTATTTACAAAATAAAAATAGGCTAAATTTTCACGGGGCGTTTCGCTACGTGAGGTCTGGTGAGAAAGGAGGAACACGAAAAGGGGCCAAACAGAGAGGTCAAATTTTCGCAGGGTTTCGTGACGTGGCGTTTCGCTGTGCGGTAGAACGAACAAAAACAAAGTGCTAAAATAACAAACGTTTTCCAGTCCCTTGTTTTTCGGTACGGCTCCGAAATAAAATATTCATAAATACGCGCGGGACGTGTATTATTGTAATAGCGTGCGACGACGACGACGACGATGACTCGGCCGGACGCGCTTTGCGGGAGTGCGTTTCGCGGACACACGGCCGCGAACAGACGCCGAGTCACCGCGGGCACTTTTCCCGTTGCCGTGACACGGTGCAAAATACGCACGACGGCGGCGACCGTTGTAAGTCATGACACGACGACGGCGAGGCGCGAAAACGCAAACTCACGGCCGCCTGTAATATTAGGAGCGCGGGGCGGCGGCGACGCGTAATAATATAACGACGCACGAACGGCGCGCGGATCGTGCGTGCGGAGTTTCGGAAAAATAAGGACGAGCGCGTCCTATACGGATTATTGCAGGCGCCCGTTGTAACAATACGCACCATCGACTCCGCGGCGGTGTGGCGTGTCGAGGATTTCGCCGGGGTGGGAGGAATCGGATCTGGACATTGTTTCGCGTTACGCGTATAGCGCGTAACCGCGGGTCGAAGAGAAAAATCGAAAAAAAAAAAACAATCAATTTTAGATTCTGAGCGGAGCGATGAATGTATTGGTTTTTCAATGATGTTTATTTTTTTTCCCGTGGACCTCTTTTCCGCCAAAAGTTTCGCTCCGATTTTCAAGTACAGCACTTTTTTTTTTTAACACGAAAGGAAATCTGACCGGGGTGGCACTTTAAAGATGTAATATTTTGATTTTCCCAGATGTTTTCATAATAAACGGGAAACACCGGGAGAACGCACGAAATTAATTATTTTCAAATCGTTAATATTACGGCGTTTTAAAACGTGTATAACCGATTTCCGCTCAGATTAACCGTTATGTACAATCATACGTTAAACTCCCCCATATATTCTACCTTCGCAACCTTGTCCATTTTTTAAATTAATTTTTTATGCTATGTTTTTATAAATAATTCATAATAATTCCGTTTTCGTATGATTTAAAATTACCGTTGAAATCCAATACACCTGACTTATAGGCTGATAATGTTTTCCTTTTTATTATTATTACCATTATAGATATTAGATACTGACACATTCAAACATTGATTCTCTGATTGAAAAGTAAAGAAATTTAGTGTAGAAATATATACTAAAAAAAAAAATGGAAACACTTCGCTCGTGGGAGCAACCACTGTTGTAGGTAAGAAGTTGGTATTATACAGACGGGAATACAGACTATAAACCATTACTAACGAAAAAACGATTCTGAGCGGAGTTCAGTTGATAGCGTTGCTTTGTCAACAATATATATGTCATATTATGGTAAAATAATTACATACACATTAAACATTTTCTTTAGTAGTGTTTGTTTAATATTGCACTTATTTTCCCGTTCTCCCGCTTTTCATCAGTGTTTTTTCTGATTTTTCCAATTTATTGAGAAAACTCTAGAGAAATAAAAGAATAATGCTTCTAAGGTACCATCCTAATCATATTTCTACTTAATAAAACAATATTTCGTACATTTTTCATTATACTGTGGATTTCAATTAACCCATTAATAATATTATAAGCAATAATTAATAAAAAACATTTAGCCTGGTTCTCACAATATTCCATAAAATGATAGTTAGCGTTAGAGTTGAGTGAATTTTAGATTTCTGAAATCAAGTCGGGTCGAGTCGTGTAATCGACCACTTCTAGTTAGTGCTAACCAAAGAATTGCGTCAGTTTGCAGCAAATGTGACTGCCGCCGGTTAACGCTAACCGGGCATTGTAAGATCGGGCCTTACACATTGATTCTGTCAAATTTCAGTAAATACAATACTGATAAGGTCCCAAACAGTCCAATTAGCCCAAGGTACCCCACTTCTTCCCCCGCTACTCAAATCTTCTTTTGAAGTTTACGTAGATGTTGATAATACAAATCTAATAATTTAAAAACATTGTAAAATGTAAAGAAAAATAAAACTATACTTTTTATCGCATCGAGATGCCTGCACTTGCTTTTCGGTGACCCAAAAGATTTATTTTTCCGACTCAGACGCCTGCTCTACTACACACGTCGTCGTATTTAAACGCGTCATCTGTAAAACGGAAACTGCTGCAAAGATGGGACAGGACCCGTTTGGACCAATTTTTCTGAAACACAACCCGTTTGGGCTAATAAGTACTACTTTTATACAGCCCGTTTGAACCAGAATTTTCCTTATATTAGTTTAACTGAACATTTATTTAACGAGCCTTTATATAGTAGTATTTTATCTGTGTTGTCTTGTCGTATATAAGACCTTGATACACAGATGTCAACTATGTAAAGATAATAGATATAAGTATATATTTAATATAACTGGATTTTTGGTATGTTTTAAAACTAAATTGATAAACAGAAACCTAAATAATTTACTTATAACTTAATTTAAAAATTAGTTTTCATAATTTAACTGAACGTTTATTTAGCGAGCCTTTGTATAAATTGAAAATTACTGGTCCAAATGGGCTCACTAAATCCTAGACCAAACGGTTTGCAGTTTTATTAGTGGCCCAAACGTTCCCGGGCCAAACGTGCTTCGCCCCAATGATGAACGGAAATTTTCTTCGGTCCCTCGGAGTTCCGGTCTAAACACAGGAATAACAAATCAAACATCGAGTCGCACCTCGCGGGCCCTACCTTATAAATAGGCACAGTGTCGTAATAACAAATAGTATTAAAATATGCGTATACAAAAAATTTACATATATTTTCGTCGATATCATGCGAATATAAAGATTTTGATTGATTAATACGCCTATACGTGAACGAATTATTTGTATTATTATTATTATTATTACAATATAATACTATCGGATCGGTTCGATCTCGATTTCGAACTCGATCGAGTTGTATAATCCATTTGATCTAAAAAAATAACAGTATTGTGTGCGCATAATGCATGTACCTAATGTTAATAATTTTTATTCAAAGGTATATTGAAATATACCCAGGGGCGCAAACGGGTGGTGGGGAGGTTATAGCCTCTCTTCCGCTTAAAAATATTTGAGATTATTTTACGAATCCTACGTAATAATTTGTATTGCTTGTATCAAATATTAATATTTCTTAAAAACAAGAATTAAGCAACAGATTATTATTACGTGTTTTACATTTTTAGATCAGTAGAGTGCAGCTGGTAAACCGTGTTAAGCTAGAAATTAAGATACTAAGAATTTTTTTTTTCTCGGGAAACAATATTTTTGTTAATGAAAATACTACACATTTTTCATATCGTATACATTGAAATATGTGAGTTTTTCGCGGTACTACAGTTCGGTTGAAACACTTTTTGTAGATTCCCGACAATTTAAAACAATTATAAGCAACAAATGACGAATACGTTGGTTCGCATTGTACGTACCCTTGTATATCCTACACATTCCCAACCGCCAGCCTGCAACAATGGCCTACCCGTGAGCAATCACAACATTTAAAATTCAAATACCCCCTCCCATTCCTCCCCGTTAATAAATCCCGGTTGCGCCGATGAATGTATACCTATACACGCGACAAACTAGACTTTAAATGCAATATTCAAACGACTTTGTTGACGTTCAGAGACGTTCGGGTATAAAAGTACAGAAGAACGATAATCGACCTTAAACATAGTAAAATAATATTATTAGTTCACGTTTACAGCGGTACATAAAAACGAACGTTTGATCATGGACGTATAACGAGACACGGCGCCTAAAATGACCGTCGTCTCGGATATTCCAATGGAGTGCACATGCGAACTGTAGTATAAATACGCGAGTTTGATTTTATAGATTGAAATGCGTATTTTAATGGAAAATACTGCACGTAAAAGTAAAATATTACGTTGTATATTATTGTTAAGTACGCGAATGCGATTCTTTCGATCCCGGGCATAAGTTTTTGTTTCGTACGATAATATTATACACAATATAATCGTCGTCGATGTAGCTGTAATTATTTTTATAGATTTCGCGTATACGAACAACGGAGCAGATTATTCGATTTACTGAAATACGAGTTTTTCCTCTTCTAAAAACAACGTACGCATATCAAAACTTGCGAATTTTCCCCCCTTCCGATGATATTTCGTCTGAATTCTTAACGGTTTTTCAAATAATTGAATAAACCGGATTCGGACAAAACCAATATCACACAGAAAACTGAAATTTCGAACCCATGCGAAAAACATCTCGAAGCCAGATTCCTAAATGTGAACATGAAATCACTTGTGTTTTGCCTTGCCTAACCTAACCTAATCAGATTACCTACTTGTGATGTAAAGGTTGTAAATTAAATTCCAGGAGAGGAGCACTGCCCCTGGTATATATCTAAATAGAAAAAATTACAGATTTCACATATGTAAATCAGTAAAAAGCTGGCATATAGGTACTATTTTGATTTCTATACTCTACAGAATATCCCATGAAGATATTATCATTGTAGTATCTTTTAAATATTAAGTTTTCTTTTTATTTGTGTTTTTTTTTTTTTTTTTGAAAATTAGTGCTAACATGTTACACTACTAATAATTTTTTTCACTCTTATTTTTGGTGATGAACCAACTACCTACTTTTAAATTTTCAAATCGCAATTTATATTTGAAGAAAATCAAAAGTGTATTTAAACTAATACTCCGTCTATTTATGGAATTCTTAATACAAGTAACCATTTGAAAATCAAAAGTGAGTAGTCGGTTGACTCCCAAAAATATGGGTGACATAAAATAATGTTGTAATGTAACATTTAAGAGATACTTGTTTCTTTAAATTGTCAAAAAAAAAAAAAAAAAAAAATATAGAAAATTACGAAAAACGTTAATATTTTTCAAAATATCCCAATGATCATATTATTATCTTCGTAAGACACCCTGTGTGAATATCCAAACTGTATTTATTTTCGTTTCCTTATATGCGGTAGTTTTTTTTGTTTTTGTTTTAATAAAACTATCCTATTCCATCATATTATAACGAACTAAGTCTATAGTCTATGTTATAATCATTTCTGGCAATAGCATTAAAACCGCGGTTGAGACACGTTTAAAACGTATGTTTCAAACACAAACTTTCGCAAAAACCAATTTCGGCCATATTTCGGACGTTGACAACTTGACAAGTTGAGTATACCTAAATTTAATAATGTAACACGAGTACGCACAATACTCACAACACAGTTTACAAATCGTTATGAGTATATACATGGTGATCAACATAACGCAAGTCACTCATAGTATCGGATAGTATTAATTCTTTTAAGAATTAGTTTTTTAGAAAGTTTAAGAAATGAGCAACTTTAAATGTTACATCACTGTTGTTTTTTGTCACCCTTAATTTTTTTGGAGTGAAATTACTACTCATTTTAAATTTTAAATAAGCAACCAACAGTCGAAATCCTGTATACAGAATACGTATAAAATATAAAATTATTATAAGTAAAGCACGTCGAAAATAATTAGCGTTTTTTTTTTTAACCTTTTTGGCGTTCAGTGTGCGCGGACTGTGGACTGACATTTAATTGTTATAAAAGTAAGTGAGTTTATAATCATTAATTTTCCATAAATAAGGACAATTATAAACAATTTGGACAGAGACCACTTAAACAAGTATTCGAAAACTTTTATTAAGATATTCGAATTCAAGTACTTTACAACGCCATTCAGTAAAAAATAATAATCTTTAATACGATCCGTCTTATTTCCGATTGCCCGCAGTACACTTACGCGTGGTTATTCGCGGCCTGCGTGGTGTCTCCGGCTCTCCAGAATCGCATACGCTAGGTAATAATGAAAATATATGTATATATTTTTTTTTTAAACCATAAAAAAGCCGCAAAAATAACCCGTTTAAAATCTATACCGCGTGACGATGTCTCTACGTATCGCGATTCGCTGAAATCGTTTACTTTTATACGATATTGTTGTAAAATTTACATTATATGCAACCGAAAAACACTAAGCGCTTAATTGATTTTTTTTTACTTTTACGCTTTTTAAAATACACGCGAAAACTATAAGCGTTTGTTTACAAACCCGAATCTTTTTCGGCCATTAAAACGATTTTTTCGGGCTGCAGCAGCGAGAGTGGCGAGTATAATTTTATTCAGTAAAGCTGCAGGTATCTACGACCCACCTATATAGATGTATAATATTATTATAAATAATCCTCGAAAATATTATTTTATCTTAATCGCCACACCGTCGTCGACTACATAATATTATAAAACGTCCAGTTTTTAAATTTACTATTTTATATTTTAATCGAATTTCATACTCGTGTAAAATATTTCCACACCGACGTTGGTTTTTTTTTACAACGCTAAAATAAAAACCGAGGCCGGCGTTAATTTATTTCCGTGCGCGTTTTACGGCGTTTTCATTTAGCGAATATCTTCGTTTACGTCACCAACATTTTTGGATTTAAAAACACATATTCTCGGCCCGTACGATAATTCGTCATTGACATTTATACTTCCAACACTGGGTACCTATACTTACGATCAATGTTTAAATTCACGCGATAATGAAAATATTTAACTGAGAACATTGGTTAGCCCATAAACGCATCAGTAATAACTTGAGATGGGCCGATACCACTTATTACCGATATCCAATATTCCGATAAACACCTACCGATACAAAACCGATACCCGATATCCGATATTTGAAATCGTAAACCATGAATTAATGTTGACTCGGTTAAATTAACCGATATATTGATTGAAAACCTACTTTTTTCATAGTCCAAAGACGTAATGGAAATTTTCTCCGGAAATATTCCGTCAAATATCGGGTTTTTTAAAACCCGATACCGCGATAATACCGATACCACCGATATCGGTTTATGTATCGACCCGTCCTCAGAATAATAACCTATAACCGTAATACGCATGTGACTAGTTTTCGAAAGTAATAATTTTAATATAAATCGCATATAAAGTTCTACAATAGCCGGCACGCAAAAGGATCAACTCAATTAAATCATCAAAAACGAGATAATGTTATTAATTAAGATAATCCATTTAAGTGGTTACGCTCCGTATGCTCATTATCTGTGAAAGTATTGACTTTTTTTAAAACAGTTTGTGTTTATTATTTCAGAAACAAGCAGCTAAAATGTTAAATTACAAGTTAATTAAGGTTTAAAAAATAACCTGATTTTGGTTTTTAAATAACAACCTATATTAAAAACTCAACAAAAAGATTGAATATTAGTTAAAATAATTTTTAATGTAGACATTTTTAATATTCCAATTTATAGTAACGAGTAAGAGGAGAGTAGTGGAGTATTATTAAAATGCAGCACGTCATGATACCACACAAATGATACTCCACTACTCTCCCCTACCAAAACTTTTAAAGTGCAATATCTCGTCGACGGGTTGAACGAAATCAGAAATTTCAACATTAAAATACATCTTTGAAATATTTATTCATCTTGAAATATTTAGTACAGATTACTATAATCTTCACGTGCATTCAATTAAAGAGCACATTAAGTGAACTATACTAAAATAGGCGGGTTTGATTTTATAGATTGAAATGCGTATATCATTGTAAAATATTATACATAATATAAACGTCTTCCCGTTCGTTAATGTGATTATTTTTATTAATTTCGCGTATACAGGCGACGAAGAAGCTATTCGATTTACTACAATACCGTTCTTTTTCTCTTCAAAAACAACGTTCTCCCCTCGGAACTTACGGATTTTCCGCCCGGTGATAATTCGTCTTAATTCTCAAAAACTTTTAAAACAATTGAATAATTAAATATATTACCTAGATGTACCTAAATTGTCTAATGTTTTATGGATTATAGAGAGGAATTTCATGTATATCTGTACGCAACGATTAACCTTTGCTAATGAAAAACGATTTTAAGCAGAGTTCAATTCTATACATGTTTTAAAAGGCTGTAATATTTATGATTTACGAAAATAACACGTGGTGTAAATTATCCCGATTTTCCCAAGTTTTTTTCCCCCGTTTTTCCATTTATCATGAAAACCCCTGGGAAAATCAAAATAAAAACCTAATGTACCACTCGAGTCAAATTTATTTTTAAAAAACTTCTAAATTAAAAAAATAGGACCAAAATTTCTGGTAGAAAAGTTGTTCACAAAAAAAAACCATAATACCAATACATTCCTCGCTCAGCTCAAAATCTAAAATTGACTACAATATAAAATCCAAGCGTCTTTCTTTTTTAAAGTAAACCTATAAATTATTGTTTCAGAATTAATAATTAATTGCCTGTGAATACTCATTAACGTTAGACCATTTCACCTTGTCTCAGTTGTAAAATTCCTTAATGGGTTTTTATCCTTTTCAGTGTTATCATTAATCATTAACCAAAAAACAACATATTTGCGTCTCACGCACTTCTGTAGAACTTACGTTTAAATTTCATTTGGGATTTTCTTATCACTTTAAACACTTGACGCGCCCCTCCATTTTATTCAACCACACTTAATTCTACGTTTCACGTTCACATGAAAACAAATTGACTTTTCAAATATAGAAATGATGATTTTGTTCAACAAATTGTAATCATATTACCATAACAAAAAAAAAACAAACCATTTAATATTTTAATCATATTTTATGTTACGAGGACAGAATTATTCTTTAAAGTTACATTAAAATATTTTCAATACAAAATTATATGTTATTATCAAAAGATAAATATTATGTAAAAAAAAAATGTATTTTAGTCAAACGCCTTAGGTCTGTTTTAACAAATTTCCATTTAAATATCATAGTGAAAACTATAATAGTTTTAATGGTTTTGCGTACAACGGTTATGCATTTCTGAATTGTATTTGCAATTTAGCTTGGCACAGGAAATTTTTGTTTTCCTGACTAATGACTGCGTGTCTAGTTATTTAATATTCCAAACGAATGTAATTAACCTGCGCGTAATAAATTGTATTAAATAAGACAACCCATTAACATTATTTCAGGTAGGTATTATCAACAAAATTTTAATTGTGGGCAATAAGAGGTCTGAAAAAACGTTTTGTTCCACGAAAATTCGGTACTATTACTTTATAAACACAGTATTTTTTTTTCAACAGTTGATTTCGAAAACAAGTGTACGAAAATGTTCGCCAAGTACATCTCTATGGTACCGCTCACCGATATACTCGCAATACAGAAAACAATACTCGGACGCTCTCTACCAAACTAACTTTGAATCTACCCTTTTAATGTTATACGACCCTTGCTACGGAAATTCTATTATTCGACCGGTATTCGTCGGCGTCTTTTTGTCGTTTGGGTGTGATTATTAGAAAAAATGTCAAGAATATAGAAAAGTGTTACAGATCAAATTGAACAATTTACGTCTTTTTTGAAAGGCGTGGACGGTACGAACGTTTTGGACGATATTTTCCGAGATAAAATATACCGCGGTAAAATTGAGCGTGAAATTTCTTCGTTCGGAATCTAGGAATCGAAAATATCAATAACGAATTAATTATAATAATACGTATTGTTTAATAATATTACAATCCAAGTCGAATGGAGGGGGTGGAGGGGGTGGAGGAGGGTGGGAATTTATTACCGACCCCGTGAGAAAGCCCGAGGGAAAGCCGCACGCCGCCGTGACGACAACGTGCCGAATGAATATCGTGCGACGAAAACGCGGATAAGCCGCTCGTAATAAATATTTATACAATCCTCGTGGTAAAAGAAAAATCGACATGTATTGCGAAACCGCGGTCGCCGCGGACAACAGTCGAAGTCGGTATAGTAATAATAATAACAATAATAATTCGTGTGTTTTGGCTGTGGTTTCGGGCTCGTGCTCTCCAAAACCTCAGGTCACCGCGGCCTTAAACCCACCTCCCTATACTGACTCCGGTGAACACGAATAACGTTTCGCCCGGCGGCGATTGCGCAATAAAAAGAGGAAACAGACGTGTGCGATTTCGTATTATTATTAATTATTATCGCTCGATATCCGTGATTCGCCTGTAAAAAACGAGCCGAAAAACATTTTTTATTATTTCCGTTTGCCGCACGACTATTATACACGCACCCGTCATCACTCGTGCAAAAATTCTTCGTAAGTGAAACGTACAGACATTTGTAACGTTTAACGAACGATAAACTTCGAAACGAAAATTTGTCCGTTTACCCATATTATGTAAAGAGTCTATATATATATGTATATAAGTAAATGACTAATTTTCTATTGGTTGCACGCTGTTATCACTGATTATAATCAACGCCATTTATCGGTGCGAAATATTACTATCCATATGATAATATTTCAATCGTGGTACATAATATAATGTAGAATAAAGTAGTATAGTACAAGAAGAATTTGTATTCTACAATTTGTATTCAATACCTTTGTTCTTCATAAAATATGATTGAATCGTATTAAAATAAGCCTTAAGTGAACCAAAGTGAAAACGTTTTTTTTAAAAAAAAAAAAAAGACTTATGAATGTGCAACTGGTTTAGGAAGGAATTTAAAAGAAAGAAGTAAAGTAATTTATTTTTATCTGTATGCGACGATAAACTATAGTTACCGAAAAACGATTCTGATCAGAGTATTATATTTCCCTTGTTACCAAAAAGGTAACCCAGAATTCGACGAAAAAATACACCGAAAATTGTCAGTCTTTCCTGTGTATAAAGTAAACTATACGGGAAATCAAAAAATAGTCTCCTGAATGCACCAATAAGATCAACAATGCTATAGGAATGTCCTTTATATTATTTTCGACCAAGGCAAAACCAAAAACGTAGTGGAAGTAGAAAATTTGTTTACAGACGCAAACAAAAATCCCATAATAAAACCAATAGGTACATTCCTAGCTTCGATCAGGATCTAAAAAGTTCGAAAGACAAATGGCTGCTATCTAATCAGTAGGTCACTATCCTATTACCTAGGCATTCTAGGCTATGCACCCATACACTACGTTTGGGTAGAAAGGACTCGTGTATACACAGGATGTTCCATGAAGATATACCCGTTGTAATATCTCTGGAGATAATAAACACAATCGAATTCTATTTTCTTTGTATTACTCACAGGGATAAGAACTACAAATATTTATAGTTCAATTAGTTTTTTATGTTTTCATAAAAAATTTAAGAAATAACTTGTTATTTTTGAATATTTTGAAGATGGCTATTTTATAATTTATTTTTCTGAAAAATCAACTTTTTATTTTCATTGAATTCGTGATTTTTAATAAATTTTTTAAAATTCCGAGATAAAAAAAAGGTACATTCAATTAGCCATAATCATAAAAATCAATGTTAGTGAATGCGATTTATGTTTGCTGGATAATTATAGGAACTTTTTCTGAACTTTAAAAAATCAGAAATTTAATGAAAATAAAAAGTTTGAACGTCAAAATTTCCAGCAGAATAAAATCTATTAAATAGACGATCATCAAATTTTTTTTCAAAAATTATAATTAAAATAAAAAGTTATTGTCTTAGAATTTTTACCGTAACATAAAAAGTTAGTTAAAATATAAATATTCATAATCCTTATCCCTGCGGGTAGAAAAAAAAACAGAATTTTATTATCATTATTATATTATCTCCGGTGATATTATAATGGGTATATCTTCGTAGGACACCCTGTATATATTATATGTATACATAAATATTATAATGGGTACATGCGACATACCGTGATCGGTCCGTGTGAGCGACGAATGATGTCGTCTATAATACGAGATATAACCATGCGACTCCGTGGAGGTCGTCACGGATAGCGCTTCTTTCCCGATAATCTTTTTATTCATTTTAATCAATTGCCGGGCTCGATATGGTAATGAATACAGTAACTATACGATGTACACAAAAAGTGCCGATCCGCGACCGATCGTGTGAGCGTTTCACCTTCGATTTCCATCGTACACGCATCCCTCGTCCAAGGCATACATAATATACATAATATTATTATTATTTTCAACTGATGCAGATAGAAAAAAATTATGACAACGTTTAGGGGACATCAAATTCATTCTCAAGTGTTTGAACATTTTACGACGCGCAAAAACAATGTTAATACCGTTCAACGGTGTAAGGCATTAACTATATTGTACTCTACAGCCAAAACGATTTTAGCTAGGGTAATGTATTGGTTTTAATATGATGTGTGCTTTTTTTTCTTATTTGCAAACGACTTTTCTACCACACATCTTGTTCAGTGGCGCAATAACCGGGGTGGAAGGCGATACCTAATATCGGGGCCCCAAGGCTCAAAGGGGGCCACCAAATCATAGTTGTAAACCTGAAGGGTATTTTTAACGCAATAGATTCATATCAAATCTGCGATAATTTATCATAAATCATAAATTCTTTCTTTATAATTTATATTATGTAATTTTTATATTGTTCATTATTATAATTTATTATTATTGTAACTTAACCGTACAACATGTATACATTATTATTCCACTGATAATAAATACAAATTGAGTAACACGTTTAATAATAAGTAGTAGTCAGTATTAAAAAAATATATTCCCAAGAATAGGCCCCAAACTTACCTTATGTAAGTGAGGCCCCAAGAACTCAGTTGCACCACTGATGAAGTTATGTTATTTTCTATTTTTTTTTTTTTATAATTTGGTTTGAAATAATCATAGGGACCTGAACACGAGATTTGTGAACAGGATTATGTCCATTTTTTTTTATTTTCTTACGAATACGATGCAAACATCGATCGTTTCGATACTTTCTCGGAAACAACGCTACAAGAAAGAATAAAAAAAAAAAAAACGGTCGGCCCCGCGGTGTTGAAGGATTTACACACACACAAACACACACACACACACACACACACACACACACACACACACACCCACACAATACTCATTCCGTTCGTTATCGCGTTGACGGTGATCGATTTCGAGTGTCCCGAAGAGAAAAAAAAAACCGATTGTAAATCGTTAACCGCGAAATACGTAGGTGCCTATAGGATATATATTATCGGAACGGTGGCGATATACGTTTTTTCAGTACCGCGTTCAACCGAGTAAAACGCCTCGTAAATATCGCAATATATTATTATGTAATTTCTACAATGTAAATAATGATTATATACTGCCGTTTTACCGCGTCGCTTTTAAACGCCAAGACACTATAACGGCTCCGTTACCCGCCTGGCGCACATAAGCGTTCCTATAAACGACACAGACATTTCAATTTGATATTTTAAATCATAATATTATGTCAAAAGTGTTATAGGTACTACAACATGTAGGTACCGTCGATTTAGAGATCGAAGTAACCGTGATAAACGCTATAATACACATTTTTTTTTTTTTTTACTCAAAAACCGAGATAAAAAATAAAAACCCGTGCCAAAAAAAAAAAAAAAAAATATGCATATATATATTGTATTTTAGGTCTCGCTGTTTTTTTAATGTTTACGAAATGATATTATACGTTAAAATAGTAATACATACTACGGTGATATACGGTGTTTATGATATTGCGTACATAATTATTGTGAAATATTTAAAACAATTTTTTTTATTATTTACCCGAGTCTTATTCCGGGAAATACGAAACGAAACGGTTGATGGCGTCCATCAACAAACCAAGCGATTTGTACGGTTCGACTTTCATCAGAGTTCGGTTTGTCGATACAATTATATGAAAACCGACTAGAAAGTTCCGAGGTTTATATAATATCACGGTATTTTTTGGTGCTCGGCAATGCAAATCGTATGTTTTGTATTATTACATTTTTCAATAACGTAACAACCGAATTAATTTCTTCGTCGAATCAGTAACGAATGAAAAAAAAAATTAGTTTAGATTAGGCTGTGCAGCTGTGGTCGAGTATTATGAGTATGATGAGTGTCTAGCTCGAACATGAGGCTGAGGCTGAGAATGCACATTAAAGTGGAGTTGATAATGAACATGAGACTGAGAATTATAATATTTTTTTTTAGAGGTGTGTGTTGAGAAATTTAATAGAAATGTTTGCAACCATTTAAATTTAATTTATTATGCCTGAAAATAAATGCATTATTTTAATATTTAACATTGACATATGCGTGAAGGCGTCGGAACGAACAGAATATCAAAATTCTAATTTGAGGAAAACCTAAGAAATGTGTCCTTATACAACAAAATTGGTTTTTATAGTTATTACTAAGGAATTTTCGGTCGATTTAAAATGGAACATAGGAATATGCACCCTGAACAATAAAATATATTGGTTAGTACGGGGTGAAAATATTGAAAAAACGGCACACTTTTTTTGCACTGAGTAAAAAAAATGCACTGACAACAAAGTTTATAATCATATTATACGTCATACTACACCAAAAATATAGAATGCTACGCCGCAATAGAAAATTGTGTGTAGTATGTACAATTATTTTAAATGATAATATTTGATACACACAAATATTTAGAGCCGACATAATAGAGACTACGATGTTTTTATCAATTGATCGTTAAAATAACATTTTGATGAAAAAATAGTAAAAAACAGGATTAAAACAGGACAGTCGCGGGAGTCAAAACGACACTAAAGGCGTACTGTTTAATTCTGATTGGAAAAACAAGACACCTTGCTGAAAAACAGAACAATCCTGTTTAAAACAAGACGCATGATCACTCTAGGTTATTACTTACGCATAAAATGTAAAATATAAAAATGCGTTTTCATTTTCTGAAAGATGTACAGTATGATTTTCAATATCAAAACGTTACATAAATTTAATGATAGCCACTTTTTCCAATTTGTTTTCAATAAAGTACCTATATTACACTTAATCGTGTTTAAACAACTTCGAAAAAGTTGAAACGAAGACATAGTAATTGTATAATAAATAATAATTTATAGTATACAAAAAAGTACTTATATTTAAAAATTAAATTTTCTTAAGACTTTCTATAGCTATATAATAGGTACTTTCGTGATGATCGCGCTACAGAAAGTACCTACCTTATATTCGGAAATATTATAATTAGTTAATCTTTCTATAGTGGTTTTTTTTTAAAAAAATTTCGTTATCATACGAATCCAGAGCATTTCGTTTCCGATACAAGGACAACGATTAATCGTGTCCATTAAAAATAATGACAAAACGCGTACGGTTATTATATTGTGTAGGTATTATACGTGTGCCTCTAAGTACACACACATACGCGTAAATATAATATAACTTTTTTATTTTCACGATCTGTGTTCAGTTATTATTATATAGCGCATACAAACTAAATTAATCTATACGGCAATTAATTTGATAATACAACGAACGATACTCGTTTATACGGAGCGCGAAATTATTAAAATGTTGATACACGATATAATAATATGTCGAAATGCGCTAGATACAATACCGATAATATACTATACCTATTCTTTTAATATTATCCAAAATTACGGTTTTCTTTCCTCTCTTTCCGTCGACATTGTCCGATACTTTGTAAACGGGGCGAATTGGTCCAAGGTCGTCACAAATATAAACAAAATTAAAAAATTAATTAATTGAATGTATTTTTTACAAACCCGATAATATCATATATTCGTGTTATTATTTTAACCGAGAATATAATAAGAATGTTCATTTATGCTATTAAAAAGAAAAAAAACACAAATTCTATGCTTGTTTTAATATTAGATGGTAGAGATGTGGTATGGTCGCAATAGCGATCAAATGATTTTGTCGTGCGAGAAGGGGATAAGGATAATTTTTAAAAACTATTATTTTACAATTACGGAAATTGAATACCAAATGTTCCATATGTATAGATAATCTCTTGTTTTTATTCGTGCAGTTATTATCCTTTGGTATTTAAAGTAGAATAACTCTGACATTTTCTATTCAAATTTCGATTAAAATACTTCAACATTTGCAGACAAACCATCTGATTGTCAATTTGTATTAAAACGTGTAGGTTCTCATTAGAAAAATCAAAATTATTACTGTCACAAGATACTCCTTAAATGTTGTGAAAAATCTAAGTATTCCAAAATATCGTCTTTCGCTACACTTAAAAATTCCAAACATCAAAATTTGAATTTATTCATAATTTAACCATACAAATCGGGTGAGCACTAAACATGCTTAAAATCAGTCTGTATAATTTAAAAATAAAATTAATTAAGGGGGCGGGATAATCCCCCTTCTATTGCCTCCGTTTGACCGCGTTGAGAAATGAAGAAATGACAAAATACGTTTCATGGTTGATACCACGATAAAAGATACCTTTACCTAAGTATAATTAGTGCAGTTTTTTGATACACATCCCATTCAAATATTTCTTACCTTCATCTATTATTGTAGTTTTTCGCTTATTATTGATTAACATAGTAACATTACTTAGCATTGCCGATAGTAGTGAAGAACTGCGACATAGGCCGGGTGTAAAACAAATGCGCACACTAAACGACACCTGTAATAACCATACCTACACCTATCTATTTTATCATGATTGTAACGTCCAATACATTTTTAGTCTCACTTGACTTAACCTACAAATAAGCAACACCAGTGACGCATTTAAGAAGAAGGTACTGATATAGTTCTTCCAAAAAAAAAATATTCCTCGAAAATTCGAAACCCGTTTCAGTATCTATTTAAGTAGGTACCAAATCACAAAAAATGTGTACACAAATGATGACGAATTTTCTGTAGTCAAAATCTATTTGGTATGAGAATTTATCCAAAATAAAATAAAGTATATGTATCATAAATTGTCAAAGTTTTTTTAACGTACGAAAGAGGTTTTATAGATTAACGATATTTCGAATCTAAAATTAAGAGTCGGTTTAACACCGGCCTTAGTGTGCACAGCCCTCTCATCCAGAAAATCCTGTCTACGTCATGGTCTAATACTGTAGATATATTATGAGTTATATCTAACCATTGAATACCGTGATAAAGTAATATTCGAATATAATTGTTGAACAACAAAATAAACAAAATCATTGAATATTCCAATATTTACTCATATACGAGTACGTAGGTGTCACCAGCTACTACCTACCCGAAATCGGTTAGTCTTCATAAGCAAATATAGTAAGATTTCAAGCCGGACAAATAAACGATATTAATTATATTTGAAAAAGCTTAGAAGAAATCAGTATGTAAATTTTAAATTATATTCTATCGTGGTGCAAAAAGTAATAATTTGAAAATTTAAAACTTTATTTATTTTTGTTATTTAAAATTTACATTTACATTTTATTCGATTTTGATTTTAATCAATAATTATTTGTTAAACTGGTTCATAAACTATTGATAAACTACGATATCACTTTGACACTTTTTTTGTATTTACATAAATATAATAATGAAAAAAGGCATTTAAACATTGTTTTTTTTTCACTTGGACCCTTTTTGCATGATAGAGGCGATATGCAAGAACGGTTCTATTACTCAAATAAATAAATCTATTACTTATTTATATTATCAATAATATTTTATGATTTTTTTTTTTTTGTATTTTACGGTTGAAATATTATCTTATAACGATATAATAGTCTACAAAACTCGTATGTTTACTTAAAAAGCATGTATTAATTATGCGTCACGAACAGCGAAATTGTAAAAACAATAAAAGGATTACCGTTATTTTATTACATTATAGTCATGGTTACTATTATATGTACAATACTGTCTACGGCATTTCTTTAGGTCGTGAGTGAATAATAACATCAACATTATTTTCAATTTGCTATTACTTCATTTCTTACTGTATACACCGTCGATAGTTTACGAAATCGTTTAAAATCAATAATTTGATTAGGTCGTATTTTTTATAAACTGCATGAACTTAGTGATATTTATACGTGGTATAATATTATAAATTTATAATATCTACTAAATAGGTTTTTCCTCTTTAATTTTACCAAGATATTTGTGTGTGGATATGCCATAGCCAAAAATGTTCAATTATTTTTTAGCAGGCACGTCCCTGAGAGCGGTACGATTTCCCCATCGCCCCCCCCCCACCCCGAGAGAAGTGGACTTAAATTGAACAGGAGATTAATTATGAGTCGTACTTTTTGGTCAAAAAAAAAAAAAATGAATTTAATGAAGTACATTTTTTTAATAAGAATTTTGACGAAAATTGTTTTAGTAAAAATTGATGTGAAACAAACCTAATGATTGGTCCATACAAATTATTTCAATATAATATTTATTTTACTATAATATGGCATATTATACATTGTTAAAAAGTAATATTATTAACCGAGCTTCACTCAGAATCGTTTTTCGTTAGCAATAATTATTTTTCCTTACATATATACATTAAATTTTCCTCTATATCTTACTTTCCCAACTTCTCACCTACAAAAGAAGCCCACCTATCGTGCGAAATATGTCCGTCTCTTTATATTGACTATACTATGAATGTTGTGTTTACCATTTTTAATACTCATGTTTAAATAAATATTGATAATAATACAACAAATTTATATTTAAATTAAAAATACTAATAATAATGTTACGAATAATATTATACTAGCCGAATTACCCGATATTTACCGGGCTCACCCTTATCACCATCACAGTTGTTACCTGGTAATTTATCTTTTAAAGAGGGTACTTCCTTTTTCAGTGATAACCAAATTATAAAATAATAGCTGGACCCCATCGAAATCGGTGGTCACTTTATTTAGCCGTAATGTTTTAAAAATCATCGCTCTTCGATTGTTCCTGTCATGGACTAAATGTTCTGCGTCTCTTTGTTTGGTGTGCCTTTTTTATTGCGAGTATTCTTCATCGAGCCTTGTTAAAATTGTTGTTTGGCGTTTACTGACGCTTTCTCTCCTTCTAATAAATCTTTTCTTAGGGCGTTTTAGCTTTTTAGGAGTTTGGTGTAACAATTAATTTTGACTTTTTTTTTTTAAATAACAATAATTGTGCTTGAAAAACGATTCACGTTCAAAACAAATGTGGTAATTTTTTCACACTACAGCTGGTACACATAATTATATATAAACTAATAAATAATTATAAAAATACTTCAGCAACATATTTTCTTTTCAGTATTTTACATTCGTTTTCTGTATTCAATATTATAGGCATAAGAATTTCGTTTAACTGAACGAATGACCAAAGTAATATTATGTAGTTTTGGAAACAAAAGTTTGTTTTCGATGTGTTTTGTTGTGGCGATGTGTTATTATTATTATTATGTTGCAAATGAAGGCTTCGTGAAATTGAAATAGAAATCGTACACGCTGACATTTTAATCATTAAAAAAAGTAAATAGAAAGTTATAGTTTTAAGACCCCGACTAAAAGTTATTGTTTTCTTTTCACGAGAATTGACAAGTGATAACAACATTAATCTATTATTAGGTATCAATTATTAGATAATAATAATATTATGAATCATCGTGGATTCCATAGATAGAAAATTGTTTTTATTAATCACTAGGTACCGATTCGAAAATTCAATTTATTGACAAATGCTATTCGATAGAGGTATTATATTTACTTATTATTAGATTTTAAAATATACCTATAATATTATATAGTCAAATACCGTAATTTCAATACTAGGTAGACTGGGGTAAACTTACCAAATTTGCCGATTGAAAGGGAGAAAGGAGTTATTTACCAAAAGAGAAATAAAAAAATTATTACTTCGCTAGAATAAAGCGAATATTTTCATACCTATGAATAGTAAGCAGGTACATATTCGTAACATTAAAATATTATATTATGTATATATTATATTATATTTTAAAGTTTAAAAACCACGAAATCGTGCGAAAATAAGAATTTTTAAGAAAAATTTAAGCGTGGATTACTATTTATTACAATATATTGCTATACATTATAAATTATCTGTGAACAAACAAAAGTTATATGCGACATTTTTCAATATATTTACCCCCTCCCGAAGACCCAAAAGCCAAAAATCAATCGAAATCCGACTTAAGACAATGCTAAAATTTGAAGTGGGGTAAACACCCATAGTGAACCCTCACTAAATGACGCCATTTTATGTCAGTACACTATGTACTCGTTTATCTGCATGTTGTCATGATACCATGAACGATTTTTATTATATTATCATTATTATTACGATTAAGTCTAAATTATGTCATGTACTCGTGTCATAGTATACTTTCTAATGACCTTATATTTTTGTTATTTTTTTTTTGTAAAGAACTCGCGTACTCGTGTTATTATTAAAAATATAAATGTCCGACTGATGAAATAAAAAATAAATTTAAATATATCTCGGATTTTATTCTAAAACGATCGCTTTAAAAGTCAAAATATAGGTACTTAGTGGTTTTGAATGCAATTGTTTTAGCTTTTAGTAGTAACACGAAGAAAGTTGAGCGTTGCTGTAGTGAACATGTGGCGATGAAATGGATAAGACAACTATGCCATAAGTCACCCGCTGCTGCTGACATCGGTCTAAAGGTCCGCAAGACCACCAATTTGTTAAGCTAATTTAAGTAAAATTTTCCTTAAAAACTAAGTTAATTTTTAAATAAACATGAATGATTTTAGTAGCTATGTTGAATTACAAATGATTTCTGGAAAATATATAAAAACTAAATTGAAGTTAGAAGTTACTTTTTTCTAACTATTCTTAACACTACACTCAGTGACATATTTTGTATTTTAATAATTATATTTGCATAATATAGATTTACCATACAAGACTTGTATGGCATGTGTGAAGGGTTTCCCATATATTATATGATAATGGCATTCACTTAAATACAAAAATAACATTTATGAAATTAATTAAGATTACTCATTACGAACTGTCCTGCGTGATTTTGTTCGTACACGGTATTGAACAAAATAAAAATATAAACGTTACTGACGGTGTTCCCTCGTGATTCCTCGTTTCCGCCCCCGTTATTATCCGGTAATTTTCTTAAAAAAAAGTACTTTCCAACCTATGACAACCGAATTAATTAATAACATTCGGGTTTTTTTTTCCTTATATGAATTTTTAAAATCGTCCTCCTGTCCCTGTATATTATACTGGCTTCTGTATGTAAATTTTCAAACCACTGTATGCGATAGATTCAACTGAACATCGAAAACATTACCTTTTTATTTATAATTTATATAGAAGAGATACTTTTTTTACGTACCGTATCATTTTCTAATATTCGGTTTTTTTTTCTACTTCAACTGGTTAAAATGTATCAAACAAATTACTTGTAACTTAAATTTTAATTTTTTAACTAGTTCTATTTACCTGATTTGGACACCACAGATCTCTAAATTAATTGTTTGCATTTCAAGGACTACGATATAAAATATTAAAACGATAACATAATAACAGAGAGTGTCTGCTGCTGCTGTTAGAGGAGTATAAAGTGGAAGAAAATATTCTACATCTTTCCATAAAGTTCGAGTGTGCCACAACAACACAATTGGACAATCGCGCGGAATCGACGGTAATTAAACGATCGTGACTTCGCGAAAGTCACGAATTCGAGATAACAATGCGACCGGGGGTCTGACTGTTATTAAATCTTGTGAAATTGTACACTATCTCGTCGTGATAGGATGAGGAGGAGGCGGTGCAGCGTACGTAAGTACAAATAAGTGTGTCTGTGTGTATGTTTTTTTCCAACACATTTCGACCATCTCGTAAGGATAACAATGCGCGTCTTGTTACAAACCGTGCTACAATATATTATAATATAATACGAATAAGACGTTATGAAAATATACGAACATATATTATTATTATGGTTATTATAGTTATTATATTATAATAAAAATATACGTAACGTCACAAAAAATAGTGTCGGTGAGAAAAAATACTCGAAATGATTGAGAATAAAAATGTTTAAAAAATAGCACCCATTAACAGCAAAGCAAAGCTCCGTCGCTAAAGTCGTATTTTCCACCAGTAATCGACTTGCCACCGTTACAATACTTTTATTTTGAATTTATAAATTAATCGAAAATATTTAAGGTTGTCAGAGTTTTACTACATTTTAGTTTGTGTTTATAGAATAAATTTGAAACTCGTTTTTCCCTGTGAGAACCCACTCCAAAGACAGATCCTTTATACTTATACCATGTATATACAAAATGTGATTTCTCCGGCTCTTTATTTACGAAAGAAGTTTGTAAGGGGTTCAATAATGAAAAAAAACCTTCTCCAGCCACAACACGATAAAATTCATATTGAAATGCAACCAAAATTGTTTCACTTCAATCCACTTATAAAACAACTATAATTCTCGAGTTTGAGCCTATTTGATCCAGAGAAAGCCGCTAAAAGTATCCAAAAGTAGCGCGAAAAAGATTTATATATATATAAGATACACAATAAAGTGATAAAGTCTCTTTTCTGGGAAAATTCGACAAAATACAAAAAAAAACAAAAATATTGATTTAGGTAACGCTTTCGTTATTTTTCGGTTCAACGTAAAACCATCGCTGTTGCTTTTCGCAATCTTCAAATACTGTCTACTATTATTTTTATCGAAAAACGCTCGAATATAATATAAATGCGATTTGATAATATAACAAATTGTTGTAAACAAATGCCTGCATCTGTGCAGTCAATAAACTCGAATATGGGTACATAAATATAGGTAAAGCGTTTCGAATTCAAGCGAGTCTGTTAAATATTTAAATTTTATATTTTCACTCGTATTAAGTGTACAAACGATTTGCCATTTATAATGTATAACGTTTTAAAAAGTGTCTGTCTCTTTTATGAATACAATGTCGGCCTGGTCAAGGCAGCTAGGCAGCAATCGCTGCCCGGCCCCTAGCTTTTTTTTGTTCTACTATAGATACACGGAGTACATAGAGTACATAGATACATTATAATTTATAAATAATCGACACACCAACAGACATTCAGATTTTTCCGAAATAAACGAGAAATAGTCGATAAGATAAGAAAAAAATCTCGTAGTTTGGAGAAATATAGGTAAGTACCTATATAAATAACCTAATACAAACTTCTCTCGCCAACCACAAAAGAACCATCTGGTGGCGTACAAGTATAATATATTTCAAAAATAATCAGTGAAGTTCGAAAATAAACTGCATGTTCTCATAATATAACCGATTATATCATAATATAGTCACGTAGATTCTATGCACTATTCGTATTTTCCATTTACGATCATTGTTGTAATATTAACAGTTATATAGTGTAATTTTTCTAAAAGTAAATTCAACAGAAATTTTGGGAGGTCAATTTTAGATTTTCTCATCAAGTTTGATAAAACGAAAAAAAAACTGAGGAAAACGGGAAAATATAAAAAATGTAAGTATAAAATATATTACGGCCTTCTTTTTTCTTGTGGACAACTTTTCTACCAGCAATTTTGCTCCGAATTTTAAATGTAACACTTTTTCTGAAAGAAAATCGATGTAAGGAGGTATTTTAGGGAAGTAATTTATAATAAAGGTGACGTTTATTTTAAATTGTAATAAATTACAGTTTATATTAACTATTAATTCTTAAAATATACAAATTGAATGAACTGTGTCTGATGACTTAATTTATCTACTTCAGACAAATATGAATAATGAAAACAACAATGTGCAAGTGGTCAGATAGGTTGGACACCAAAAAATACCCTGACTAGACCCTTCGATAACCAGGCCGACACTGTATGAATATTATTCGAATCAAATATGTACATTTTTACCAACTAACTATTCGCATTATAATTAAAATATCGCACGAAGAGACATTTTTAACGTACATTTCACTGACCTCCCCCTCCATCTATCTACAATATGAAATAACCTATTTGAAAAAAAATATGATCAAATAATCCTAATTTTGTCAAAACATCACATTAACCTTTCTTCGTCAAGCCACAAATTTATATTTTATAATTATTAATAAGACGGAAAATTTAAATGCCTACAACATAGTAAATAATGTTTCAATTGTGAGGTGGGGGCCGACGAGACGTCTCTAAATATATATTTAAAATTTGGTTTAGTAAAATAAAAAAATGTTATATGAATTCCGGGATTGGTCACACAAATGTATAATAATTCCATATTAAATATTGGAACGGGAATAAATGACAATTTCCAAACGGGAAGTATAGGTCGGTGAGATGTAGATACCTACATATGTTTGTGATTTTCAGCGAAACAAATTCCTATAATGATATACCTATAATGATTAAGTATATATTTCACAATGAATACGACTATTATTTTAATCATATATCCAAAGGGGGTAGTGGGAAGAGATATTTAGGGCAAAGTCCAGGGTTAAGTTTGTCGTGAAAATGTTAGCCCCTTTAGTTATTCAACTCGATCTCCATCTAAAATAATATTGTACTACATATGCTGAACCTAATATTACATATAATAATAATTTGTACCTATTTAAATTGGAAACAAAAGTGGTTTTTTTTTTTTGTTGTTATATTATTATATCAATTCGATAGAAATCTATGTAAAAAGTTTACAAACTCCAAGGTCGTTCTTCGAAAAAAAACCGATCAAATACAAATTATCTATACGCTCGAGGAAATAGAACTATAATCGGATTTATTATTAAATAATATAAAATTATATTACTTATAATAATGCGTTTTCGATATTCAAAAATAAATCCCGAGGATATTATGAGATATAAAATTAAAAAAACGCGGTCTTAATTTTGAAATAATATCGATTTTGTGTATTATAATACGTATGGGTGTTATATAGTAATAATAAAATATTGAGGTCAATTTAATTTCGACAGAAAAATCTTCGATTTATTGACAGTCTGCAAATCCCTATTATAGACTACAATGATAATAACAATAATATATAGGTCTAAATACGAACCGTTGCATGTATCGTAGGATAATAATCCCAATGACCGATAATCGCAATAATATTTCCTATACAGCGACGGACGTTAAAATAAAAAACCCAGGCGGGTTTTTTTTCCCCCCCAATAAAGTTTCGAAATGTAAGTTTGGTTCGGTTCTATACATCATAACGATATTATTATTAAAGTAGTAGCACGTGCACAGCCCGGCCGAGCTATATAATAAATTTATTATAATCGCACTTATACATTATAGTAATATATTTGCAGTTATACGGGTCATTTTTTTTATTTACAATATTATCGAATGAGTATAATAAAAACGTCACCCTAAAAAAACTGGCTTCCAAAAATATTAAATAATAATAATAGACCGAAAATGAAACATAATTTAACAAATTGCACGTCCTACCCAACCGAGTATTTACGAACCCCGCCGAAACGTAATAATGGGGTAATAGATTTCAGAAGTTTTACAAAACATACTCCATTGCATTTATTGATCCGAAACCCACACTACTTAAACTGCTCCAAGGAAATCAGTGTCACAAATGTAAACCAAAAACCTACTACTTATAGTTAATAAAAGCCATCACGGGTTTGGATAAAACCAAGAGTAAATGAAAAAACTTACCAACCCATTTCTGTTCCTAAACTGGTAATACTCCGAGGAAGTCAGTGTGTCCAAAATTCAAACCTATAAAACCTAGTGAATGAGAAACCATGACGGATTGTATATTTACGTATTGCTTGGGCCGAACTGGGATACGGTCTGTATAAGTATGAAGAGGACGTTATACCCACATCTACTGTCTCAATCCAACTACCGGGTAACATGCAAAAACAATGCTTACGCAAAATAAGTAAAACTAATTTTGATTTTAAAGTAAATATGTCTATTAAGCAATTTATAGAGAACGATATTTTGGAGAGAATATTATAGGTGTTTTTTGAATTAATAACTATTGACAAAGTTACATTCATTTAAAAAACAAAAATAAAAGGGTTTTTGTATTTTTTACACCAAGCTGTATATTTCGTATCATACAAAACCCTAGGACATTCCTCCAAAATATTTTTCTCTATAAATTGTATAATTGGTACTTTTATTCTAAAATTAAAATCAAACTAATTTGACTTATTCCGCATTATTTTTGCATGTTACCAGGTAGTTGAACTGAGACAGTAAATGCGAGTATAAAGTCCTCTTAAGCATGCTGACGCATAGTCCGTGTTCTTACAAAAATCATTGTAATGCAATCACGGTTTTCCGACCTTAATTGCAGCACAGTGAAAATGTATTTACGTTGTTAAGGGTATTGGATAAAGATATTTGATTTATTAATATAACACACACTCGACATAGAAATTTAGACTGATTTCTCTTCGATTTGCCCTATCGATGTTGCAGTGAAGCGAAAATTTGAAAAACAAAAACAGATTTGAATTTAGCGTCAAATATACGTGATATCAGGGTCGAGTCCCTTTTTCGAATTTTAACGCTTAATTTCCAGCGCAGTTTAAAATGTGTGAAAAAAAACTTCAATTTAAAATGAACCAATCTCGTGTACACTTTTCATACGCTCAATTCAAGTCTCGTTTCGGAACTCGTATCGCTTCATTACGTCGATCGGGCGGATTGAAGGAAAATAAATGGTCTAAATTGTTATGCTACGCGTTTGTATTTAACAAAGAAGAAAATGTCGTTATTTCATAACGTCGGATTTTTCGTGGATGCTATAACACCCAATATTTGCACAAGTAAGAAATAAACACTGCGTCGTGTCGTTTACTTTTTATTACAGGCAGTTTTAACTGTTTACATTCCCTCCGTGTTATATACGAGTAGTACCTAACTATCATATTATTATTTTCATAGTCAATCAGAACACCATCCGTCTAATGGGATAAAGCGAATTTGTCGCGACTTCCTTCTCGCACGGCGCAGAGTAATTGAATCTCCGAAATTTCATACGCGTGACTGAATATTATAACGTTCGACATTTATACCCCGTTTATATAACACCATTGCTTTTACATTTAGAGAAATCCTTCTGACACGCGCACTAGCTAGTATTATAAATAGATATACCTACTTATAACATCTGCAAACTGTTTCGTTGTTACACGGTATATGTTTGAGTGTATCACAAACAGCTGATTAAATCGAACCAAATAACGAAACAATAATATTCCGAACATATAATATATCGTAAAATATAGCATGATTATTAGTTTTTTTATTATTATGTTTTCTAGTCGATATATGTTTATTTCCAAATAATTAAACAAGAATAGCTTTTAATTTCAGGTACAAAAAGCTGGTCCATTACCGATGTTTTACACTTATAGTGTTATAATGAGTGGGCCACTGTTATAGGCGGAAAGTTGGGAGGGTAGACTATTAAATAGGGTGATATAGTTTACCATACATAGCTGGCATTGTAAACAACGAAATTTTAAACGAAAAACGATTTTGAACAGATTAAACGTGTCTTGATAAATTTAAATTGAAAATTGCATTCATTTCAGTAACTACGAAATAAATTACAATTGTTTGTACTTTCATCGAGATTAAACATAAATTTGATCATAAAATGCCGATAAACAAAAATTTGAAAAATGTTTATTTACTTGAAAATAAAAATAAAATTCCAAAAATTTCAAATAGCTATTAATAATTTAAAATTGATCCACGTCTATAATATGTTTGTATAAATAAGTCTCAGGTCACTACGATTATTTTTCACTAATTTACAAGAAAAAAAAAAAATCGAAGTTAACAAAAATTATTATTGGGTGAATATACTCGTGTTTCTGACGTATTTCCCCTGGATTTCCCCACCCTCCGACATAAAAAAAACTACAAAGAAATGTAAACATCCGCTTCTCACTTCGTTCAGAATATAAAAGTATGAACAATTTTGTTATACATATCTTAAAGACTTAAAGAAGTTTATATCCAAAAGAGGAGAACGTCTTAATCATGTAATAAACATATTATTATAGAAAACTGGAACGATCGTGTACCTATTTGGAGATTGAAGTAGCACTTATATTACATAAAAAAAAAATCCATATTTATTTTCACCCACAAATAACAGTACTTATACGTACGTGTAGTAGATAACCATAATATGAATTATTCAACCATAATGTCACAAAATGAGTAAGTATTATATTAAATTATTAATCTGCAGTAAATTCGTTGATCTGCTAGATGTACATACGTAAATATTATGCGTATGACTGCTAATAATAATAAACGGAAAACAAAATTAAAAAAATGGACATACTTCGCACGTGGATGAAAGGTGAGAAATTGAGAATATAGAGGGGAAATTTAATGTATATGTACACAACGATTAACCATTGCCAACGAAATACGATTCTAAGCGAAGTTTGGTTAATAGTGTTGCTTTGTCAACAGTATACATACCATATTATGGTAAAATAATTACATATATATCATATATTAATTTCTTTAATAATATTTGTTCAATATTGTATTTATTTTCCCATTTTTTCTCGATTATTACCATGTTTTTCCCATTTGTTGGGAAAAGACGTTAGAAAATCAAAAGATGACCTTCCTTAAGTACCAGCCCAATCAGGTTTACTTTTAGGAAATGTGCTATTATTTTAAATCGGAGCAAAGTTGCTGGTAGAAAATTTGTCCACAGGACAAAAAAAAACATCACTATAAACCCAATACATTCCTCGCTCCAATCAAAATCTAAAACGACGTTATTTTAATTCCTACCGATTTTTCGTCGATTACCCGTAGTGATGAAGTGCAAATTTCATCATATTATTCTGTTTTGAGAGGATTAATATTCAAGTAAATTAATCTATTATTAAAGTTAAAGTCAAATGCATTATCTATGCAGCCACGTAGATATTTATCGATATTCCACATATTCACATCTTGCAAGAAAATACAATAATCTAAAAAAAACCTCCATGGTTACAAGGAAAATGTTCTTATTCTCATGTTTGGTGATAAGTCAATTCGCAATAATATAAAAACTGACAGCACAAAGTTATCCATACAACGCAAATTTGCTGTATGCCGTTTGTTACATATATTTATGTATTCTAAATAGATATGGTGCATTTTAGAAGTTATCTGTATCGCTAACACTCGTATCTCTCCCAGAAAAAAAAAAGTGATTGCCAATACAAATTTATAGCATTTCATTGCACCGTGTAATATATATAGTCATTTAAATTCCATTCTACAAATCCACGACCTTCGGCCGATCAAAATCACAAACCCGACACACTTATATTCGTGTATTATATAGGTACGAAATGGACTAGATAAAATGCGCACACATATGCACACGCACAATAATCGTACTACATATTCCGAGCCCATAATATTATACGTACGAGTATATATGTATTATTAGTTATTATCATTATTATTATTGTTATTATTATTATTATTATGTAGGTATTATATCTACGCGATAATGACACGATATCTACACACCGATTTGTCTTCGATATAATAATAATATATGTTTTAAGCGGTATCATTGTGCAACAGTTGTACATAGACAGGAATTATGATTAGGTGCCTGCTTTTATAATAACCGACTTTATTTGATTTCCCGACCGTACGCCACTATTTCATGGGTATTAAAATCTGAAATATATATTATTATAAACTCGGCTAATATCGATTACCCGCGTTTAAAATGCGTAAAACCCAAAAACCCGGACAAAGAATTGTATCGGAAATGTGTTTAGACACGTATTATAATAACATTTGGTGCGTATATTACCTAACAAAAAATTAAAATTAAAATAATAGTACCATATCCTACACTGTTAAGAATTGTCTATAGACGATATTCTTATCTCAACTAAATGAAAATCTTGATAGTTATCTTATGGTTATCAAAGATAAAAAAAAAATAATAATTATCTCTTTAGTAATGATCACAGAAAAAGTAAAAGTGATTGAAAAATTATTCAAAATAACAGTATTGAAAACGTTTAAATTTTTACCTATCTGACATATAGTACAGTACTCAACAGCAGATACAATTGAGGAAAAATACTATCTTTTTTAAATGAAATCATTCAAACATTAGTCATTTTTATCTGTAGCTGTACGATTTCGGAATAAATAATATATTTTATCTTTATATCTTAGTATAAAAACAAACTAATTTTGCGTCTCATCAATGATAGTATCGATAAAAAATGTACTCGTAAGTACACAATATGCACTTGTAGTAATTGTGTACAGTTTGTACCTATATTTAATAAGGTGTGATTTAACCGCTCGCCAGAAAAAGGCATTAGCACGACGAGCATAATATGAACTCGTAGCGATCAGAAAATCATTCCAACGTCTATATAATCTATTCCCGACAGTAAAAGGTTATACCTGACAAACGGGAATTATGAACGGTTAAAAAACGTATTTTACAACAAATAAAAACATTCATGACATTTTAATACTTTCAACGACTAGAATAATAAAGTCACTGATTCCGAGAATCATTACAGGGTATCCTGCCAAATCAGTTTGAAAGTGGCATCAATCTGAACCATGTTTGACTTTTTCTATTTAAAATTAACCTTCTTGAAGATAATACAATTTTCAAATCTTGTTTGTCAGAATCCAGCAGCTCAATACGAATTAAAATTTAATGATCTAATACAGTGGTCCTTAATCTTTTTCGTTTCAAAAATATATAGGCTTGTTATTGCTTTATTGGTCTTTTGCTTTTGCTTTTTTTTTTGCTTATCGGTCCTTATACGAGTATTATATACTAGATTATAGCAGTGGTTCTCAACCTTTTTTATTCTGCGCCCCCTTTGTAAATTTTAAAAAATATCGCTCCCCCCCCCTTTAACAAAATGTTTATCAACAAAAATATTCCGATCGTATAATATTCGTTTAAAAGCCGATTAGCAAATAAATCTATACAAGCAATATTTATCAAAATTAAAATCACCTGGGCAACTACTATCCTTGTTATTCCAACCTTACTCGTAATCTGTATCGATACCCAATAACCGGTCGTTATTAATTTTCATTTTTTTCCCAACATTGTAAAATAATTTAAAAAATACAAATTTTACTTCATGATGACTGCTTGCGTCTCCCATGCAACGTGTTCACGCCCCCCCCCTCAGTTTAATAAACACTTTACTATAGGAATCTTTTGCTGGTGACTTTTTTTTTTTTATTTCTGAGTTGAGCGAAGAAGCTTATGGTTTTACAATGATATTTATTTTTATTTTTATCTGTGAACAACTTTTCTACTAAAAATATTGAAATATTTTTCAGATTTACAAGTGTAACACTTTTTCTAAAAGGAAAATTCTGATGAAAATTCCGACTTGGGTAGTACTTTAGGGAAGTCATTTTTAGACTTCTCGGGAGTTATTTCAATACATTGAAAAAACCGGAATAAACGAAGGAAAAACGGGAGAACGAAAAAATAGGTACAATATTAAACAAATAATATTATAAAAAATGTTTAATGCATATTACGTAATTATTTTACCACAATATTATGACATATATTGTTAATAAAGTAACACTATCAACTGAACTCCGCTCAGAATCTCTTTTTCGTTATCAATAGTTTATCGTTGCTTACAGATATACATTAAATTCCCGTCTGTAATCTACCTTCCCAACTTACCACCTACAACAGTGCCTGCACCCACGAGCGAAGTATGTCCGTCTTTTTTTTAATATAGGAATCTTGGCCAACCGTAAATCACAACCTTAAATCCGGCTCAGTGCACAACTATTCTAATTTCACGGTAATACGTGTCGCTGGACGCTGGTGCTTTTTATTTGTCCATCAATCCGCAATGAAAACCTCACCGTCCGTCCAACACCCCCTACCGACCGGGTGAGCCGAAACGCCGCTTGGGTGACGGTGCCACCCGCGTGAAGTACCATTGATCAAACACAAACGGTTCATCTTCGTCGGATAGTATTTCTACTGTTTCGTTACACCGTGCAAGTCTTTCTGCAGTAGATCGGCTGTACTTTCCGTTTCGCCGCAGTTTCAAGTACGATATCAATTTTGACTGAATGGTTCGGCCGTGTACGCTGTACGCAGTGTGCGTATTACATTAATATTATTATAGACCGCGGGGAACGTTTTATCCCGTCGCTTTTAAATATTTTCGTTTTGTCGTGGCGTGGACGGCGTGGACTTTGACATTATTCGTCGCTCTTGCAGACTACCTGGGCGCGTGTGCGCTCGACGTGCAAACACTCCTTTTTCGAGCCGGCGATTTATTCTTCTCCCGTTTTTATGAACATTAACGTCGCGTTACATTAATCGTAATTGGACCGCGTTAAAGCATAAGCTTTCGCCGTAGGTGCACGTAACACGGACCCGATCACACACACATTTAATTGAACGATACCATTACCGATCGACACACCAACACAATCGAATCGCATTCAATATAAATCCCGAGCACGGGTGTATTACACACGGGTATTGTATGCGCGTGCAACAAATTTTCGAAAAGTCTTCTGCCGCACGTAGCACGCGGATAATCGCACGCAATTTTACATTGTAACACGCGTCACAGATAATATGGCAATATTTTAATTATATTATGTTGATCCGACACTGTAATTCGTGAATGACAAACGCTTTAATGCATTACAATACCGTCGTAGGTACCTGTACTCGGACAATAATATACAATACAAAATGTAATTTATTCATTACGCGTGTTTACGGAATGCTGTTGCGTAACACCGTGTATTATATTTATGAAAATCTATTTTACAAACTGAATAATGTAATCGATGTAAAATATACAGAGCGAGTCTTTCACCGCGCCCCAACAATTATTTCTATAACGATGAGTACATTATAGGCGAATTCCGTTTTCACTGAATTCCACCATTTTCTTTTTTCTTTTTTTTTTCTTTTACGCTTTGTGAGCCGTTCAAAGGCCTTTCGCCACCGAAACTATTTCGTTCCATCTGCGACTGTTTAATCGGCCGCCGTTTCCCATAATCCCATCTCACTCCGATTCATTCTAACGACGCCTCGACGTTGTCGTGACTATCTTCTTCGCGGTCTTCTCCCTATTACTATGCTTAGGTGTAGCGTTACTATTTTCGCGGGAGTTTCGTCAGCCCGCCATACAAGTGACTGACTCAACTTAACCTGACCTCCTTACCCATCTAACGACTTGGTCCGCATTTCCTATTCTATATTACGTTTCGTACGTATACAGCTGGGCGTTAATTCTGTTTTTTATTTTAATTTTTTTTTTTTAATCGTTAAAATCATTTTAATAACAATATTTTCAAAATGTTCAATATTATAATATTATTCTTAACAACAGTATAACACAAGGGTAAACTTTTTAAAATATTTCAAATAAGAAGTTGGAAATTCCTGCATAATTTCGCGAGCGAAAAAGATTTCGACGAATTTTGAGTTAAAATATTTTTTATTTTATCCGAAGATAATCTATACATATACGTATATTTACAATATTTCAATAAAAATGCAATTTTTTATCCTGTTGCTTTCCCTTTACTAATTTATATTTTATTTCATCGATTAAAATTCGATTTATTTACGATTTTTTTTTGCAGCTTTCACATTTTTTTTTTGTTTTTTTTTTGAGATAATTTTTTATTGTTTCTTGGGCATTTATAAATCTGACGATTAGTTATAAATTATAATAAAAACCTTATAAAAGGTTACAGAGAGTCAAACATTTTTTAACGACGATCTTAAATTCAATGTTGTACCACAATAACAAAGTGATAAGCTTTGTCGTTCCACTCAATCTCACTTGACAACAAAAACGAAAAGATTTGTAGCATCATCTTAGACTATTGGCCGACCTCGTGATGACTGTACGGCTGACGAAATGTTTAGTCATCTCAGTGTACTT
Organism: Cinara cedri; assembly: GCA_902439185.1. NCBI lineage: Eukaryota > Metazoa > Arthropoda > Insecta > Hemiptera > Aphididae > Cinara > Cinara cedri. The sequence goes on from CABPRJ010000476.1 coordinate 697,950, forward strand.
AAATAACAATAACATAATATTATTTTGGTCTCCTTTAGGCAGTCAACTAATTATGAACTAATATACTTATTTCAGGTTTAATATGATACTCCACGACGTAAAGGTAAACGGGGATTGTATAAACGTACCGGAACTATTGATTACCATACTAAATCAATTCGAAAATCCATTTAATTTTTAATATATATTTTGTTACAGCAGCATAAATTCAATTTCTATTTTGATACGTCTCGCCTATTTATATATCTATATAGTATACGTATAAGATCATGATATTTGGTCTTGTGTAATTTATTTATTTGCTTTTTAATTCTTTATTATTTTTCCTTAATTAATATGTATACAAATAACTAATTTATAATATATAGATGAATAATGCAATTATAATTAATCGACGTTTGATATTTAGTTTTTTATTTTTAAGTAAATCGAATATGAGTATTCATAATACCCCGGGCTATGCATTGATTCATTTATTTATTTTATTTCTACATATAAATTTTTTTTTTTTTTTACTATATTTATTTACTTTACGAATAACTTGGTCGAAATTATATTTTTTATTAGTAATAAATCAAGTCTATCTTATTAATATACCACCATCTACAACCGTGCTGCTGCATTATCGAATTCGTAGTAACCTGCAAAAGCCATATACCATATACGACAACGTTACAATAAATTTGTCCAAGTATACCGTACGGAATTTTAAAAGTGCAAAAAGTGCATACGGAATAGTAACTTTGGGAATCGTACTATAATATTATTTTCGCAAAAAATTAGATTAAATTTCAATGCGGTTGAATAGACCTCAACGCCTCGAATCATACACTACAATCTAAAGCCCTTTCGATAACGTAACGTTTGCGATTCTCCTCATACAATTCCATGTCGTTCACTCGTATCGTATGTTTTTTATACCAAATTGAAACAAGAGGAAGGAACAAAAATGTCCGTTTGCGCACATATTTTGGTAGGTACCCACGAAATTGTTTTTTGAGATTTTTGAGACGAAAACAAAACTATAGACAATAAACGTAAGTACACAGGATATAACATTATAAAAACAAGGACCTAGCTAATTGCATCAGTATACAATCAGTAAAACAATCAGGCGAAAAATAAATAACTTAGGGATGTGACGAAAATGAAATAAAATCGATACTCGAAACTTGAGTGTAATTTTTTCACCATTTATCGATACGATTCGATATTATTATTAGTTACATCAAGAATCGTGAAATCGTAAAATACTAAAATATTATGATTTTTGTTTTCAATTAATTCCTAACAACGCTATTGTAAAACATCAACCGTATTGATTACACGTATATTAATATTTATAGAGATCTGCTGAGATAAACCATAGAAATTTGAACTCGTCTTGCATAATGAAACGTATCTATATTGATGACTCGTACGATATACCTATACATTAATAATAATTAGTCATTTAAATTTACATTTTACGAAGTAGTTTTGTTTTGTTTTTGAAAATTATACCACTTATTAGGATCAGATTAGGATAACACCTAGGACGAACAAGGTTCATACCGATCGAAGTTTTATCAATCGAATAATCGGCACGTCGAGTTATTGTTTGCGGATAATTGTATGGATACCATTGTATATTGTATATGTATTATAATAGAGTAGAAACAAGTAAAAAAATATATATATATATCAAAAATCAATGGCCGCAGGTAGAGTCGAAGAACGTTACGGTTTCCCGCTGGCTGGCCAAATGATCTGTACCACTGAACTACCTTGGGACTTGTCTTCGACCTGCAGTATTTCCGTTCTCCACTCGAGGGACTTAATCTAAACGGTCGCTAGGTATATTATTAAAATACTGCAGATTTTATCGTGAAATCACTTTTACATGTTGTACCTGCAGTGAAATCGTCGTCGTCGTCGTCGTCTCGGTAAGAATTAGATGAATATTGTGCGCTCTTTACGCACCTTTAACCTTTTACCCTCAGCAATTTGTTCACGATTTATGCATACACGGGTAACTTAACATGCAAGAGACGTGTACTTTTTTTAATTGCGTTCTTGTTTGGTAATAGAAATCAGTTTTGTTTCATACACCACTGTCGAAAATAATTATAATCTCAGTTGACGTTTTATTATTATCATCTAAACGGCGATCACACGCTTTTGAAATCGCCATTGTTATAGCAACGCATTCGTTCAAAATGTTAACAAAATATATTATATTTAATATCGTAGAATGGTGAACGCGTTCTCTGTATAATACTGATTAGTTTTGAATGAGAACGTGAACATATTGTTTAAAGTCGCAAACAAATTAAACGAAATTTTTAAACATAATAAAAACTAATAACAACGGAAACCAAAACAAAAAGAAATTTAATATTAAATAATAAGTATACTTCGTTTTTTAAATAAATAAATGTTTATACAATAAAGTTTATGCAATTTAAAGATTCGCGCCTTGGACTGGATTCACTGTGGTCTATTCGGACGAATAATATACTTACAGACATGTTTTCTATGATAGGTAGGTACGTGATTATGTAGTTTGATCACGTATTATTTCACGGTATGAAAAAATAACATTAATAATATAGGTGCCTATCTAATTCAAAATATTAAGCAACATACGTATTTTATTCTGCAATATACCGTCTTTTCCCCCATTAAAAATATATGCATATAGTGAGCCAGTAAAGATGCGTACACGTTCATTGCATTTTTTTTTTTTTTCGAAATTCCCGACATAAGAGTATATATGCCGTGTATAGGCGTCAACCGAATTTAAAAATAATAATACACCACTCATAACCACTCATCCCCTTCGTTCGTATCGTAAGTCCGTATGTCGATACATTTTTTAGGCACATATATACGATACGACGATATGGATTAATTATGTATCGTAAACCCATGACGTCACACAATGAAATACAAACAATACAATTCTTTAACCATTTTTTATTTAAAAATCGAGCCCGACATTTCGGAGGGGGCTTGGTCCAAAGTTCTTCTAATACAATAAAAACAAATCCCGTTTGCGTTGCAGCTCTGAAACGGCACCTACGATCCGACGGGCGTTAGTCATTCCGACCAGAAAACTTGATTTTTGTTTCCGCCGAATTTATTTCTACCTACCTATCTAAATTATAGTTTGAGATCCATTTAGGGTTACCCAGGGAACAGGGTGAACGTTAGAATAAGCCAAGTAGGGCTTAGGTCCAAAGCCTCGCGTTTTCGGAGGCCTCGCGCCCGTATACCATACAAAAGGGTAGCATAATTATAATGGGCGTAAAACTGGAAAAATAATTTGTTTAGAAATGTAACGATGGTTTTTTGAAAAACACATACACGCGCGTTGTCTTATTAAATAGTTTTTCCGGCTGTAGCCAAGTGTAGGCCAATGTAGAGACGTCATACGAGGCTATACTTGCAAAATTTAAAAAAAAAATCTATTAACGTAACTTTAAGTCGTATAAAGCGATAGTTGGAATTTATTACGGCGTTTATTGTACATAACGTCACTTGTGATTTTATCATTTATTAAATACTAAAAAAAAGTAACAGAAATAGTACATCGGCAAATCGAGGTGGACCGCGACCTGTCGAAAGTTCTCTATATTGTCAAAAAGGTTGGGAATCACTGCTCTAGACGGAGTTCGCACCCACCTGCGTATCAACACAATAACAGGCGCACAACACAATAATAATAATGATAATAATAGTGGTGATAATAGCATAACATCTGAACGGGCACACGAACCTCGTTCCACATATCGCTCCGGTTTAATTAACGGGAGAAAAATCGCGTAAAGACCTAGTTTTCGACCGGGGGTCTACATAATAATAATATTATTATTATTATATATATAATTTTTTTTTTCTATTATTGTTATATACTGCGGTACGTGTATATTATTATAGTATTGCGAGCTCGCGGCTACTCTTATTGGTATACTCCACGCGTGTGATTTTTTTATTTTCTGTTTTTTCTCTGGCGACGGCACGGCGTATTCAAATATTTTGCGCGCCCGTGTGAAATTAGGTCACGACGATATTGTTGTGTTCGGAATACCGATCTCGTATTGAGTATTCGGGTCCTTAATTGTATTTAAATACTTTTTGAAACAAGCGTCCGGTTTTCAAATATTATCCGAAAGAATTTTAATATCATACGCTCGTATTGAAATGAGTTTGGATAATACATGGCCGCGGAAAAAATTGCCGGGTACCTAAACGACCAGTGTAAAAAATTGAACGTTTTTTCCGCTGCCATACTTCGTCAAAAGAGTATTTTAATATTTAATTGAAATATTATACTTTTGATTATTGCCCATTGTGATGGTAATAATGAACAATAATCGTCGAGAGTATTAATAATGACCATGGAAAGATATCCAGTTTTTCTATCCGTTCATTTTTGTTTTTAGCCATTATAACCGACTTCTATTTTAATATATGTATTATCAAGACAACATACATCTTCTTCAAGTTTTTCTTTTAGTTTTCCGGTCATAGAGACCATATCCCGCATACAAATCCTCGCCGTCTCACTCTATCCTCTGATGTTATTGTGCACTGCATATCCGGTTCCGCATTGTCTTTAAAATTGGCCTTCCAACGTCGCGACCTTCCCAACGATCGTTTACCGTTAAGATTCTGTTTGATGGTTGTTCTCGATAACGACCGTTGCTCCCGCCACGCTTGTCCGGCCTACATCAAGAGATTTATGCAATCTTTGCAGTCTACAGTTTTTTTTTAACAATTTGTTATTTATACAATGGTTTCGATGAGTTTGGTCAGCAAAACAGACGTGTTATGGCCGAAAAAGGACGCTGATAGGAAAATGGTAACGTCCGCTGTCGGTCGCACATGCAGCTCTGCAGTTATATAATACAGCTACGTGTTTCTCACTCTCTCTCTCACTCTATCTCTCTCTCTCTCTCTCTCTCTCTCTCTCTCTCCCTATAATTTAATATTTTGTTTGTTTTTTAACTTTTCATCGCCATTCGTCATTTCTCCGACTCCGCGTACCGCGTACGGTATATGTAATAATACACTACATATAGGTACTCCGGTAAGTCACAGTCGACGACGACGTGCAGCAGACGCGTATTTATACTGCACAATACGTATACACCGTATTGCGGATAGGGCTGGCGACGAAATCGTGAGCTGGCGGAGGCGGACGAACGCATAATATTATAATAATAAATACCTAGGTATACGCATCATGGCAATGATAATAACGGGGAAAACATGAAGTAGGTATATTATTATGCAAGCGACAGTGCCCAAATTCGAAATGACAAATTACCGCACGCGTGTACCAGGTGATAGGTTGGTACAAATAACCGTTCGCGCAATAATTAAAAATGTATTAAACACTGCGCCGTCAATAATGTTGACGATTAAGTAATATTGTTTCTGGAGGATGTGCGCGCGTTTTTTTTTCAATAGGACCACAGTGTAAACATAATAATCGTAAGTTTTCGAGTAGGCTTAAACCACGAATTACCCGTAGCAGCACGACATCACACGGACATTTGGATCGATAATAATTATTATTAACTATAGGTACCGATCTAACAATAATTTTATTATTCCGTCTAATATCTCGTCATCGGATAGACGTAAATTTAAAATAGGAACGTCACTTGCATAATTTTTAATATAGATTGCAATATGAAAATAGTAGATAGGTATTTCACCCTCTAAAAGTAACGGTGACAAAAAAATAATGGTAGTATCACATTTTAGATGTTTGTTCCACAAATAATCCGAAATAAAAAAAATTACGAGAAAATTGGTGGTTTATCGAGGATATTTATCACTATGTTTAGGCATGAAATTGACACGATGAAATTATCTACTTTCAACATTAGTATGGTAACTGATCAGAGAATAGTGATAGTGTGGAAGCGAAAATAATAATAGTCCGTTTCAATAAGTCAGGAAAAAAAGTGTGGGTCCGATTGAAGAGAGACATTTTTTTGTTTTACTATAGTATTTGCGATTTCAGATTCTAAGCGGAACGAAGAATGTATTGGTTTTACAATGATGTTTTTCTTTTTATTATTATTATTAATTATGAACAACTTTTCTGACAGAAATCTTGCTTCGATTTTCAAGTGTAGCGATTTTCTGCAAAGAAATTTTATCTGGATTCTTATTTTTTTGATTTTCCAAGAGGTTTTCATAAAAATTAAACAAAACCGGGAAAAACGTAAGAAAACGACAACATTTACAACATGAATATTTTTTTGTTGTTATTCAGTTAAAAATATTCATAAAAACTTGAATTTAGATAAAATACTCATATTTTAGTTTTCTAGATGTAGTATATTTTCAAAACATTTTAGCCAATTTCGAGCCGTTTATAGACATTTAAATTTTGCGAGTTTTTTACATAATTGTTATTCAGTTTTTACTCTGTAGATAATATTATTAGACCAAATAGAAATGCTTGAAAATCGAATAGAAGCATTATCATAAGTCGTACTTTGTAGTTAAAAAAAATTGAGTGTGATGTGCATTTCTTTTAAAAAAAATTTTTAATATCAAATTTTGACCAAAATCGTAAATATTACGGCCTTCTAAAACGTATATAACCGAATTCCACTCAAAATCGTTTTTCGTTAGCAATCTGTAATCGTTGCGTGCAGAGATACATTAAATTATCCTTTCCAACTTCACACCTACAACAGTGGGCCGCCCATCGTGTGAAGTATGTCCGTCGTTTTCTTTTGTGTTTGTCTTAAAACACTTTTTTCACCAGAAATCTTGCTTCAATCGAAAACTTTCTTTTTTATAATTTTCGATCTAGTTGGTATATTGATGATATGATTGATAATTTCATTTTTTAAATGTTCCTCTTATTTTTTCTTAAAATATGAGTAAAACTGATTCATTTTATATAATTTGTATTGATTTTCAAGTTACCTTGACAGCAATAAGAGGTCAAATTCGACTAATATTCTGCCCATAATCGTTTTTCGTTACCAATGATTTATCATTGCTTCCTAAACCAATGGCACACCCATCAGCAGTATCCGTCTTTTTTTTAAATATATATTATATTATAATATATTAACGAACCTGCACATCTATTATTAACTAATATAATATCTCGAAAGTATTATAATAATTTACAACAAAAAGTGAACAAATCGTGAAATAATTATAATATTAGATCATATCAACTGCTTATTAGAACGTGAACACTGCAACGTTGATATCAGGAGAGAGAGATGATAAGTTCGAGTAGGTATTATGGTTTCGATTAGCCGAAGTAATTATATTACACACAATTTTGGCGTATCAAATAGAGTACAAAACTATAAAATATATATTCCCGAAACGTGTATCGTGCAATAATTATCGTAATATTATGTTCAACGTCTAACTCGGCCCTTATTTTTAAAATGGAATCCTCTAAATTAAATAATTATTACTATTCTAACCTACCATATAATACACGTATAATGTTAATGCAGTTTTTTTAGCGTATATATGCTCGAAAAGTTGATACAAGGTTCATACTGAGTTGAAATTTTTGAGTTTTAATACCAACCTAATTGCGATCCTGTTTACGGACTTCCGGTTATCATGTTCGTATTAATTTAGTGGTTGAAATATCATATATAAATACGGATTAATTAACACGTTTAAATTAGTGATGAAACTAACCAATAAATCGGTTGAAAATACCGTTTTTTTTTCACATTCCAGAAAATATCGGTTTAGGAACAATCAGATATCAAATATTCCGATATTCTCAATATCGGCCTATAAATGATATTGGCCTATGCCCATAACTTAGTAGTGTATTTAAAGGTAGAAAATTAAGGAAATATATCTCCCCTCTTGATCTTTTTTTATTTTATTATCTAAGGAACTACATATTTTTTTTTTTAATTCAAATTTCTTTACTTTTAGTAAAAAAAAATGTGCTGGTATCTAGTCAAAAAACTGTGAAAATGTTCTTATTTAAAACGAAATCTATTTTAATCATTAATGAAAGAAAATAGATTATCATCTAAATCAAAGACGTGGTTAAGAGATTAAGGGAATTATATCCCCCTCCTATAGGTCGTGTTTGTGAATTCATACTATTTTACAGTTTGGGTATTAACATCGGATACAAAAGAAAATTCTCTATCAGTGGCATAGCCATAGCTACTCTAAATAAAAAAAAAAAAAGACATTAATGGAAATGATATAATTACTGCCTTTGCTCAATATTTTCTTAGGATGCAGGTGTCAAAGAGGATAGTATTCTGATATTTTATATTATACAGTACAGTTACAAGGAATATGTAGGTACATATTATATTTATTCAATTTATTTTTTTTTTTAAATTCTGAGCGTAGCTAAGAATCGACATTTCTTTTTTTGTTGTAATTCAGTTGAAAGAGACCTGATATTTTGACAGAAATTTATCTTAAACGTTTTCTAGTTTTTTACGTAATTTTTCTTTGGCTTTTCCCACACAAAAACATCCATAAAGAAACATGGGTTTCACCTGGAGGTGAGATCAAAAATCAGATTTATCATATCATAACAGACTCGATGATTAATAATATCATAAAAGATGTTAGAAGTTATCATGGATCATCTGCCCAGTCAGATCATTTTCTAGTTAAAGCAAAAGTACAAATTAAATATTTACCTCAAAAATGGACTAAAAATGTGATAATCTTAGAAAAAAAATCGAGTCAGATGAAATAAAAAATACCGAAATAAATTAAATGCAGAAAACATTGAAACTCTTGGGGAAAAATTAAAGGATGTATTAAAGACGACTGAATTGGAGCACCTAAAGGAAAAAGAAAAAAGAAAAACGCGTTAATGATTTAATGAAAAGTATGAATAGCTTTATCGCTATAAAGCGAAATCACTGATGCTCATAACCCCAAGCGTTGAAAATAATAGAATTTTTGTCAAGAAACTTAGAGAAGCTAAACGTATAATAAGAACGGAAAAATGATTATGGGAAAATGAAAAAATAATGCAGATCGAAGAAAATAGGAATAAACCAAAAATCGTCTTCAAGCAAATATAAAGAAATACAAGGGGATTAGATACATTCTCAAAGCACAAATCAAGAAAAAAGAATGTGAAATATTTATAACAGAAGGAGAAGAAATCAAAAAATAATTTGGAAAGTATTTAGGGAGTTACGCAGCCTACAAACACAATATAGCCACTCACAAACAAAATATTATACAGTAAAACCCGAAGATTAAACCCAACTGACAATGAAATTAGATCGGCTTTAAACATACTAAAAAACAACAAAACACCTGGTAAAAATAGCTTAACTACGGAACTCTTAAAATACTGTAGCGAAGAATTGATAAATAAAGTGGAAAAATTAATTAGAAAAATGTATCATAAAAAAGAAATACCAAAATAATGGTAATCAGCAATAATCTGCTCGATTAATAAAAATGGAGATATTACGAGCTGTCATAATTATCGAGAAATTTCGTTGTTGAGTATAATGTGTAAAGTATTATCAGGTCTTATATTAAATAGAATAAAGCCGTATGCAAAAGATATTGTTGGAGATTATCAATATAGCTTTATCATCATGTGGGATCACACCTTCACTGTTAAACAATTAGTTGAAAAACATTATGAATTCGACAAAGACTTAAATATGCTGTTTATAGAACATAAACAAGCATATCATTTAGGTAATAGCGTAGTGCAATGGAATGCACTTATAATCTTTAGAATACCTGCTAAAACATTGAGAATGATTAAATTATGTATGGATAAAACTAGTTGTAAAGTTAGATTCAATCAGCATTTAGCAGATGAATTTGAAGTCAAAATTAGAATTCGACAGGGAAATTCTATCTTTCCAGTATTCTTTAACGAAGCATTAGAAACAGTAATTAGGAAAACGCAGAACAAATATAGAGGACTACATTTGGAAGACAACGAAAAGCAATACGGAATACTAGCGTATACAGACGATAATAGGATCAGATTGTCAATAAGTAAAAATCAATACCGAGGCTATTGAAAAATAGTAACGACGTCGGACTGCAGATAAACGGATCAAAGATCAAACAGATGGTTATATCTAGACCAATTCCATAATACGGATCACCTAAAAATCGAGAATTATAAATTTGATACAGTACTTATTTTCAAGTACTTAAACATTATGATAAACAGCAAAAACAATAATCACGAGGGTTAAATCAAAATAAAAACAACTGTGACGAACAAATGTTACTGCAGACTAACGAATATAATCAAGTCCAAACAAGTATCGCTCAAATCCATAGGTTCCTAACCAAGGCGCCACGAACTTAAATTTAGGGTGCCGTGAGATTATTTGAAATATATTTTTTAAGAGGAAACGATTTCCACCGTGAGTCAAAAGGCGGGGTTGGGAACCTCTGACTTAAATCGAAAGTCACACAAAGTAGTTATCGGACCAGTTCTTCCGTGTGCGTGCGAAACTTGGCTAACAACCCTAGGAGATGTGAAAAACAGAATATAGCAAAATATTGCTGCCGGCTATGCAATACCGTCGGACGGTCTGACGGATTTCGGCGGAAATCGATTGGTATCGCGGGATTTTAAGGTTACACCGTCCGACGATATCACGCCGATAACGGCGGCGGCGGCGGCGGCGCGGGGCCGAGGTCGGCGCAATGAAAAAACGCCCGCCACAGTTTCCGTAACGCGCCAATAGGTACCGGCCGCGGCTCCGACAGAGCCCCGTAACACGCGTACGCTTCCTGTTTCGCGATCGACGCGGCGAACGAAAATAAATAAATTCGAAAAAACCGCCGCGACAGAAATTAACGATACAATAACCGTTGTCGCAGCGTTATTATCGTCGCTATCGCGGCGATAGCGTGGACCGATCCGTTTCAAGCGCGCGTTACAAACAAGATGCGCACAAACAACGATAACAATATTATTCTCCCGTACGCAATATCACAATGTTCTGAGGTCAATGTCGACGGCGTCGGCGGGAGCCCGGCGCGTTCGCCGGCACATTTTAATAATAATGTAGGTGCCTACCTGCAATACGCGGCGAGTCGTACCACCCCGCGTGTGTTATCGTAGTATTAATGAAACGCAATAATAATGTATAATATGCAATAATAACAATAATGTTATATTGTACAACACGCGCGCGCGCGGTAAAACAATGTCACGATTGTAAATGAAAAAAAAAATAAAAATAAAAATAGTTGCGGCCGACCGGTTTATCGTTTCGTACCCGTAATTGTATTCACGATAAACGTCGTCGTCGCTGCCGCCCGTCAATATTATAATGATACGGCGATAAAAAAAAAAAAAAAAAAAAAAAATATATTATAGGTATAACGGCCAGACGACTCCGAACGACAAGAATGCGACGGCGACTTCGCGGTTACCGCGGTCGTACACCTATATTTACTGCAGGGCGGTGCCCAACCTTCGGTCCGTTCGCGCCCTCCGCGGGCCGCACTTTACACTTCCTGGTATCCACCCGCATCTGTGCGTATAACCGCGATTCCTGGTCCCGAAAGTCGTTTCCGGGAGAGAGAGAGAGAGAGAGAGTGAGACACTTCATCCCCGCCGATCCGCCCCCGCACGGTGAAATCGTCCGCGGGAACCCGAAGCTCCCTACCCGCCGTCCGTCGTACTCGTCGGAAAAAATCCCGCCCGCACACGCAAAGGTGTACGCGCGCTTTTTTCGTTCAGGTTTTCTGGATATAGATAATAACGAAGTACCTATTATGTATATTATCGATTTCGTTTCAAAAACGTAATAATTTATTGTCCTCCAGTTCGACATGATAATATAATATTCAGGCATCGTTAAAAGCGGCGGTGTTGATATGCGGATATTAAATCGCCATTAACACGAATTACATTCACTATTATTAGAGTTCGGGTGTTGTAGGCACTTCCTTTTGTTTCTCTATTCGTCCAATACGCGAAGCTGTACATGTCCATCGATTATACATTTGTTTCGTGCTACGTAGAACACATTTTTTGTTGTTTTTTTTAGGTTTTTCGCCATTTTTTTTTTCGCTCTTTCGCATCATTTTCAGTGCTATTTTTTAAATGTTATTTTCAATGTTTTGTTAAGATTAAACATCACAACTATACATAATGCATATCACATCAGACGTCTGTCATAATATTATCCGTCCAGAGTTCAACATTTTCTTTATTTTTTTTTTTGTGAAATAGTCATCACAAAGACGGTTCGTGCATAATGTATGAAGGCCCAGTGGCGTGTCCAAAATTTTCGGAAGGAGAGGGGACAATAATAAACTTAATAAGAACCTAATTGAAAATATACTACATGAAAAAATCGGTAGTATTTTCGTGACCTAACCAAAGCACGTGTTTTCATAAAAATATTAAAGTCGTTTATTTTTTTGAAAGTGTTTGAAATTTCGAAAAATATTTCAAATAAAATACCTTCAGACAAAAAATTCGTATCTTTAAGTTATTCCATAAAAAAATCAAATCATATTTACTAACCGAAAAATTTTGTTTTAAAATCTAAAATAAATAAATTTATAATTTGTATTTTATATAATATGCGATAGATCGGTACCAGGAAAAATAAGTCTAGAAAATGATTAAATACGGTGACTGCGGAGGAAGGGCCATGGATGGCTATATTTCGTCGGAATAGTATTAGTTTAGAAATAAAGCGTCCAAATATATTTGTCTGAAACCAGTGAAACCGTATTTACTTGGAAAAATATCTTAGTCCTGGGACGTGTACAGTTGTAATTTTAGTTACTTAAAATACGTATGTTTCCGACTTAATATTGTTTCTGCTGCAGGAGAATTAGAGTTTCAAAATTGATTAAAATATACCTCGCATGAGATTACAGTTCCAAAAAATATATTACATAATTTTTCCATACAATTTTTTTTTCCGCTTCAACGATACTACGGTTCCATCATTTCGACCGTATTGTATCATTTTCTACAGTTATCAAGGTTAAAATTCGAACACCGGAATTTCAAAAAAAAAAAAAACAACAACAATAATAATTATAAAATTATGAAAAAAAAATTAAGTTAGTTGTTGCACTCTAATCATCATCGTTTTTCTTTGTTCATTCTTCCTTCTCGAAATGAAAAAGTATGCCGTCGGACTTCATGAATTAAAACATAATATTCAGTATATTTTATAACGACCAAACTATGGAGTAGACCTCATTGTGTGTGCACCCCCAAACCCGGTTAGTGTAAGTGCTGACCGGGGATGACGACAATACTAACGGGGTTGATGAAACAAGAAGGCGAAAACAACGAGTATTTGTATAACTTTAATTATAAAAAAAATGAATCAAAAAAAAAAAAACACATGTAAATGCAAGTAGAAATTAATGCGAATATTTATTGAAATTGTTATTTGTTGAATTTTTTTTTTAGTCTGATAAAAGTAAAATTTGAATTTATTAAAAGTAAATGTTGTTACCTATATAGGTACCATGAACCTAAATTGAAGTTATTTCAGCATTATAAAAATCCAATAACATTTGTAATAAATATTGCAAATAGGTTAAGACAATGCAAATACATATAATGGTTCCATTTACCAGAACATAAAAAATAATGGTGGCACCCGGAATAAAAGGTAGGTATGTAAAGTGTGTGACTAAAGAAATTTATGATGCCCCCCTTGATCACATTTTGAAAGGAACGCGGTCAACACACTATATTATCATTTAACTTGCTTGAAAATTATCATTGCAATCAAATGACTAGATACTAGTTTTTGACTAAACCCTAAAGAAATTTGGCTTTCAATAATATAGGTAAGTACTCGTATAAATTATAAATACTAAAAAAAAAAGTCAAACGGGAAGACATATCTCATTAATCCCCCCCTCTTGTAAATATACCACCAATTTATCGGTTAATAATAATTCGTGGGCACCAACATAGGTGTCGCAACTAAGAGGTTGCTAGCGGGGCTTTAGTATCTCCCAGAAATACCCAATAAGTTGTTTTATAGTATCGACTAAATATTTGTATCCATGTACTTCACAATTAACAAGCAGAACAAATATAAAATACCTAGACAATGCAAGTGTATAAAAAAAATAAAGTTAAACAGATATATTAAAATACGTTAAACTAGGTGTCCCGCGCCCGGTATTGCCCATATCAATTTGTATTATTATTATTTTACCCGTATTCATTTCAGAATTGAATAAAAACAAATAGGTGGAAAGTGGGTACTAAATGTGTTCCATTGTAAAATTTTAATTGTCTAAATGATAATGATAATAATAATAGTAATAATAATAATTATAATAGTTTTCTTTTCCGTAACACCAAAGTAACCTTTGAATAAACAAAACTAAATAAATAAGCAATTAGATATTCGTACCAAATATACTTAAAAACACTTATTTTACCCCCTTAGGGGTCATAATAGTTATTAGTGTGCCAAATTTTAGCCCGATCCATCCAGTGATTTGGGCTAGGCTACGATGAATCAGTCAGTAAGGACATGTTATTTTATATACATAGAATCTATAGAATGTTAAATACGATACATTTGTATATTTAAGATTGTAAATGAAATGTGTAGTTACTTATAATCAGTGTCATGTAAAGGGGATTGTGAGGGTCTTACCCCCAAGGTCTGTGATGTATCTATAATTTGAGCAACCCCAAAGTTGGTGGTCTAGTTGTGCCTATAGTTGTGTGGATACACGACAAATCCCTCATACATCCCAATATAAATTTTCGATTCTTTGTCACTCGGCGAGCACGTCGCTATCTCATCGCAGTCGAAATTATCATCATAAACACGCCCAATCGATCAAAATCGCACATGATATAGCTACACATAATAGACTGTGCCTATAGTAAGTATATTATAATATTTTAGAAGGTATTCACATTACTCTCGAAGTTTATACACTCCCTACGGGACGGACGCTCATACTATAATAGTCGTTATATAAGTCGTATTGTTGAAGTCTGTGTCACGTTTTATGAGCACATATGCGCATACGAGTGATTAGAGAGTTTTATAAGTTTATTTTTTTTTTTTTTGTTTTTGCCTACTCGGTTGTCCGGTAGTAAAAGTCACCTTCGTAAATATACATACCTACCTAAAAGTGTTTTGAGTTTTTAATTTTATCAGCTAACCGTATTTTAATGATTTATAACGGTACCACAGAACCTAATATAATTAGAATTTATAAATGTTACCTAAACAATTCTGGAATCTAGGGTTTTACGTGTATCAAAATGTGAACTATACAATCACAGAATGATTAAGTCTGGAATGTCCACATCTGGAAAGAATAATTTTTGAATTTATAGTTACCTATAGTTTCGGTCGATGTATAACTAAATAATTCAAACATTTTACTTTAATTGTACGATTCACACTTCAATATCCGTATAAATCTCAAACGTATATAGATTTGGATTCCAGATGTATACGTTTCTAGATGTACTTATATATATTCCTGCAGATTTTTACGCGCTCCCATTTAACTACTAGACACCGGCTCGGCTAATGTTTAAACACAGAGTTATTTTTCAACATTAAAAAATATTTATTGTTCAATTATAATGATTTGCATATAATAATTAGTTTCCAATGTTATAAATATCTAAAATAATACTGTTACATTAATGAAGTTTAAAAGCAATATCGTCAAACGTTAATTAAATTTACAAAATAATTAATTATAATTCGTTTTTCGATTCTCGATAAAGCGTTATAAGTTCTGCATCCTTTGCTCGTGCATTTTAATAATAATTGATTTTTGAAAATTGTAAAAAACTAAAACAAATTCCTATTGTAATTTAATATTATATTTTAATATACCTAATAGTTTATACCTACATTTTATTAATTCTTTTCAGTTTTCTTTATTAAAATACATTACATATTATATTGATGGCAGTTTTATTATGTTTTCATTAGAGATGAGCAATACTAAACATTTAGAACTCGATATTTGATAATATAATTTATTCTAATTTATAAGCGTAAAGCCACTAAAACGTTGGTTGATTAAAAAAGAAAAACACGAAAATATACGTCGTGTTATTGAATCCTCGATTGGACAAGATCGTTATAACAATAAAAATAAATCAAATCAAAAACGAACCAATCTACAACGGAATTTAGTTACGTGCAAATCGGCATCGAATAATTTATTAGTGCTATAGGTAACAACCTGCGTTGTTTGGTGTTGTTGCCGTTGTTCTTACAGACTATTTTAATTTGTTAATAAATTAAGCAATGTAAAAATAATTGAAAATTTAATTTAATATGCAACACATATTGGGCTCCGGGGTACCTATACTTAAAACAATAATTCATTATAACGTTTAAAACTATATCGGTGCCCACAAAGGCGATACCAGGGATGGGTCAGGTAGGGCTATGGTCCTACCTAAAATACAAATAACTATAATATTGTTAAAAAAATGAGAAACTAGTATTTATGAGCTCGGTTATTTGAGTGAAATATAATATAAACATTATAAACTATAATCTCTAAGGTAACATAAAAATAAATAATATCAAAATCACATAATATTTGTTTAATATTGTATCTATTTTCCTGTTCTCCTGTTTTTCCTCAGTTTTATCAGTTTTTCATATTTGATGACAAAACTCCTGAGAAAATCAAAAAATGGCTTTCTTAAAAAACCTTTCCAGTCAGATTTCTTTTCAGAAAAAGTGCTCCACTTGTAAATCTAAGCAATATTTCTGGTAGAAAAGTTCTTCACAGATAAAAAAATAAACATCATTGTAAAACCATATATAAGCTTCTTCATTCCACTCAGAATATAAAACAGTAATTAATGATGAGATTCAACCTAATGAACCTGAATAGTCCAATTCAATTATTTCAAGTCTTAATGCTAGGTAAGTATTTAAATTATTACAATAGCCTAATAATATAGGACGTTATCCTAGGACGTCTTTTTTATAATTTTTTTTTTCAAAACTGACATGACGTGTATATAAAATATATGCTCATCAATTTAATTAATAATCAAGAAATTCAATTCGTTTCACGTCAAATATAGCTGCCCTTATCCTAGGTATAATCATCATTTTATAATTATAATATTGTATTTATAGTAATAATATATTAACCAACCCATCAAATTTAGTTGGACGGAAAATCAATATTAAATATATTGCCAACAATTCCAGAAAGATGTTCACTGATCCAAGTAATACGTCGTAATTTATTTAAATTATTTAAATACCAATTTATTACAGTTCGCACGAGAAACTGCGATGAATTAAAATATATACACTTATAAATTATTTCAGTCAATTTAATCGAGTTTTAATGTAAAAAAATACACTATTACCTATTACCCACCTGGGCCTACATAATACATTTTTAAAATTCGATCACAATTATGTACGTCATAACTTCTTAATATTTGGAATATATTTTATCAATTTTTGTTCGGTTTCTCGTCCATATCATTAGTTTTACTGAGATATGTTCTTAACGACTTTTTACCAAAAATCTTACTCAGATTTTTAAGTGCAGCATTTTTTATGAAAGCTAATATTTTCTTTAGTTAGTACATTGAGGAAATAATTTTAGATTCCGAGCATAGCAGCTATTGATTTTACAATACTGTTTATTTCTTTTTTGTTCTTTGTTCTTTGTTCTAGTCTGTGGACACGCTTTTTCCTAATAAACTTGCTCCAATATTTACGAACTACAACTTTTTTGAAAGCTCAAATCTATATTGTACTTTAAACAAGTTATATTTTAAATTTTGACGCCATTTTTTAAAGCACTTAAATGAGAAAAAAAAGAAAACGTACAATTTCACGATTTCATTATTTTATAAAAACACTGACGTTTTCTATCAGAAAAAATTATTTAATCGAAAGACACAAGAAACCTTTTTTGTTGCCTTTTTAATTTACTTTCTTACGATATCATTGCCAAAACTTTTGAGTTTTTAAGAAATTTGAATTTTTGGGAATTTTTTTGCTGTAGTTTGGTTATAAATACACGTAAAGACTTGAAACTTGGTAATAATACTTATATAGGACTTACCTAGAGGTGGTAAAACTTACAAAATCATCGGATAACTTTTTATCCTTTTTTTAATTTTTTTTTACAATGGTACTTTATTTATTTTTATATTCTGTAAACCACTTTTATTCTAAAAAACTTACTCCAATGTATAAGTGTAACACTTTTTCTGAAAGTCAATTTTATCTACTTGATAAATACATAGGTAATTTTTTTATTTTCGAAACGGTATTTAAAATAAAACAGAGGAAAAATACGATTTTTTCGTGATTTTGTTATTTTAAATAAGTACCTACCACATTTTATAGCACAAATATGGCTTCAATTGAAAAATGACAAGAGACATTTTTTATTGAATTATCAATCTTGTTTTTAATGAAGCAGTTCAGTTTTTTGATTTTCGAATTAGTTTTCATAATAATCGGGAAAAACATATAATTTCATGATATTATTATTTTACATTAATACGGGAAACGCTTATTATTAGGAAAAGTGCTTTAATCGAAAAATGACAAGAAACCTATTTATTTTATTGTAAATCTTGTTTCTTATGACGCAAGTCGTTTTAAGTGGTTTTTTGATTTCATAATGTTTCGGAAAAACCAGAAGACGAAGTTGTAATTCAGTTAGGCAGTGACTACTTAACATATTTGTAATGACTTAAAGAACGGACAAAATGTTCATATATTTCGTAATCAAATTTAAACGAAAATCGCAAAAAAGAAATTACGGCACTTCAAATTATATATTACTGAACTGCGCTCGGAATCATCTTTCGTCAGCAATAGTTAATCGTTGCTTACAGATATAAATGAAATAACCGTATGTATCCTACCTTCCCAACTTCTCACCTACAACATTTGCCACTCTCATCCCCAGTATCCACTTTTTTTTTTTTTAATTTACCTTTTGGTTTTCACAATAATAATTATTGGAAAGACCCCTGAAAAAAACACCCGAAAAAATGTACGATTTCATATTTACGATTTTGTTTTTTTTGTTGTAATGCAGTTAAAATAATCCTTGAGAACTGACATTTTTGAAAAATTCTTATAATAGCCTTTTCTAGACGTGGTACAATTTTCAAGCTTTTGAAATGTAGTCATTAGAAATTATTAAATATTTCAAATAGATAACAGATATAAATTAAAACACTATATGTAATATGTATCCTACCTTCTCAAAGTAATGTATAGTAGTACACCGTTAGCAGTATCAAACTAATTTTTGCTCATAACAAACTTTCTTAGTCGATATAAACTAAAAACCTCCTTTTTTTACCATCATACATTCTCAAAAATTAAAGATTGTTAACCTAATGGTACGTGAATAATTGTCCAACTTTTTTTCTAAATTCCCAGTTTTCCTAACAAAATTTTGAAAAATCTAACAAATATTAAAAATTACTAAAAATATTGGTTTGTTTTTTCTTGATTTTTGGGTCACCTAGGCACTAACCTGCACCAAGGGAAAATACGGATTATAATATAATTACTGTAGTATATACTTACCAGTTTACCGATCTCTGCTCAGAATCGTCTTTTTGATTAAAATGATTTATTGTTACTTTCACTACATAAACTAAATTAGCCTGCATCTTGTATTCTTGTTCCTTCCCAATTTCTCGCTTGCAACAGTAGCCTACCCATAGTGCACAGTATATACAACTATTATTAACTTTTACATCGAGAACAATACTGTAGGTATCATGATTTATAATATTCACACAATTAATGAATCTGCATACTATCTATTACTTATTATACAACCTAATAATAGATCCAAATTTTTAAAATCTAATTAAACATTAGATAATGAATTGTATTATTATTCAATCGTAATGCAACGAGTTTGTTCCATTAAAAGTTAAAATAATTAACGTATAAGTATTTATATAACATCAGATAGATCGTTGTTTTTTTTTTTTTTTAAATAGCTTCCATCCTAATAAATACTACAATACAATTTTAAATTAGATTATGTATGAAATCTATTACGATATTGTTAAACAGCGATTCAAATATAATAAAAAAGTAGGTTAAAATACCAGTACCTATGTAATCGCCTATTGGTCGGACAGCAAGTATAATATTATTATGTTATCCATATTATACAAATACAATACAAATAATAAATTATATTCATGTTGACTACTTAATAAGCAGAGCTTCATTATTATTATTTTCAATATGATTTTATCCATCAGCAGTCTGTCTATGTCTAAACGAAAGTAAAATTATCAGTTCAGTTTTTGCAATTAATTCAACGTCACCACAGTCAGTAACTTCGAAAATTAACGCAGAGGATCAACAAAAATAAGTAACTTGCAGTTAACCGTTTTTCATGGTTACTATTTTTGTAAATTAATTAACTAGTTTGAATTATCCGACGTTGCCCGGCAGTGCCAAAGCTGTATTGTTATATTGTTATAAGTTGAGCATAGTTAAACACACCCTTCTAACATAATTATTAATAATAAACTCTATAACCATCTGTAACAGTTCAACTGTCTAAAACTATCGTTCACTGGATTACTCAAAATATTTTTGTTTCTCTGATTACAATCTAACTAATTTAGGTAACAAAGCATTAAAAAAAAAAAATTGAATTATAAAACAACTATTCTTAGATTCTGAGCGAAGCGAGAAATGTATTGGTTTTACAACTGTATTTATTTCCTGTGAACAACTTTTCAACCAGAAATTTTGCTTCAATTCTCTATTATTACACTTGTTCTGAAAATAATTTTGACTGGGGTAGTGGGGTGGTACTATAAGGATATTCCCAAGGGTTTTCATAATTAATGGGAAAAACCAGGAAAAAATATAGAAAAAACGGGAAAACTTACAAAATATTTTATTTTCAAATCGTAAAAATTACGGCCTTTTAAAGGCAAAGGCTTTCGGCTGCAAAGTATGTTCATTTTTTTTTTCATCCTTATCACTAAGGGTCTAATGCCCTTGTGGCCATGACTACTAGACCGCTAAATTTAAATTTGGTCTATTTATGTATATAATCATTTAAAAACCAAAAGTTGATATTAGTTTAACACCCAAAGATAAGAATAATGTAATATTTTTTAACTACTTACATTTAAAAAAAAAATTCTTAATTAAAAGTTTCTACTTAACAAGATAATGTAATGATTATCATACGCTAGATCGATTACTCTGTATAAACGTAACATAATATATCGAACCATTATTACGTTTACCGACACCAATAGCCTCTGAATCATTTTATCTACTAGGTAAGGAAATTAGACTAGAGAGATGCTTTAGGGAGGTCATTTTTCGATTTTCTCAAGAATTTTATTATCAAATGTGAAAAACCAAACAAAAAAAACGGAAAAATGTATGAAATATATTAGTAAAATATTAAGTTTTATTTTTTTCTGTGGAAAACTTTTCTACTAACAATTTCGCTCCAATTTAACATGACAGCACTTTTTCTAAATGGAAATCTGACTGAAAAGATACTTTAAGGTCATTTTTTAATTTTCCCAAAATTTTTCCCAACAAATGTGAAAAACCGGGAAAAAAACATGGAAAAACGGGAAAATAGGTAGGTACGACAACAAATAAATATTATTAAAGAAAATATATAATACCTAATTAATTATTTTACCAAAAGATGACATATATATTGTTGACAAAGCATCACTACCAACTGAACTCCGCTCAGAATCGTTTTTTCATTAGCAATGGTTATTCGTTGTTTACAGATATACATTAAATTACCTATAACAGTGGTTGCGTCCATCTCCAACATAGCTCTTTTTTTTTTTTTTGCTTATCTAAGATTTTAATTCATTATAATTTAACAGGGGGGCAAACAAAATTCCAGGGAGTGCTATCTCCCGGAGGGCCCTGACATATACCTAGATTCAACCGCTATATGATGGTAACATTATTGTATACCTTATTATATTTTATTCAGAATCAGGCACTACCTATTTATTTAATTTTATTATACACTAATTACTTTTTAAAATATCATAAATGAATATTATGAGTATAACGGATCATGTGTAAATGACAAAATCTAAATAGTTTCGCTAGTTATTTTTATCATTAACACAGTAGCTCACAAGGTGAAAATGTGGTAAAAAAAATAAAAAGGAATGGCATAGAAATCGTAAAATAATTACTACGTTGAAAATTCAATTTAATATAGTCGCACTATTTTGAAGTCACATAATAGTTGTCCGTGGAAATATATGTATTGTGCGTATATTATGTTACGTAAACGCAATAATATAATAATATATCGTGTACACTATACAGTATAATAACTATAAAATAATTATTTACTATGAGATTATTTTTAATTTAAAATTACGATACAACACACGAGTAAGTATATGCTAAGAGTGACGACCACGGAAGTAAATTTATAGCAATATATATTATTTTACACCGATAAACCGCATTAAAATAATTCAAACTACAAACAATAATAATTATAACATGAGACGATAGTGAAACGAACAATAAAATCAAATAACGCCAATATTTAGGTTTATTAAAGAATAAAAAATTATTACCTTAGCTCAGAAATTATGGGAGGAGACGCGGAAAAATATAGAATATCTGAAATCTAATGTATTGGAAAACTAAATTTCTATAACTACTTCTGCGATGTTTAGACAGAAATATTATTTTAATCAAAAATGTTTGTCTACATTACAACTTCAAATCTAATGTAGAGATTTGATACATTGAACTACGATATAGTAAGATTCAGAACAGAGACGACCAAGTGAGTCATTTTTGATTTTCCTTGTCGTTTTTTAATAATTGAGAGAAACCGAAAAATACGTAGAAAATTTATGAAAATAATTCTTTTGTTATAAATTTAGATTTAGATTCTGAGTGGAGCGAAGAAACTTATGGTTTTAAAGATGATTTTTTTTTCTATGAACAACTTTTCTACTAGATATCTAGCTCCGATTTACAATGATAGCACTTTTTCTGAAAGGAAATCCTACTGGGAATGTATTTTAAACAGGTCATTTTTCGATTTTCCCAAGAGTTTTTTCAGCAAATGTAAAAAACTGGGAAAAAAACATACAAAAAATTTGGAAAACTGGAAAAAAGGTACAACAATAAATGAATATTATCAAAGAAAATATATAATATCTATTTAATTATTTTACAAAAAAACCGGGGAAAAAACATGGGAAACACATACAAAAAATCTGGAAAACTGGAA
Organism: Cinara cedri; assembly: GCA_902439185.1. Lineage (NCBI taxonomy): Eukaryota > Metazoa > Arthropoda > Insecta > Hemiptera > Aphididae > Cinara > Cinara cedri. The sequence continues at coordinate 721,209 of CABPRJ010000476.1, forward strand.
AAAAGGTACAACAATAAACAAATGTTATCAAAAAAAATATATAATACCTATTTAATTATTTTACCATAATATGACATATTATATATTGTTGACAAAGCATCACTACCAACTAAACTCCACTCAGGATCGTTTTTTCGTTAGAAATGGTTTATCGTTGCTTACAGATGTACATTAAATTCCTGCCTGTATACTAACTTTCCAACTTCCCACGTACAACAGCAGCTGCGCCCGTCCCCATTATCTTAAAATGCTATTTTTTTTATTTTTTTTTTTTTTTTTGAGTTATAAAATCAAATTTTGACGAAAATCGTTAATATTACGGCCTTTCAAAACATGTATAACTACAGTAACCAGATATATAAGTCCAAAAAACAAGATATTTTATAATTTAGGTCCTCCATTATAAAAAAAAAACCCTCCCTTGAAAGAATTGGCCAATGTGTATACTATTCTACCTATTTTGCCCATAGCTCATCTCCATCTATATACATTTTTTTTTTATCTGATTACTCTATTATTTTGTCTATTATCAAATATAAAAACTAGGTAAAACTATAATAGCTGGTGGTTATGATTAGATATGTTAGGTTATAACCTAACGTTTATTTTTTCGCCAAACAGTGGTTCTCCAGCTGTCACTACCGTTGTCAGTCACTAACAGAAGTTTGGAATGCATTAGGTCGAACCATAAAATATTATTAAAATATAAATGAATAATTAAATTTTACAAAATGTATTAGCCCATAATTAAAAAAAAAAGTACAATTTCATGTATTTAACACTATTGTTAAGAATATAGAACAATGCATCAAAAAAGAGTACGTCTGGCCACCATATGTATAACCGAAATTCATTCCGAATCGTTTTTCGTTAGCAATGATTTATCGTTAGTTACTGGTTATTTAATACACCAATATTAAATAACTTTATGTATCCTATTTTCCCAACAACCCATCTTTAACAGTGGCTGCAGCCGTCTCCAGTATCAACTCTTTTTTTTTTATTTTCAATTTTGTTTTTTTTTAAGTAATTCAGTTAAAAATATTTGTATTCACTTGCAATTTTGACAGAACACTTGACGTAGTAAAATTTTTAAAACCTTTAAGCTATTTATAGACATTTAAATTTTACGAGTTTTTACGTCACTTTTATTTGGTAAGTAATTTTTGTAGTTTATTTAAAAATTAAACAAAACCGAAAAATACGTAGAAAAAACCGGAAAGTTTACGAAAATAAGTTTCATTATTTTCAATTTTATTTTATACTCTAAATGGAGCGAGGAATGTATTGGTCTTACACATTGGCGTATTTAACATTTTGTTGCCCTGGGTACACGTTTTTTCTATGCCCTCACTGATTTTTAAAGTCGCAATTTTTCTTACCCATAAAAAAAATCGCACAATGCATGTGATATGGTAACATTATCATACAGTATAAAAATCTATCGAGTGCCCTAGAATGATAAATATCGTAAGTACTCTGAGTAGTACCCAATCAAAGCAAATTGTAAAACGTATTTATTTATTTTCTTATCTATTTACGAAGTAGTGAACAAAATTTCAACAAATGAAAATAACAGTGAACAAATTAATATGATATAAATAATTAAGAGAAGAAAAACGAACATCATTAAATTAATATTTTTCGTCAAGCATTTGATCTTGCAAAATCTTCAATTACTTCATCATAACTTAATGAAGTTGTTAGCTGAGATTCAATATTCAGAATCGCCAGAGTTAAAACGATTACCATTCATCGAAGATCTGAGGTATGATTTTAACTTTTTTAAGAGTACTGAATGAACGCTCGGCCGAAGTATTTGATACAGGTACACACAAAAACATTCTCAATGCAATATTAACGTATAGGTAAATATCTAGTAAATTATCATCTTTCATGATTTTACATAAATATAGCACCGAATTTGTGGATATGCTTTCTGGTAAGCCTTTTAAGTAACTACAAAAATGAATATATTCATTCATCAAAGATGTATCCAGATCTTGAGGATATTGTTTTTAATTGGTTTTAACAAATAAAAATTATAATGCCTAGATACTAAGATATTTTTTATAATATAAAAGGCATAAAAGGGGGGACTGATTGGCATAGCTCAAGCTTAGAGCTTCTCATAATTTAGATATGGCACTGCAACACACCATGCGACTTGACTAGGTAATTAAAAATATGTATTTGTACTTACTCAGATAGTCAGATGGGTATGATGATTAGAAAATAGCAATTTAATCGTTGTCAGAACTTACACTATTTTACTCACTGTAAAGATTTTAACACGCCGTTTAATAAAAATAATTTTACTCTCAAAGTTTAAAACACGTAAAGATAATATAAAATTAACGGTCAGTCATTCGTTACCATACTATCACACTGTCACAGCAGTAATTAACACGTTACTAACATCATGGCCCACAAAAAATCGGGTGCCCATTTTTAAAGTGATAGTCCAAAGACAACACTAATATTTTGACCAATTGTATGATGAACAAAAAGATGCATGATTTTCCTGTGGTACTTTCGGTATCCAAAAACGCAAATTCATAAGAGTGGTAGTATTGTGTTTTGTTTTTGAACAGATGACAAACAACAAACCAATACATGCACGCTTATTATGAAATTGGAAGATTAATTTCACAAAATAGCTGTGTTGTCGTGTTGATATTAACAGAACGTTTTGTTGACATTAATCTGCCTATAAAACCAACTTATATTTCTATTATATATATTTTTTTTTTTTTTTTTATAAAAACTGCTTAAATCATTAAAAAATATGTTAGAAAAAAAAAACTCTCAGTTAAATGTTCTGTTTCCAAAAAAGTGCTGCCCGGGGCAATCCAGGAGAATTGATAGAGAAAATGCCTCCTGATTTTCAAAAATAAAAATAAAAATGCAGCCATTGCTCTAAGGCAATTAAGTTAAAGTTATAAGAAGTTGAATAGCTAAAAGATTTATTTATAATATTGTATTCAACGATAAATCATTACAAAAGAGAAACGAATCTTGTTTCGAGCATTTAACAAGTAGATACTTCAATGCCTAGTGTAAGTGTTCAGTAAAAACACGTTGTTTCTGCGATTATTTTTCACTGAATTACAAAAACAAACTTTAAAAAAATAAATAAATAAAACTAAGATAAACCGTTATCGCGTAAATATTCATTTTTTTCAATGTTTTCTTCCGGTTTAAGTTTCCGGGTTATCCCCCTCTCTCCCTCATATTGGCCTAAATCCGCTCCTGATTAGATTTGCACGATAATATTTTCCCGCTAATTGACTTATTAGTTACACAATTATACGAGTCCAAGAAAATATATTAAAAATCGCTACTTGATTGTAGCTGAATTAATGTTATTACAAAACTGTTACCTACCTTCCGGGCAGTATCAAATAACATTAGTAATTTAGTCTATCATATTATATCTTATATCATTTTACCGTGTCAGATGTATGACCTCCCACACACCGCTTAGAGGTGATAGTTATAGGATGTCTAATATTATATCAGCGAATTCTTATTTTCCGATACAACGCGAACTGCAAACAGGGACTTATTTTCCTCGTGTACGCTGGTTTATTTTATAATTGTTATAATATTAAATGATTTTTAACAATATTATACAGTGTGAATGACACGCTAATCATTGTTGTCTTTTTTTTTTTTGTCATGACGAACCGATTAGACAGTTTATATTATGAATTTTACTCACGAGAAACTACACATCACCCTGCAAGAGACAAAGTTGAAAGTCTAAAACAAAAATTTCTGTTATTTATCAGTTATAATATTAACATATTTATAATTGCTGTGATTTTCGTCAAAATTTAAATGTTAAACGAGTATACAAAAAACTATTTTACATTACGCTCAATTTTTTCCCCCCTTACTTGGAACAACTTACAATTTCTTTTTGACCAAACGATTTTATATCCCAGTACCCCACATAAAGCCAAATAAAATCTCGAAAATGCCTAATACCCCTATAAATAGCTTAAAAATGTTCAGATTGTTGAAATAACAATTTTATCACGTCTAGTAAAGACTAATATAAGTACTCTATGAACGTTTTTGGTCTATAAAACTATTTTTACCAAACTTCAACAATGAAACAATATAGAAAATAATGAAATCGAAAAAAAATACTGATATTTTTAAATCTGCAGTTTTATTAATACATTTTTTTCCTGATGTATCGTTAGACATTCGTTTTCTTAGGTTCCCTTTCCCAATGGCCAGCAACCCCACCTTCAAATTTCGAATTAAAACTATTAACTAGGTACACCAATTGATATGAGTTTCTACTCATCAATCTGGGAGTGTAGGGATTAAGTACCTTAATTTATCAATAAATTGTTATTCACATATATCCTTACGAAACTAAAAAAAAGTGAAACAATGTAAGGAGTGAAGGGGGATATTAGAAGTTATACGTAACCCATTCACTCCTACTCACTCAAAAATACAACTATGAGTTTTTGAGTAATTTTATCTTGAAATTATGTTAAATTACAATGGTTACAAGGAAAAAAATCTTGATTTATTGAATAAAAATTGGATTTATTTGATTCATTTTCGAGTTAGATGTAACAAAAAAATATTCCATTCGATTTATTCCTCCTAAATTTCTGGACACGCCATTGAGCCAAAAAAAAAATAGGTATGTTTACCTATTTTTTTTTTTTTTTTTAATGTTTTGCGGTAAAATTATTAAATTATGTAACGCATGCCATTCTAAATTCCAATATTTTTATTATAATAATATTATCAATACGGTCTCTTTACGGAGAGTTATCTTTATATAAGGAGATTGGGGCAGAAATATAATAACCAATTGGGTCAAGAGAATAAATTTCATTCAAATTAACTGACCCATTAGAAACTTTCATTGTGCCAATGGAAATCGACTAATATAATACTATAAATAAATAATGAACTTTTCGTTGGGATTAATTTATTATTATCATATTTTATTCATGTCAATATTTGTCGTTAATTTATTTTACTTTTTTCCTCTATCATCAATCATATAACAGAGGTGTATCGATTTATTTTGATCGATAGACCGGGTACAATAGACGTTCTAAATAAATAGTAGTTACCTACTGAAAAATGATTGTATCCGAATCATTTGAATAACACTGCGTCGATTTAACAACAATAATAATAGGTAATTTTTAATATTATTATGTAACAGAACGGAATTTATTTAAGTGGGTACACAAAAAGTTGAGTAATACCTATAGGTGACTAATTATTTTTTTACCAGTGTAACGCTAACACGTTTAATTGTTTAATTTATATACATAGTACACTCATACCTACCGTATACAGACATAAATTTGCAAAAGCTAAAATAATAAAACCTTAAAGAGCGTAAAGTTAAATTAATTTCTACACCATTAAGCATTATTATCTTTTAGAATTTTAGTTCCTAAGTGAATCGATAAATTTATTAGTTTTACTATGTGTTTTTTTTCTGTCAGTAAACAACTCTTTGACCAAAAATCATGCTCCTATTATCAAAATTAGAGCAGTGGAGGATTAACCACTAGGCTTACGAGGCTCGAGCCTAGGACGGCAACTTGTAGGAGGTGGCAAATTTTTTATATATCAAACGATTTCCTATCATTTTTTCCAGTATTATTGTTAAACCAAAATCAAAATCAAGAGTCATGATTTAACATTATTTATTTTTTATCGTGTTGTACATTTGTTAGTAATTTCTCTGCAGTGTTGTGTATATAACCACAAGTACATTATTTCGTCAAGGTCTATTAAATTATTCGTAAGTATATATTATAATTTATTTATATTACAATATATTATATTAATTGTTTTATATTGATCGTTATATTAACAACAATTTGCTAATACCCCGTACTCCACGTTTTATTCAAAAATTTAGGTAGTACCTATAGATACTAGATAAGTAGTAGATACCTATTTTTTAAACGATTTTGATACATTTTAATAATTAAAAATTCAACACTCATTTTTAATAGTTAACGGACATTTATTTTCACTTTTCATAATTCTTTAAATGTAACACAATATAGGCAGTACCTATGCTATATTGTATTATATTGTACCAATTAGGTACCTATAAGTACTTATTAAAATAAAATATATACAATTACAATAATTTAATAAACTTCTAATTTTAGTTAATAAATTAATTAAAAATTATTTTTATTGTGTATTATCTTTTTGTTTGTTTGAAAAAATAACCCCCCCCCCAAATTTTAGTTTTGGATCGGTGCTTGGTTGTGGATTTCTTTTTTAGAGTAATAATAATAATATATATCCCAACACTAAAATAAGTAAGTTAGTTTTTCCAATCACAAAGTAGAGATTAAAATATAATACAGCTATAAGAATTTTAATTATTATAATGTATTATAAATATATTTAGCTAAATATTCAAGAGTTACTCCAATTGGAAATGTTGAGTTATGTACAACAAGACCCACTTACACCAATTACCAATAGGTTCCAAATTGACTCCGCAATTACTCATTATTGAGTAAATTTAAAAAATAAAATTACACAAATTCAATATAAAAACCTAGACATACAGTATAAAATAAAACAAACTATTTACCTGACCAAATCCACGTCTCCTATTTGTTCAAGTTACTGGATAAGGTGTTTCACTAATTTTCAAAGAGGCCATTAAATCTTCAAGTGGGAACAAATGCATAATGTTTTCAATAAAAAATGTTTTGTTACTGAAATATATGCAGAGGTCCTTGAATAATAAATTGGTGTATTCTTGTTAACTTCTAAATGGATAAAAATCAATACAACAATGTAATGAACTCGAATATCAAAAAATTTATTTATGTTGTAAAACGTAATTTACCGATATGGTTCACCGAATTTACTTTTTTTGTAGTCTTTCATGGGAGTTCTCATAAGAGAGGATTCTTCATACTTGCTATTTGTTTTATAAATTTATTCCCCAATAGTTATATTTAAACTTGAAAATGTTTAATTAAACACATGCGTGTATTTGGGATAAAATAGTAATATCTCACATGTCCTTATAATTGGCTGTCATTATAATTAACCTTCTACTATTTTAAGACATAAAAAGTACCTGTATGAAAAATACAAAATATACATTAATGAACCGTGTGTGTATGACATCTGACAGTTAATTTTATACAATTATAGATGATACATACTTTCTGATATTTTCCACAATTAAAAATTTTGATTGATAAGTCAATTTATGATTAAAATCAATATAAAAGTCTGAACAAATTGAGTGCTTTTAATAGAATTGTATCGATTCATTCATATACCACTAAATCCTTGACAAGGAGAATCTCCAAAAATAACAACTACTTCACCACTTTTTAGTATTCCCCGATTTTCATTGATAGTAGTTTTACCAGACAATGTTGAAAAATTCATTAGTCTTCAACAAATACAATTGTATCAGGATTAATAAATTTAAATACTTCAGCAGCATAATAATCAATCTCCACATTTGGTCTTAATTAATCCACAGTCTTCAATCCTGCAATAGGCAAATTTCTATAATTTAACAAATACAACTTAATACCACCACCCTACAACAAGACCCACTTTAGATAAATTACCAATAGGCTAAATTAACAGAATTCTAGTTTAGCAACCGATTGATTTTGGTGTTTTTTTTTATAAAGTGTGTTTTTACGTATACATTAAAAATTTAACAAAAAAAATGTCTGACAAACATGAAATTTTGGTTTTTGTTTCACGTATTTCTTAGTTAGAATTTAACATTTTCAATTTTTTTTTTCCTCAAAATGTGTTTTTTGATGCTCAATCTATTTATATAATCAAAACTTACCTATCATAATTACTTTTATAGTTTTTGTACATTGAAAAATAACATTTTTGGAATTAATCCAAAATGTGGTCAAAAATAGACATTTTTTATCATTACTATTTGTGGTTATTGATATTTTGGTAATAAAGATTTTAGATTGAGGTTAGAATAAATCTATCTGGCTTAGTTTTAGAGTTAACAAACGTTTCAACGTACCGTGTTTCACTGCACTCACTCGGACAATTTTAATTGAAAATAACCTTAGTGTGACTGAGGTCTTTAATTCCGCCTATAATGCTTTTTACTTTTCCCCGTTACCTACCCAACGTGGTTTTGCACAACAAATCGAGGATTATTTTCGATCAAAATTATCCAAAAGAATGCAGCGAGCAAGTGACCACATTGGGCCTCTAATTCCACCTACCAAAACTATAAAAGTAAGTATAAAATGTGGATTGAACATTTAAAAACACACAATTTAGAAAAAAAAATTGAAAATGTTAAATTCTAAGAAATACGCGAAACGGAAAACCCGAACTTCATGAAGTTTTTCCCTATAACTTCCAAACGAAGTTCATCCGACTTTTTTATCATACATAATGTAGACGCAAAACATATATTATGGAAAAAAAAAAAACCAAAAAATCGCTGGTTGATAAACTAGAATCGTTTCCCTATACATAGGGTATAAGATAAAACAAAATATTTACCTGAGCAAGTTCGCGTCTCCTATATTTTGTTCGAATAGTGACTGGACGAGGAGTTTCACTAAGTTCCAAAGAAAACATTAAATCTTCAAATGGGAACAAAATAAAAAAGTCCAAATGCATAATTTGTTCAATAAAAAATGAAAGACAGTGCATGGTGCGTCATAGTGTCATGTGTTTGTTATAAATAAAACGGTGGGAACGATGCGCACCAAAGAGAATAGAGAGAAAGTTATAAATGTCAGTTTGGACAACCGTCCTATCATTGATTAAACGTACACAAGTATACCTAATCTATGGTCCAACCTTTCGTCATTTTATTTTTAATTTTATTCGTGTTTTATTTGTTATATTATGTATTGATACCGTTGACTATGTGGTACAAAATTTGGTAGTTTTATAATAATTTGAATTATTTCAAAAAACAATATATTATGGTGTCATATTATCTATGTATAGTATATGCATCTCGATGTATGGTGTTGACGATTCTCAAACGAGTAATAAAAACGGTGAATTTATTATTTAAAACCATGAAGACCCGTTGGATTATAAGATATTTTTTAAGTTATCTTATAGTTCAGTAGGTACAGCCGAATTTTATCATTTTACAAAGAAAATTTTAGACCGTGATATATATTTTAAACTTATGATATGATATGATAATTAGACAAAATATTATTTAATTTAGTACCTATCATAATGTATTGGGACATGTCATGTGCAGTCATGTGGAAAACGCTATTAGATAAAATTTAATTTTAATCAGTGATACTAGTATCTATAATCGTAGTATCACCATAGAATAGATAACCGTGTTGTATACACACAAACCTATTGGTCTAAGTTCGTTGTTATTTCAGACAACTTATGTGCACTAATATAATTTTGTGTTTAAATCTTAGAGTAATTAGTAAACTTATTTAGATCAAAATTAAGAATTAATCTTTTTTGATTCTACTGTTTTTTTTTTTTTAATAATCTATAACCAGATTTCTCTAATAACGTTAAAAATTATGTCCATTAAAAGTGTTTTAAAAAAAAAGTTCAAATTGGAAAATACAATTTTTTCAATGAAAAAAAAAAAACCAAAAATTAAACATGTAATTTCTAAATTGCCAGGTGATATTTACACTAAATTAAATACAAATAATGATATTAAATGTGAATCCGTACCAGACAATTTACAGAAACGGTCCACAACTCCCATCATAAAAATAGAGGATGGAAATCACATTGAAACAACAGATATTGATAAAATTAAAAATTCAACACCAAAAATTAAAAAAAAAAGAAAGTCTGAGACTAATGAACACGAAATGCCTAAAAAGAAAAAGGTAACTTTTGCGTCTGATGTGAAAAGTGAAAAAGATCAAAAATGTACTGCTGGTAATATGTTACCTTTAAGTTTAAACAAACGGAAAAAATTGAACTATATTAAGAAGTTGAAATCGAAGAAAAATAAACAAAAAAATGCAAAAAAATGTGAAGCAAATATTGCTGCAACGAGTACACCCTTACAAGAACGAGCTATTGCATATATGATACAATGGAAAAACGATCGTTCAAATTGGAAGTTCAATAAAAAATTTCAAATTTGGTTAATTAAAAACACTTATGATCCTGTAAAGGTAAAAATTTTGTTTTATATACAAACAATTACTATTAGGTTTTCTATCATTTGAACAGGTATAACGTCAGTTCTACAATCGTCAATGTAAATTTATGACCGGAAGAAAAGGGCAAAACCATGTGTTTTTGCTATTATTCCAAATATAACATTTAAAAATAAAAACATTGTTTTCAAATGACTGTAATATTTCATAAAAAAAACACACTACTTTTTCTTTCAAAACATTGTCTTCTGTTTATTTTATAATCGGTGCTTTTACTCTAAAACTAAAATTGAGTATGTATTACGCAGTCTGTGTAAGGTAAATTTTGCTATATTGCCAGTTAATTTGACTGAGACAGCACATGAGGGTATAGCATCCTTTTAACTCATTATATACTATATAGAGATAATTTTTGCTCATAGCAGTTGTAAATATTAGTGTTATTTTAAATATAATATAAACAATAATAATTTAGTACTTGCTTATATGCATTACTAATTAATACTACCATTGTGGGTGCGGCGGTGCTAGAGAAGAACAAATGGGACATAAGTCTGAGTTTGTTTTGGTTTTAATAGGATCTGTGGTGTATTACTATAAAGGTATACAATCATTAGTTATACCATTTATTTTAAATTATTCTAACTGAAGCATTGTCCAGGACTCCACAAAACCTAGTGCTGACACTGGATACTACCTTATATTTATTTTTTTTTTAAATTCAATTTTTCTCCCTCCTAGCTTTCATATTAATACTCCTAGGAGTATTATATTGTTTTAAAAAAATGTCTAACACTCGTCGCTTAAATTTTTTAGTTTTAAATTATTAGAGGTTTTCAGTTAATATCTAATATTATCTTGTGTATTTAAAATGAATAAACAACTAAAGCGTAGTGATCAATAAATAAACGATTTATCCTGCAAGGTAGAATTTAAAAAAAAAATTGTATTATTGGTCTTTCCCTTATTACTAGTCGAGGTTTTATGTCATATGACTATAGTATTAAGCATACCAATTCATTTTTTTAGGTTTAATTTAACTTTAACTTTACGTTTTGTTTTAAATATAGTTTTATAAAAAGCTGTATTTCATACACATTTTAAAATACTGTGTTTGATTTATACATTTATATTTTTTTAGATACCCAAAGAACATTTTGACATTTTAGTAGAATATCTTCAAACTATTAATGGTCAAAGTCGTAATTTAATTCTTCAAAATGCCAATACCATTGTCACCGAATCTTCAGCTTCAGATGAACATCAAGAATTAAATTTGGCACAGGAAAACAAATACCAACGAGCTAGGACTATCATTCAAATGTTTGTTTAGTATCTAATTATTTGTTTTATTGATTAAATCATTTAATTATTAGTCTGTAATATTTTATGTTGAAATATTGAATAACTAAAACATTATTAAAACCATAAATCCATTTAACAGTTTAATTAACACATATAAGATTATGTTGATCATTTTAAATGGGAAAGGTAAAAAGACAAAATAGAAATTAAAGCAACAGCTATTGAAATAAAAAAAATTAATGTTGAAGCCACATAGAAATAATAATATTATTAATAAAAATAAAGATTCAACATTAAAAATTGAAATTTTAAATTATGGAATAACAAATAATAAATTAACAACATAAAATCTAATAAATTTACCTAACATTTTGATATTAATTAAAATTACAATGAGAACAATTTTTATTCTGTTTTTGCTTCAACCAGTTTGGATACAAACGTTTTTAATTTATCTTCATCTTGTAATCCAATAATTTTTCCCTGAACTTTACCATTCTTCATTGCAATTAATTCAGGTACTACAGTAATCTAAAAAACAAATTAAACCTTGATAAACACGGTGGGTACCTTTAATTTTTAAAATTGTGATTTTATTATGTAATATGTGTTATTATTAAAGAATGGATTTATATGTTTTTACATATCGTTTACTGAGCTGTATATTTTTTTAAGCAAAATCTCTGAAAAAATGTATTATTTTTCCATACTTAAAAATGGCCGCAAATAAGTACTGAACGCCTAAGGAAAGCTACTAGAAGTGCAAATTACACAAAATTATTTCTACTTCATTTGTCAATGTCTTAATAACCCATAACATTATCAAATACATTCATCTTGATGTCGATAGTAGGCAGATACTTTAATAAATAATGAATAATATGTATACAATAATTTTGCAGAAAATAAATAGATAGTCTATAAATTTTAATTTTTAATGTTTTCGTTTTGATTTTGATAAGAAAATAGTCCCTACTAATAATCACAAAGAAAATATTAATAGCCAATTTTATGTTCAGTCTCATTTCGTTAATTAGTCAATATTGGCCAGTAAGCATAACCGGAATATTTGTACGGTCAATAAAAGTGTTAACTGGCACATAATTGGTGGTTGTAATATTAAGTCATGCTAATGTTAATCTAGTAAGAAATTTTTATAGTTTATTTACACCATAATCCATAGCGATGTCGACATTATCATCAATATCAACTTTAGCGAGATTAATTTCCCCATTATATTCTTCTATCACTTTTTCAAGTCTAGGCAGGAGCACTTTACAAGGACCACACCATCTAAAATAACAAAAATTAAAATAATTATTGTATTATAATTTAAACTATTATTAGATATTAATATCTAAATATATATGTAGAAAAAAGTTAATATGTTAATGTTGGTAAGTAAATATTTCCATTAAATACCTATATCTACATTTTAATTATCCTTTAGAACAAATATCAAAAAAAGAGTTGATACTAGGGACGGGTGCCCTAGGTAGGAAGTTGAGAAGGTAGGATATAGAGAAGAATTTAATTTATATCAATTTATAACAAAAAACGATTCTGAGCAGAGCTCAGTTAACAATGTTGGTTTTTTGACATTGTGCATTATCATGACGATTTAAAAAAATTTAAATTATAAAAAGTTAATACCAAAAAAATTTTAAAAAAACGGTTACCAATGACAACCTTATTTTCAATATTTTTTTACCTAAAGAACCAGTTTTTTACAGTACATTAAATATCAATGAGAATTTCAAAAAATGACTTTTCCAACTAGAGCCAAAATGAAAAGAAAAATGTTTTTTGTCATATTTTGATTGGAGCAAGATTTTTAGGAGAAAAGTTTTTTACACGCAGAAAAAATGAAAAAAATAAAATAAACATATAGTAGTAAAATCAATAGACTCGGAATCTAAAACTAGTAAAAGTTATTAAAAAAAATATTTCTCTACACAATACTATTATAATTCTGATTATAATAGACCTATATTTTTACCTAAATAATCAAAACAATTTCTGCCGGGCATAGAGTATTCTATGCTAGCCATGGCCAAAATAGCACAATAACATAGAAGGTCATCAACAGCTATACACTTTATCAATCTCTAGTATGTGCTGTAAATGCTCTACTGTTTAGACAAAATACCTATAATTTATTGATTTCAAAGTAATAATTATAAAATAATGTATTCATTACATTTTAAATTCTGAACGAAGCAAGAAATTTATTGGTTTGATAATGATGTTTATTTATTGTTTTTTATTTTTTTTTTTTTTTTTTTATATATACTGTAAACAAAATGTTTACCAGAAATCTTACTCTGATTTATCAAGTACAACAGATTTCCTGAGAGGAAATTTTATCTAGTTGATACTTTAAGGTAATTATTTTTTTTGATTTTCCAAGCAGTTCTCATAATAATTGGGAAAAATTATAAAAATAATGTTTTTATTATTTTCAATTTTGTTTTCTTATAGTAATTCAATTCAAATTCATGAAGACTTGAAATTTGGACAGAAAACTTATATTTACACAAAGCAGCAATATTAACTGAATTTCGATCAGAATCATTTTTCTTTAGCAAATATTAATCGATGCATACAGATATAGATTAAATTCCCCTCAACATCCTATTTTCCTAAAACTGCTCACATACAACAGAGGTCAATCAGATGAAGTCTGTAATTTATTTTAATCAGTGTTTTAAGTTCAAATGAATAATACAGTTTTTGTTTTAATTTTTGTTGTAGTTACAAATTAATGAAATTTTAAATTTAAATTTATCAAAAAATGTTGCTTAAAATCGCTTTTGATTAACAATAATTTATTGTTGCATCTGTAGGTTTATAAACTAAATTACCATGTATATCCTAACTTCTTACCAATAGTAGTCTAGTTACTAACACTCTCCTATAGAAAAAGCATAGCAACTGGGTATAAGACGCCCAAAAACACTGGCATGTTTATAGTTTTTTTAATAGAAATAATATATTAAAATCTTCCTATCGAATATTCACAATTTGTACACACATAATCCAAAGAGAGTTTCATATAAAACAATTTGATGATTTATTTTGTTTAATTAAGACAAAACTTATTTAGCTGCGATTCTAGATAATATAAATTATACCTATTTGTAATTCAAAGTTATTCTATATATTGTTATTAATTATTTATAAGTACATACGTTGCGAAAAAATCAATTACTACTGGCTCTTTACTGTTGAGAACATGCTTATTGAAGTCTTCTTGATCTTGTACTTTAAAAATTCTTTGTTTACCTTAATTACAAAAGGTTGTGAAATGTTATTTAAAAATATTGCAATAAGTTTTGTAAACTAGGTACTTACTATTAGTTGTGATCAGTGTTCTCTTGATTATTTTTGCCACCATCGTTGTTTTCTTAAAATTTGAGAACATGATTGTAAAAACGTTGAAAATTGAAATCAAAGAATAGTATTCAAAATGTCTATATTAGTAATATCTCAGAAATTGGTAATTGGTAAATTATATAACCTATATATATTATATAGATTCCCAAGCACAAATCCAATAGACCGTGATAAACTGATAAATAATATTATGTTTCAGCTCTTGGTAGAAAATACGGTAAAAATTGATAGTCTATTAGGCATAGACCTATTAGGTTAAACCATAGATACCATAGTTGCAGTGGCTGATAAAGACATATCGGCGGCAACTTATTCCCGAGTAATAAACAATATTGACGATAACGCATGCTATTATTGCTGTTGTTTTCAGTGTTTTTTCCCGAATTTGTGACATTTTAATTTGTGGTGTTTTTACTCATTTGCACTATTTAAGATATCTCCAAATTCAAGAACCCGTATTTATACCTATTATAATAATTAGTATTTTCTTATGTAATTATTATTCTTAAAAAAAAAAATAATAACTCTTGTTATCCACTAGTGGCACTAGTTATTGAGCGTATCGCCTTGCCATGTTATACTTAGAAGATTATCTGGAAAGTAAGTTTATAATTGTTTTTAATAATAACGCAATTAATTTTCTTAATTATATATTATTAAAATAAATAATGTACTAGGTACCAAATCACCCAGTTTGGGGAATAATTAATAATAAATAAATAAATTCACTATGTTTTATTTTGTTTAAGACATTGAACATTTGCCGCAAGAGATGAGAAATCGCTTCACTGAAATGAGAGAAATGGACTTGCAAGTAGAAAGTACATTTATATAATTATATAACACACCTATTTACTTTACTTCTAATATAACTATTGGTTTTTTTTACTATACAGTCTATAATTATTCATCAATTATAGTCATAATTATTAAATTCCATAAGTTTGTTATTTCAGTTGTAATATTGTTATAATACTTATATTACCTTTAATAATATATGAACAATAATGACATAAAAGTTTAATGTATATCAATTTCTTTTCAGATTCCATGGACTGTATAAAAAAAAATGTAGATAATTTATTTTCAAAAGCAGACAAAATGAATCCAGATGAATTAGAAACTAGTTTTAATTTGATTATGAAAGAAGGCGAAAAATCTGTTGAACAATCTGGTTATAATTTTTTATTGTTGTTTTTTTAGTAATACCTTAATTTAAGAAGAATTTTTATTAATTTTAGAAGAAAAAGTTCAATTAGCCAATCATATGCATGAACTTATGACAAAATACATGAGACGATTAGATCATGAATTACACAAATTTAAAATGGAATTAGAAGCCGACAATAGTGGTATCACTGGACTTATTGAAAAAAGTAAAAATTGTATACTTATATGGTTTTTAATTTTTAATGTTATCTTTTTTTTAATACATTTATGTAAATCATATTTTAAAATTAATTTTAATTTTAGGAAGTTTAGATTCAGAACAAAGTAATACTACCAACCAAAAAGAAAATAAATTTCAATTGAGCAGATGTCTTTTTGGAGGTAAGTAGTAAATGCGTGGAACTATTTCAATTGCATAATATTTCCTTCTTTGCATTTTCAGTTGAGTTTAATAGTGTGTATTGAGAAGTATTTGACCCCTCCCTTAATTATAAATACCATGTTATAATTTGTGTAATAAAAAAAAAAATAGTATGTATGGATACAATTAATTTACAGCAATAAAAAAATGATATTTTCATCCTAAAATTTGTTCATGTGTACATTGTTTAAAATTGTTTAATAAAATAAATTTTAAAATACATTCATGTTAAAATTTAAAGAAATGTATATGTGTATATATATATAGAGTGAGATATTTAATTGGCTACACATAATATTTCATGAGGTATTAAAAACCAAAAGTAGGTAGTTATTTCATCCCCCATAAATAATATTAATGTAACATTTTAGAACCCCTTATTTCACTTAAATTATTTTTAAAAAAATACATTATCTTTTTTTAAGTCAATACTTTTTGAAAAATTTCAAGTGTAGTCACTTAATATATTATATGTATCAAATTTTTGTCTATATGAAATTGCTAGTCATAGTTTATTTTGAATAATCAATTGGCATTTAGTCCAAAAATGTTAAAACATAATAAACTAAATAGAACATTGTTTCTTCAATTTTCATTAAACTTCATATAGATATGTTGAGTATAATTTCAAAGCTTAATTGTCTTAATATGTACTTATAAACCAATTTAATATTAAAAATAACAAATTAATACATTTATTTTACTTCAAATATTTTACAGACAAACAAGAAGCTTTAAACAATGTTGGCAGTTCCAAGCAAAAATCAACGTCAGTAGCTTCGAATTCTGCTAGTAGTGGAGAGGTTGCATCACCTTCACAACGTGATACAAGTCCTGCTAATTCTCGAGTAGTTTCATCTTCATTAGCCTATACGTTGGGCCACATGGGGGCAGGTAGTCCAGCAATTGCTGCAGCTGCATCCCAAGCAATTGTTGCTACTCAACAGGTATAATTAAAACTTGTTGGTTATAACATTGAATAAAATTAACTAAAAAAAATTCAAGTTTTAAGTGCCTTAAATAATACAAGTTATACTGTATGCAATTATTACTAAACTATGCTCCCTTCCTTAACTGTGTTGTCCATTAAATAATCAGTAAGATTAAAATTAAAAATAAACTATTGACAATTATTTATTCAGGAATTAAGAGATTATCGGTTTACTTGCAATATTTCTTGGTCCGTTAGAATGAAAAACATTATCATCTCAGATTTAAAATGTTAAATAAATCCCTGGTTAATAAATCTATGGTTGATTAAACAAATAAAAATTAAAAAATATAACCTCCTTAATGATAAGACTTCATGCCATTAACAATAATTTTATTCCTATGTCTTCTTTTCTAATGAAACAAAATGTATTTAAAATTCACAAAGTAAGATGAGTTGAGATGAACTTGTATGGTTAATCTTATTCATGTTATTATATCATAATTGTGTTTATTTCAGTTATCTCAAGGCCGTAGGACAGCCAGTCTTAAAGCATCTCTTGAAGCAATTCATTCTGGAGCCCCTTTAACAGGCCAGATGAGTACTACTTCAGGTATACTACCAGCAGAATTGCCTATTAGCAAAGAATTAGCAGGTGTTGCACATTTAGTTAATCCTAATATAGATGGATCACGGAAACATAGGAGGTAACTCAACAAAAACAAACTTAATCGTTGAAATTTATAATTATTGGTTTGGGAATATCATTTATTTTAGACGAGGCGGAACTCAAAATTCACAAATGTCAACTGAAGAAGATGTAGACGAACCGATTGATCCAAACGAACCTCGTTATTGTATATGTAATCAAGTAGCCTATGGTACAATGGTTGCTTGTGATAATAAAGGAGTAATTAGAGAAAAAATTATATTATATTATATCAATACACTAAAATATAGTTTTTCATGTATATTTAAATTTCTAATATTCTTTAATATAGTGTCCGTATGAATGGTACCATTGTGAATGTGTTGGTATAACTGATCCGCCAAAAGGAAAATGGTACTGTCCCCAGTGTATTACAACAATGAAGAGTCGAAGATCACGAAAAACTACATAAATTGTTAATAAGAAAAACAAACTATAAATAAGTACTTATTTATTACATTTATTTTTTATAAATATAATTGTATCCAATTTTTTTTATTTGTAGAAAAAGGGTCTTAATAACACAAAATATTTTAATTGGTTCAAATAATCCTTATTATATAAATAAAATATAATTTTATAATATTATTTATGTTGGTAATTATTTTTACTTAATAGTTACTATATAGTGTATGCTTAATATTTATTTAAATTATATAACTATGAATATTTTACATACTTAGTAAGTTTTTAAAAAAAAATACAAAATTCCCAACAAACCATTTTTATACTGTCTTCTTTTTTTCAGATTCTGAGTACAAATTATTACTATCAAGTAGTACCTATCTATAATTTATAAAACCTATTAATCGTGTATGAACAAATCGATTAGTCGAGTTTAAGTTAATTTGTCCTACTTTATTGACTAATAACTAAATAGGTCTGAAGCTTTTCTGAACGCATAAATTTAGTTTAGTATTAGCCTATTAGTTTAACTTGCCACAGTCAAGATGATGTTTCATTGGAGTAAAGGTACAATAGGTTTAAATTAGCATTACTATATTACTATTACGGCATACCTATATAAAACATGAGTGTTTACAGAATATAAAATGCCTACTGTATTCAATAAAAAAAATGTAATTATATAATTATTTAGATATCCCTACCTATTATCATATAAAAAAGCAGTTATATATTACCAACCAGTGGCAGATTCAAAGGGGGACGATAGGCGCCCCCCTTTTAACTCTTCAATATACTCGTAGCTGCATATTAAACACACCTAACTTGATTCATCATAAATGGATGCCTTATTTGCATTTTCAAAATCGTCCTTCTGTTGCTAATACTGACAATAATATTTTGACACGCAATATGTTATTTTTTCTCTTATTAACAATATCTCGAACTACAATCATAAATCATCTAAAATATTTTAAAATACGATCAACTGTGACCACAAAAATATAATCAATACCTACAAATAATTATAATTATTACAAAATTTCTCACTTGTAAATACTTCTGTATTTTACGATTTTTCATTACATACCAAATATTAATGGCTTTTAAATGCACAATATGTAATATTCTGGTTATAATACTTAAATGAATTTAAAAATAATGATAGAAATAATAAAAATAAAATAAATTATTATTTTTAAATTGAATTTGTTGTATGCATATTTGTTATCAAAAAAAAAATATATTTTATGTAGGTATTGCTTTTCAAATTAAAAAAGGTCAAAAATACCATTGCAAATCCATCATATGTACCTATTTTAAAATAAAGATAAAAATAATCAAAAAATGAATTTTTTTTTTTTTTTTGAAATACATTTTTTGTCTATAATTTATTTTAAATGGTATATTAATTATTTCTACAAAATAAGAGTATAAATAAATATTTGTAAGGTTTTTAGAGCATACAAATCCGAACCTTACTTATTACTTGTTACACACAGTGATTAAACTCAAAATTTCACCAGTTTCATTCTTGTCATAAATCTACAATTTACTTTAATATAGTTAACAAAAAAAAATCATGACCATTGCTCCAAGGTAAAGTTCATGTGCCATATGCAACAATACCTCTTTAGAATCAAAAAACGTATCTTTACAGTTTAAAATTGTATGAATATGTTACTACAAAATAATAAATTAATTTTCATATTTTTTACAAATTATTGTAGTTATGATTTTAAAAAAGTTAATTTTTTCGTTAAACTACATTTTTTCAACCAATATTACAACTTGCAATCAATCTTGTAATCAATTATTGAGAATTTTCAGGAAGCCAAAACAATAAAAATGCTTGAAACTTTCAAATACCTTAATAAATGCGCCAAAATATTTAAAAATATATTCTACGTTTCGAGAACGTTATTATTAATAAGTATTAAATTTAAATAAAATTGAATATAATAATTTTTCACCAAATAAATTACAACAAAAACAAAATTAATTTAAAGTACCTTGTAGGTGCCGGTTTTTTTTTTATATTTCATTGACCATTAACCACCTTTTTTATATTAAGACTTTCAGTAGTTACTTCCCAATACTCATTCAAGCAAAACAGGTACGGCTGATAAGTGTTTTATCCAAAAGTATAAATTTTTTAACAATTTTATCCACTATCCTATTATAACTAAAAACTTTTGAAAACATAATTTGAATTTGTCATGAAATTTACTTGAAATCGGATTTCTAAACTTTCTTAAATTTTTCAATAAATTGTTTTACACAATATTATTCATATTTTAAAATTAAAAAACATTTTTAAGGATCTAAGAGTTCAATTTCAAAAAAAGAGCTGATACTGGGGATGGGAGCAGCCACTGTTGTAAGTGAGAATTTAGGATACATAAGGTTGTTTCATTTGTATCTGTAAGCAACGATAAAGCATTTTTTGATGGAAAACGATTGAAAATGACCTCTCTGAAGTGCCATCTAGACAACTTGAACTTTTAGAAAAGTTGCTACGCGTAAAATCGGAACAAGTTTCCTATGTGTTCACTGAAAAAAAGCGAAAAAAAAAAATCTTAGTAAAACCAATTGCCCCCGCGCCACACATTGAATCTAAAAAATAAAAAAGTTTGTTTCAAATAAAATGTGTGACGACTTAAATAACTTTTTCGGAGGTTTTATCCGATTACTAAAACATTCAATACATTCAATGCAATTGGCATAATTGTAGTTTTATTTTAATAGAACCCCCTTAAATGGAAAAATCTTAGCGTTATTTTCAATTTCCCTCCATTGTTCGACTTCTAGTCGAAAATTTGTTTACTGATAAAAAAAAAAAAACACGTCGTAGTAAAACTAATACAAATGTCCAAAATTGAATACAAAAATTACTTAAACAATATAATTAAATAATTTATAGTTAAGTATTTTATTTAAATTCTATGATGGTTTGCAAAAAATAAATATCACACAATGTTTTATATTTCGCGGCATCAAAAATATCCTTGATATTTTTTGTTCCATGGCTTACTGATACATTATTATGGTTATTTTATACAATCTCACGCCATGTATGACACCCTTCACTCTGCTCTGCCATCGTTCACTTTTGATAAACATTAAAACAGTGTTTGGTTCTCGAACCCAGTTTCCTCCTTGTGATTCATCGGTGAAACTTCGGAAGTAAGTAATTTTTATCCGTTTGAATCATAGAAATTACCGACGTTATTAACGTCACTAGTACTGAAAATCGTTTATTGTAAATTGTTTTAACGTTTTGTTCACAGAAATGGGTCGTCGTCCCGCAAGATGGTAAGTAAAATCACTTAATTTTTCGTATTTACCCAACCTCCACATTTCACGTAGAAAGTCATTGCTAACTATGTGTATAATAACATTTTCATGAAAAATGAATAGCTTTCATTTTACTAATTTATTCTAAAATAATCTTAAGAGTACTTACTTAAATCACGGTACACTAACATTGTATTTTAGGTGTTACTTTACTTAACATTGTAGTTTGTACATACTAATATTGAACTGTAGTAAACTCTTTTAAATCTTGTTTGTATTTTTGTATAGCTATCGTTATTGCAAAAACAAGCCGTATCCCAAATCTCGGTTTTGTCGTGGTGTGCCAGATCCGAAAATTCGGATTTTTGACTTGGGTAAAAAGAAGGCGCGAGTAGATGATTTCCCGCTTTGCGTTCATCTGGTAAATTTAATACCATTCAACACCGAAGTTAATTCCAAATATTTTAATTTTCATTTATTATTATTCATAGGTATCTGATGAATATGAACAGTTGTCATCTGAAGCATTGGAAGCTGGACGTATTTGTGCTAACAAGTACATGGTTAAACATTGTGGTAAAGATCAATTCCACATTCGTATGAGACTTCATCCGTTCCATGTTATTCGAATCAATAAAATGTTGTCATGTGCTGGAGCTGATAGGTTTTTTTTTTTTAACTTAAAAATTGTTTAAACTTATTCTAGATTTAATGGTTTTAATTTTCTATTTTGTTTAATTTCAGGCTTCAAACTGGAATGAGAGGAGCTTTTGGTAAACCTCAAGGTACTGTAGCTCGTGTACATATTGGTCAACCAATTATGAGTGTCCGTTCATCTGACAGATACAAGGCAGCTGTTATTGAAGCTTTACGCCGTGCTAAATTTAAGTTCCCCGGTCGCCAAAAGGTGTGTACATTATATAATTCAAAAAATATCTAATTTACTTTTGTTCCTTGATTTGTTGATTTTAATTAACTATAACCAACTTTACAATAAGTTTATACCATTTATACTAATACATAATTAGGTTAATTTTAGGTTGAGTTGTTTATAAATCAATATATTTTTCGTTGAACTTCAGTTTTGTATTAAAAATTTATAAATTCATCAATTTAAAATAAAAGTATTCTAAAGTTTTCATAAACAATAAAACCTTTAGGTCAGAAATTACAGTTAAAAAAGTTTATTTGTGGGAAGGTTGTATGCATCCTAAACAGTCAAATTCGATATATGATAGAGGGTTATGATAGGTATTTCAAATTGGTAATTTGTAAATTTTATCTAAGTAATGTTCTTCAATTGTAATCAATGTTTCCTATTAAATAAAACATACCTCTCCTCTCTACCTGATACATTGTACATTTTAGAACATAGATATTCTTTAATTTTGTCTTTGCCCGTCATTTTGAATTTGTACATAATTTGATCCACTTATTAATCTAAATCACATACAACCCTCTCTTTTTCATTGAGTCTTCCTCTTTCTTCCTACTAACATACACTGCATAAAACTGTTCGGATTACAATACAATTGTTTATTTTAAGAAATGCACAACTCACTCTGTAAATTGTTTGAATGTCAAATTTACACGATATTGATTAGAAAATAATGAATAATAATAATTAATGAAATTAAAATAATTGGTTTTAAAATTAAAAATAAATTTTTGGTACTTGTTATCACCCCGCCAATACACCGTATTAATTTTATCTCTCCGCCATAAATATATTAATAAGAATTGAATTTAATAAAAAAAATTGCAGGGGATCCTGAACCTCTATAATATCTTTTAAGATAGCTTCCAATACATCTTGTTCCCCCGAGACGTGTTTCCATATAAATTCTACTAATTATGATTTGAGAAAATTTCTATTAGTTCCATGTTACTTTTTATTTTCCCATTTAGCAGAACCCCACAACCTCAATGTTTTGGGTATGTGCCCCTGTGTCCAGATAAACAAAATTATAGGTATGGTTAACAGTAATATGTTGAAATCTTGCTTGCTGAAAATTATTGTAAGCTTTCCAACAATCTGACATAATTATTGAACCTGGTCTTGTATATTTCTTTACTATAGGTAATATTTTCTCCGATCAATTGAGTACACTAATTATAAAACATATTTGGTGTCCCAACATTCCACTAAAAATCCATTTTAGTAGCAGAATATATCCAGCATTGTTTTTTCTATGCACAAATAAACTTTCATCTATTTTGGAAAAGAGATCAGGACCACCACTTTAATTTGATTATTTATAACTTACTTACACATGCCTCACATAGATAATTACTCTAATCGACCCTAGCATTTTATCCCATTTTAAGTTCGAGTTTACAAAATTTACTGAAGACATTTTTCCGACTCAGTAGTATATGTAATGGATAATTGTGTGTATTGGTAATCTAGAACAAGTTAGCCAATTATTTATTCTTAACCCTTTTCCTTATGGTTATTTCTTATCTGACACCGCTATTATGATCCCTTAATAAACATGACCATTTTCACTAACTTTAATTTCATTATTTTTTTTATAAAAATGTAATTCTATTGTATTAAATTTAATTTTTCGTATTTATTTAAACGAAGTAGGTAACAATGATAAAATCCAGCAACATACTAATACATTATGATATAAATTGTAGTAATTTCTATGGATTTATTCTAATAGATTTATCATGAGATAAACACAATAATTATTTCTACAACAACTAGTGTACTACTAACTTTATGACAGGGTAATAACAAACAAGTACCCAATTTTTTTTTTTAATATTAAATCTATTTTCAGATCTATGTGAGCAAAAAGTGGGGATTCACAAAATATGATCGTGATGAATACGAAAATTTGAAGGAAGATGGAAGACTGGCTCCTGATGGTGCCAATGTTAAATTCCGCCCCGACCATGGACCCTTGGACAACTGGAGGAAGGTCCAACGAGAATTACTTGCTGTTTAAATATGGTTTTGGTATCTCTTGTATTGGAAATTATTAAAAAACCTTGTTTTGTCAAATTTGTGTTACTTTTTATTTATCCAATTAATCTTTATATAAAATTTATTAAAATAAATAGGTTTAATCATGGTGGAAAACAAAAAATGAAAATTCTTAAAAATAATTATTTTGAATACTTGTAGTGTAAATGAATAATACAACTTGAAATAACCTAATTTTACTTCTCAATGATAGTAATGTAAACATAACCTAACAACTATTCAAAAGTATTTTATATCTTTACTGTTAACTTTTTTGTAAATTACAAAACATCTTCACCTTGGATTATATACTATGGATGGAGCTACTAACTAAATATTTGAACCAAGTATAACTAAAGGGAGATAGAACAAATGCACATAGGTGTAATTTATACCACCGCTGGTTAAGTGATAACGTGAAACAAAATTTTCATTTTTTTTAAACAATTCTCATTTTTTTCATTTAAAAATCAATAGGTACCTACTGGTAACAATTTTGACTATTACTCTCGTGTTAAAAATTAATTATGGTGAATCAGGTGAATTGTAGGAGTTTTTAATTATTTTGTTATACAATAACATTGATTTATTCATTTGTGCATTTATTAATAATTAGAGATGTGACAAATTGAAAATTACAAATAATCATTTGATGCAGATTATATGCGGTCACCAATATGATGTTCACCTTAGAAATCGGATTTTATAACATTTCTAGTATTAATGTACCGTAAACTAAAAATGAATTCTTTTTATTATTTATAAATAACCATTTTATAAAAGTTTTCCATTAACATAGAGAATAAAACTAAGTATTTAATGACAAAATAAGTACCACTGCATAGTTCAAATAGGTACCACAGTACCACCTATTACCTATGATAAATTATGAATACTAAATAATAAATATTAATTGTGGTCGAATCCACGTATTGTAATATTTTTATTTAGTACTATTAAGTCCCCTTGTGAATCGTCATTAACATGTGTATAATGCAATAATGCTATCCTTATTATATGATCTAAGCTCTTCACCTACATAACATTTAACTATTACATAAAATGGTTTGAAATGTAAAATTTTACTATTTATAAGTTGTGTCTATTCAGTATTTAATGACATTAAAAATTAATCATAATAATCTACATGGGTTCAAAATAATTTGTTTAAGTAATAATAGTATTTTAGAAGTTAATAGAACCAACACTACTTAGTATGTTGATATATTAGGACATGTAAATTATTTATTTCATGTTACCTATATTAATTTTTAAAAATATTTTTATGAGCCACAATTAATTGGCTGGTTAGGTTCCCTTAATAACATTTATAAAATGTATATTAAATCAACTTACAAATATCACAGCCGCTTTTGTAAGTGGGGGTGGAAAGGTAGAATTATATATCAAATCCTTGCAAAAACCATTTTAAAAAAATGTAATTTTTCAGTACTCATTTTGATTGGTAAAATACTTTGTTACTTTATTACTTGATAAATTTGTTTAATTTTTTTCACTATATTCA
Source organism: Cinara cedri (assembly GCA_902439185.1). Classification (NCBI taxonomy): domain Eukaryota; kingdom Metazoa; phylum Arthropoda; class Insecta; order Hemiptera; family Aphididae; genus Cinara; species Cinara cedri. The sequence goes on from CABPRJ010000476.1 coordinate 747,502, forward strand.
CTCTCATCTTCTTTTCCTTATTTGTTTTTTTTTTTTGTGTGTGTGTTTTTGTTACTATTTTATTGAAATTTTCATTTTTGACAAGGAACACTTTTTGTTAATAAAAAATAAATGAATAACAGGACTTCATTAACAGATTAAATAAGGTTATAAAGACCTAGTTAAATGATTACTGTATTTTCTGTATACCTAATTATGTGTGTAGTGAATTTTTAATCGATTTTTACTAACCCCACGGTTCAAATTGGATGATTATTTATAACGAAAGTAGCTTTGAACAACTTTTGAATACACAAACACAAATTTAATTTAACTCTTATTTTCAGTTAATAAATATCAATATTTCGGTTAGTTGATTGCATGTAGGTTGCTTTGCTCAAATCATCCCAAAACCAATATATTTTCAAATATTTAAGTTTTAAAAGAAAAATGTTTATTTGTCTTCCTCATTTTCATCAAAAACTTTTTACAAAGCTAAATAACAATTTTAAAACAACTTAGATTGTGTAATTCAAAATTGAAATATACTAATGAATTTACATAATAAAATTATATTTATTTAATTTAAGATGTCACTTTTTAAGCGGGGGTGTTATATGATGAATATTATATCAAATAGCTTTAGAATTTTTACACTTCTAAAACAATTGATTTCACAAATATCAAAAAATGTTCGTGATTTTAAATTTTTGTCAAAATTTGAGCTTTAATATTATAAAAATTTCGAACAACTTTCAATATATTTTATCACCAAAAAAAAAAATGTGTATCAAATTTATAAGTACTTATGCAAATCAAACTGATTATACACAATTTGCTACTAAAAAGGATCTCTAAAATTATTGAGTAAATCATGACCAAAGTTGTTTACAGACAAACTCAAGTGTATATTTAACTGTCTTAAACTTAATAATTTGGCATATTAATTTTTAAATATGTACCAAGGACTGATTGAGACTTCAGACCTGCCCGATAAATGTATTATATGTAACGTACAAGCAGTTCTTAATAAAAAGATTTCAAGGAAACCTATCAAAAAAATAGTCTATGCATACATATAAAATAGTTATTACTTCCAAATAGCTCAATTTGTCCCTGATATGTACCATTTTTTTTTGATTCCATCTTGTGGAATCACTTCTTCGTAAATAATTGTATATTAGCTCTATAAACTCGGATGGCAATGTGTATTTTGTAATCCAAAATAAGTTTAGATAGATAATTATTATTTTTATTATAAAATACATTTATAGACTGATATTACATTGCAGGATACATTGTCACATAAAACATTATAAATAGATTTGTGGAGGTTTTGATCAAAAGGAAATTGATTTCAAGAGTTGTTTTATTAATCACAAGTTAAATTTTATAAACACTATTAATATTTAATTACATCGAAAAAGTATTTAGATTTATATTTGAAAAATAAATGTTATTTGGCATTATAGTTATAATAATTTTAATAAGATCTTTCTTCCACATTGCCCAAACATAGAATTTTGCTAATTATTTGAATGAAAAAAAAACAACAACACAATTAATCATAAGTACTTAATACACAATAGTTATTAAAAATATACAAATGTATGTATAAATTCTAAAAAATACAAAAATAAACAAATACTGTTTCATTTTTAAAAAAAAAAATAATAGGTAACATTCCAAAATTACTTTAATATTGTATTTTTGATTAATATTTTATTTTGATAACATAAAACAAAATAATTATTAAAAAGTAATGAAATAAAAATGGTTTTAAAAGATTTGAGAGTAGCAAAACAATTAACAAAAAAAACTCGACAAATTTCTAAGTGTAGTATAACAACCCAAATAAATCATTTATCGCATAAATGTTTAGTAAATAGTTACACTTAAATTATGAATAATAATAATTACCAGAGTTATACCACTAGTAAAATTGTTTGCTGAAATAAATGCAATACTTGTACAAGTTGTTTTCTGTCTTTGAAAAACTAAACATAGTTTACTTTGGATTTTGTGGAATATTAAAATTTGTGTTTACACTGGGTTTAAAAAAAATTATTTTTGACTTAACAGATTAAAACACTCAATATTTTTCAAATTGGATAATAGCATAATAGGTAAGTGTACAAACTGGATTTGTATCTATTAACAACAGAACTGTTTGTTGATACAATAAAGTTTTATTATTATCCGAATTAACTATCTACCATAACACTCAGCTTAAAAATATGTTATTAACAAAAAAAACAAATTGCCTGATATGTTAATATTATTTGTCAAGAATTATTTGTTCAATATTGTACGACTAGATATTAAAATTTAATACTGTGATAATAATTGTTTTAATTGTGAATGGTTAAAATTGACAAAAAAAATCGGGAACACAATTCAGTTTAGTGTTGGTTGACATGTAAACATACCCACACATTGTACATTATTAAATGTAGTCTGCTAGAGTATAGAACATTTTTTGGAACTTTTTTCTGGCTCTGATTTGATTGGGGGTCTTTCAGACAGTTGAAATCGTCGAACAATACGAACAAGTTCATGGAACGATTGATCAATGTTCATCCCCGCTTTTGCACTGCATTCTATGTACGGTATTTTCAACTGCATAGCCATATTTTGTGCATCTTGTACTGAAACCTAAATGGATATGTATTTTACATAATTATTAAAATAACTAATGTGAGTTTTTATCAATTGAATGTCAAAACAAACCATTCTTTGGCTACTTAGATCTGCTTTGTTTCCAACCATAAGCATAGGAAATTCATCTCGATCCTTAACCCTAAGTATCTGTCTATGGAATTTTTCCATTTCATTGAAACTAGTTTTGTCTGCAACGGAAAACACTAACAAAAACCCTTCACCTGATCGCATATATTGTTCTCTCATAGCACTGAATTCTTCTTGTCCAGCTGTATCCAAAACTAATAAAAATAGAATTAAATTGCAGTTATTCAAGTGCAAATATGCAAATATTCAGGCATCTAGGTATTTATAACAATAAGAAGTATTATTTACTGTCTAATTTTGCAGGAACGTCATCAACCACACATTGTTTTGAGTATGAGTCTTCAATTGTAGGATCATAGTCAGTCACAAAATATTTCTATAACAATAATAATATACCGCAATAATTAGGTGTCTTATAATAAATCAGGTTCATTCAAAATTTACAGTAGGTAAATAGTTAAAATTTATGTTTCAATATACATTTTTGGTAGTTACAATATAAATAAATTTAATTTAGTACAGCATAAAAAATATTACTGTATTACTATCCAAGTTCAAGAACTATTATAATCTTTCTCAAAAGATCTTTCTCTTTACAAAAAGATCCAATTATGTAAATGAAATTAAGGATCTTAGCGTTACTTTCAATCCAAAACTTAACTTAATGCCTCATGCTAATAATATTATTAGAAAAGCATCAACTAAACCAGGATTTATCAAACGCACTAGTAAAGACTTCCACGATGCTCAGGCTCTTAAACTGTTGTATTTTTGTTTAGTACATTCTAAATTGGAACATGCAAATTTGATAAGGAACAAATTTATAATCGAATTTATAATCCAAAATCAAACTCTCTCTCAAATTCAGAATAATTGTTTAAGATTTTTAAGCTTCCAATGTAAAATATAGGTATAGGACTTCTCATTCTGATTATAATATTATAAATAGGCTTTTCTCTATATTACCGTTGGAAAAAAAAAAAAGACTTAAAATACTGAATTTAAAATTTCTTTATAAATTATTAAACAATATTATAGATTGTCCAAAATGGATTGAACGATTTTACTTCAAAATAAACTATCATAATTCTAGACATAAACAACTTTTCTATCCACCGAATATTTCAAGGAAATATAGGTTATTCTCAAATTCTAATAAATTAATGTCTATATAATATAGATTCATTTTTCTTTTCGTGGTAGGTATTGAATTAAAATATTAAAGGTTTATTTCCTTTTTTTGTTGTTTATTGAACATGTATATTTTCGGGTATAGGTAAAATAAGAAAACAAGACAGTTAGTCTATTTAAAATTTAATGCTTATAATTAGATTTAGATATAATTGTCCATGTATTTCCAAGATTTTAAATTCTAATACTAAAAAATATAAACATAAACTTATATATTAGTACAATTTGTAGAGATGACATCAATGACCTAATTATATGGCCAATATTTAAATTATTTTCGAATTATATACCATTTGTATTGTATTATATTATCCAACTAAAAAGTATGTACAGGTTTGTATGTACCTATAGAAAATCCATATAAGGAGTTGAGAATTATTTGTGTAGGTATAATATTGTGTATACCTTGAATTGGACCCACCGACAAGGCAATGTTCACACCCACATGTTATGCAATTAATTGATTCAATTTAACAACACATTTTTGGTAATAGTCACAACTGTTAAAAAATTATTATTATTACGTTCTCAGTAATTTTGTATAAAAAAATGTTAACAATTTTCATATAATCTATTGTTTTCATAAAAAATCAAGATCTTGAACAAAATTATATAGTTATTATGGTTATTTTTACATTAACATATTATGGTTCATGTAAGTTTAGAACTAAGTAGGTAACTTTTATAATAATAATTAATGTAAAGATTAGTTTAAAAATCAATTTTAATAAATATAATGTAAAATATACTTTTAATGCCTGTTTTACTACAATTAAATTACAAAAGAATGTTTTGAATTTTTCATTAATTTTGTTTGAAAATAATACACTTGATTAGGGTTCAATACATAAACTTGAAAATTTTCAGTGTACAGAGTACACATATAAATGAACAGGTGGATATTTTGTAAAATTAAATGGAAGCAATATATTTTGATATTTTTAATTGTTAAATTGATTTTAAGAGGTAAATCAAATGGGTAACCAACCAAATATTTATGAATTAAGTGAATAATTTTATTTTGTCTAAAATATGTTAATAAGATACTTATAGCCATTCTCGCCGAATTAAATACTTTCATTTATGTGATTTTTAAACTGTGTTTATAGCTGATAACCGACTAAAATTGGTCAGTTATCTTATAAACTCGGTTTAAAAATCAACGTTTATATTGGTGAGAACAGTCCTTATAAGTATAAGTTAGTTATGTATTTGTATTTTAATATTTATTATTTGATTGACTTCTTTCAAATTGTCAAATTATGTTAGGTGTTATTAACATAATAGGGTTGAATAGCCTAAAAGCTTAAAGCCTTTCCTTTTATTAAAGACATAATTCAAAATCAAATTACAATATGTTTATCTACAATACTAGAGTGCCTTGATATAAACTTTATCAAGGTGTTCTCTTGCCAATGTATTATCATAATATATGACAAAACGCACATAGAAATAGAAATAAATATAAAAGTATGTGTATTTATCTGTTTTGTAACAAAACGTATGAAAAATGTTTCAATAAATTATACAGTTTATAATGAACGAAAGAGGGTAAAATTATGAAAATAAGTCAGGTACGGATAAATAATAAACAATATTGGTGACAAATACGCGTGCACATTAAAACATTTAAAATCGATCTGAAATCACGGCAATACGTATGTCACGTCTACAATTACAAACATTTATCAGTAGTTACCCAAGACAATGCAAAATTCGTTCATCTATTGTGTAGACAAAATATGTAATAACATGGCTAGGTAGTATTCACCAACACGCATGAACCCATAAATAATCGATAAAACACCATAAAAATTATAAATACCTATCGCTGTTAAAATGTATTATAGTTTCACGAAAAACATTCCACGTAAAATATACTGGTGCCTATGTATACCTGTATGAATTGTATAGTGATTGCAGACTTGCCGACACCGCCGCCTCCGACCACTACCAATTTGTAGTTTTGATTGAAATTCGGGCGGTTCATTATTCCGGATTGTATCGTTTCAATAATGTAACAATATAAATAATATTGTTTTTAAAATCCTATCGATAAAGTTGCAACAATACTATTCAGCGTCGAGTGTAAACGCCAAATATCGGCTTCACGCGCTGGCATAATACAACGAATACTATTCCAATATTATAATATCGTTTATTTTATCCGCGGACGACCGAACCCAACCGACTAATAAGGGAACACGCAAAACGGACGAGCAGCTGTCATAACAATTGCGACACTTTACGCGCAATGCGTTAACAGTATAATAAAAAATATAACAAAAACCCCATAATACGAGGCCGTTCACAAAATGGCGACACTGCGCGGTTTTCAACTTTATTGCGGCAACGGAGCACAGACTGTTGAACATGATGAATAATAAGTACTATGAACTTGCCTACACGGTCTATACTGTAGAACATGTTTAATGTTTAAAATGCCCTACTTGTACTTGGTTTATATGATATTATTATCCATGGAAATTACCGTTGTACATCATTGTTTTGTACTTCATTTTTATATTTCGTACAACCAAACGAATTCCGTGCGAAAAAAAAAAACTGATAAGAATGTCGAATATGAAAATAATAGCCCCTAAAAAACGTTGTGGTACCTATCTTATAAGACTGTACTATAAGTTGCGTAGATGAAATCCTCAAGGCTCCAGTTTTTTCTCTCGAAAACACTTAATCTCAGGACGCACATTTCACGGCTTCTTATTATAATAATATAATGATTAATGAACTTACTTAAGAATTTAGACTTTAAAAATTGTGTAAGCTTTTCCAGTAAAGCCTAAAGAATATAATTTGTTTAACAAAAATTTGATGCGATACACTACAAATAGCTTTGCAGAAAATATGCCTAAAGTTATATATATATGTTACATACAAAGTCCGGACTTGTAGATTTCACAATGTGTACAGTAATTGCGAAATAAAATATAAAATACGTGAATCTGTAATAATAGTTATTTCTTAAAAGTATTTTCCTAATATATATTATGCACCTTTTATATTTATACTATTATCTCTTATGAGTTTTTTTCCACGTAATCTAACGTTATATTGCAGGGAATGGTGTAATGCAATAAAAATGATTAAGTTTATCTAAACTTGTTCAGAAATATAACTTAAACAGACTTTAGTACAGATTAGTATTAAATTTGATTTTAGTAATATGTAGTTTTAAAATATTTGTATGGAAATTTTATGATCGTGGTTAGCATGTAATTTTTAGACATGTTTTTACTATTTTATAAATATAGGTACTTTAAAAAATAAAATGTTTGACAAACTAGATGAATTTATATATTTTTTTTTTTTTTATTCGGTAATATGAATATTAAGTATATTACTGTGATTTTCCTAGATCCCTTAAAAAAAAAAAATGATTGGATATAATGATGATTTTTATGTGAAAAACTATATGATCGTGGTTAAAATTTTATTTTTAAATTTTGTGATTTGTACAATAATTATTGTTTACATCGCAAAATGTACAATTCCAGACTTTGTATGCAACATAAATACACATAAAAAAAAATATCTGTTAACAATAATCCTAATAATAACACAGTCCTACAAAATTTTGTTGTTTGTATTATAATACCTGATTTGTATAGATTTTGGTACGCTGAGTTCAAATATGAAATCAGTTTGTCTCGTCATGTTTTTATTTTACAATTTAGATATAAATATGAGCAGAATATTTACACTAGAATAACATAACTTAGCCAATTGTACAACAAATTTTATGGCAAACATTTTTTCTTTGAATCAAATAACAAACTTTCACATAAATATATTTTCTTATCAATTTATAAACCCTATTATAGAGGATAATTATTTGAACACATGTAAAAAAATTTTATTGAAAATAAAAAAAAATGTTTTATGTGTTATTTACAAAACTATTGAAAAAAAATTTAATTTTCCAAGTTATATCACAGTCTGAACTTATGCCATATGATGGTACCTTTATTTTTATTTTATTTTTTACCAATGTCTATACTCACAAATTTGATTATCATTAAATATTTTTTTGTACATATTTGGGTTCTAACCTCTTAAATTTTTGAAATAAATAAATTCCATTAAGCCATGTAATAATATATTATTTAGGTACTTTTATTACTATAATTGTTCAGTTTTATGGAAATACAAAAACTTTTACAAAAACAAATTTACCAAACTTTATATCTTTTTCAATTTGATTGAGTTTTTCTTTGAAGGCATTCAGTTCATTCTTGGCAAATACTTTAATAATAGATGTTGTTTGATAGAATGACTGATTGTATTATAGCAGCATTGCTTTTCTTATGAAAGAACGAGTTACCTAAATATGAATTAAAATACCATTATTTATAAAATATGTTATTGTTTTTATAATAATTATTTAAAAACATTAATTCAACTTAATATAAACCAAACGCATATCAATCAGCTGGTCATGTAAAGTCATATTATCAGCAACAATTTTATTTAATCTGTCACCAAAATTTTTTAACTGTTTAATAATGGATTTTTTCGCTTTTTTATATTCTTCATTGGCTAAAGCAAAATTTTCATCGGAAAAACCATCTCTAAAGCACAAAAACATTTCATAATAAATGATAACTTCAATTTTTTTTATGTAAACAATTATACATTTTTTCTTATATTTATTAAGATTATACATAATTTGTAAAAAAACATTTACAAAAACCATATTTCAATAGGAATAATAAGGTGCGGGGTTAAATAAATCATCCAGCAGTGACACTCTTTGAATAGATTTTATTTTTCAATTATTTATTATTTATTTAATTTTTCTATCTTCTATTAAAGTGTAAACAAATATTACAATTAGATTCTATTTAGAAAAAAAAACCCTATAAATCAAATGAATATCATGGTAATATGTAATTTATTACAGTTATTTTAAGATAATGATATGAAATCTGAATAAATAAAAAATAAATACAATACGTACTTACAAATATATGAGACTAATATGATATTGTTATAATAAAACTAATAAAATTATTATCCTTTATACATTATTTTTAAATCTAATTTGATGTAAATGTTTTATATTTTTATCTATACCTACTTGGATTCTTCCAAATCCAAAAGTAGTTGGCGTAAATGTTGCAACCGAATTTCCAAATGTAGTATTAATATTTTATTTTCGCCAGACATTTCAATCACGTTTATAATTAAAACAAGTTTTTTATCTGTATACTATAAATAACAATTTAATTTGAAATTCAGTACGTTGAAGAAAAACTAAAATAGAGGAGCCGTTTCGTATAATGTACACAATATCACATGTATAATTTTAATGGCGAATTTTGACAGTTTGACCTCTACAAAAAAAAAAAATTGTACATATTAAAATATGAATTTTTGACATCGTGTTGCCACTTCCACTGTAGAAATTGGTTTGGTTATACCGATATAAATGTCCTCTTAAAAATAATACCGGTATAAAATAAAGAAACTCGTTGGTGATACCGGTTCAAAATTTTTTTTACACCTACAAATAAACCTTGGGTACACCGTCAGTCAATTTTAAATTCTGAATGTTGCAAGGAATGTATGGGTTTTACTAAAATGTTTATTTTTGTTCTTTTTCCATCCTGTGTACAAAAATTCTACCAGAAATCGTGCTCAGATATAAACGCGCGGCATCATTTCTGAAAGGGAATGTTGTCCAGATGGTACTTTTGGGAGGTCAAATTTTGATTTTTCAAACAGTTTTCATAATATCTGGGAAAAACCAGGATAAAACGTAAGAAAAATGGGAAATTTACGAAAATAATGCTTTTATTATTTTTCAATTTTATAGGCGTTTATTAAAAATCAGAATTAATGTTTTTGTATTTTGTATTGTGATGACAGTAGCCGAAAAGCCTACGTCACACGCGGCGTATCACGAAGTTGCTGAAATACCAAATTTATTTTATCACGAGTTACACCATTTATAACTCAAGAACGGCTGGACTGATTTTGATGATCTCTGATTTGTTGGATTTGTCTCCCCCCCTGAATATCAGAGCAACTATTAAAATATCGGAAAGATTCACGTAACAAAATTGTAGGGGTTTTTAGGTATATTTGATACGAATATCTAATAACCTATTCATTTATTTTGTTTATTCAAGGGCTGCCACGGTGAACAACCTATTTTCCTCCTATTTGTTTTCATTCAATTCTGACATCACGTCCAAAACCAAAAATAAATATGGGTAGAATAATAATAATACAAATTGGCATGGGCAACGACGGGAACCGGACAGCTAGTATTATTTTAAAATGAAAAATAAGTTAACCAGATGCTCTAAGCAACCCACTTTTATGTTTTTTTTAAATTTTTTATCAACTAACTTAATTGGAAAATATATTGGTTTAGTTTTGGTAATAAATACAACATGTTTAAGTGGATGTTTATCTACACTTGAATAATTCAAATGCTCTCTAATGCTTACCTACTGTTTGAAATTAAAAATGTCGTTTTATCATTTTTGTTTGAAACTGTGTCTGAGTTACTCGAAAATGTGCACGTTCTTTCAAATGTTTCAATTATTTTTGTTCAAGATACCTGTTGTGTTCAAACTTCCAAGTTTTCTAATTCTACATTTTCTTATTTAAAACAATGATAAGAAATGTACAAAGTTGGTAATTAATAGTTTTGGGCGAATCGGTAGTTTTATTTTCGGCCGAAATATTTTGCTGCTTAAATATTTTCTGATAATTTCATAATAAGGTTTGGCTGTTTTATAGCCCCGTCCATTCATTTAAATTTAATAATATATATCAAAAATTTAAAAATGACTAAGTCATGTTTAAGTTAAGTAGTCGCTTAACCGCGACTTAACTATAAATTCTTATTTTCAAAGATGAACATTAATAGTACAAGAGAAAAAAAGAATTGGCTACTTCAACACGTATTTATAACTAAAACTATAGGAATACTTACAATAAAAAACTGGATCATGTAAAAAAGGTAAAGGTTTGATTTACTTAAAATATCCAATGGAGCAAATAATGAAATAATCCAATACAAAAAAAACCCATAACCCACTTTTAAAAGTTACTAAGGTATCCAAATAAAAAATGCCCAGATTCTACCCCTTTAGATCATATATGTAAGTTAGTGTCACCCATAGACAGTGCAATTAAGAGTAAAAGTAATTCCTGAAGGAAGAGACTGAAAGAAACTTACCCATTAAAGTACTAAGCAGTGTGACCAAAATTCTTGTATATACACAAGGTTCTGTGTGTGATAGACTGTACTCGTTCACAAGGGTTTTATGATAGTTTCAAATTTCATGACTCAATTGCTAATAAACATTTACGAATTGGAAAGCCCTCCAGTGGGTAATTCTATTGGACATAATATTATAGAAGCTAAAAGGGTATAATAATGTATAATAAATATGAAGTATTTATACATTTATGTTTCGGCAGGTATATTAGATAGATGTTGATAGTTCAAATGAATTTGGAATTGAATATACTGGACACTGGTCTTAAACAAAAGAAAGGCTACAAAAAAAGGAGGCGTACGAAAGTGAATATGATGAATTATGGCTCATTGAAATGGCTGCTAAAAAAATAAGAACTGAAAAGAAAATAGAAAAGTAAAGAAATAACCATGTGTATAAATTAAAAGACAATAATTGATTTATCTTTATAGAGCTGAAACTAATGAAGAAATTAACATAAAAATGAATGTCCAGAGCTAAGATGTTTTTGTTTTCTACAAATGATCATATACCTATATATGAAGTAGAACAAATGTTAAAGGATATTTTATTAATATTGTCTAATTTCAATAATTCCGTGAAACCAAATCGGTAAATTACATTTTTTCTATTTAAATTTATTACTTTATTGTATTGATTATTATCTGTTCAATGGTCTACAAAAATACAGTGATTTATTACAAGGACCTTTGCACATATTTTAGTAATAGAATATAATACATAAAGTAATGTATTTTTCATTTAATTTTTTATATTCAGTCGCATTTTACATTTTAACTGTGATATATGTGATGATGAATTTCTAACACACTTATCACACTTACACTTTAACATTTATCATAATACTCCAGACTCATTTATTTTTTTTTTTTTTTATATACATCAATTGTTTATTTATAAATTTATTTACTATAATAAAAAAATGATTGTTAATGGACACTTTATAAATATATCAATATTTTAAATTGATAGTTAATTAAAGTTAGTAAATTATGTAAATTAAAATTAAATTAAAATTAAACTCTAAACATACACACGAATATTACATAATATTATGATCAGAATTTAAAATGCCAATGTTTTTATTAAATTAATTAACTATACTTCTTTACTATAGTCATAATTTTATATTATACAAGTATTTAAAAAAAGATTTCTGATATCTGACATCTATAAAGATGTATATAATTTCTAACTTGTTTTATAGCTCAGTAGTGACCAATTACGGCCCACAGGATAAATCCGTCCCGAGATCATTTATTAATCGGCACATCAAAGTATTATTAAATTAAAACTGAAAAAAATATTTTAAATGACAAAAATTAACACTCGCATTAAAAGACATGTTTATACTTAACATTTTTTTCAAATTTATACCAATTAAAACATAATAAATAATTAAATATATCCCTGTACCTATATAAAATATAATAATCTATTAAGTATAAATAATATTTACAATTATTATTATTAACTTTTTTGATAAAACTTAATAAATAAACATCATAAATATCCTGAATATAGTAATGATAATTTTAAAAAAAAGGTATGGGATACAGGTAATTGTAATTTTTATACGGCCCCCACACGATCAATATTATTTACAATATTACTGATCGTGTAATGTGAGTACTGATATACTGTCAGTATAAATAAAACGATACTGATAATTGATGAAAAATTTGAATATCGAGTTGTCAGTATTTATTTACTGATGAAGATACTGACCGTGTGTGGTAGATCATGACAGTTCTTTGGTAAATTTTTCGCAGCTATGGGCGACGAAAGCCAAAATACGGGTATGAGTGATTCCAGTACACTTACATAAATCCTGTATGATTTTATTGCTGAATACTAACAGTTGCTCTTTGTTTATAAAATTTAAATAAGTGTACTGTCTTCGATGGAAATTATTTCGCCCATAATTTTAATTTTCTTGAAACTAGTTTATTTGAGACCAAAAAAGCTTATATAATTGCTAAATATACTTTTTTTTTCATCCATATCAAACAAATTATTTTATTAAATAAAACAAAAATATTTATTTATTTATTTATTTATTTAAACGAACACCCATACAGTCGAAATCAAAACACAGATCAATACTGTAAATTGACACTAATTTTTACTGACCATTTTAGGACTATACTGTCAGTAATATTGATCGTGTGAGGGCCGTATTACAGTTTTCATAAAACTATTGTTTTTTTTTTTTAATTATAAAATTGTTGTATTTATTGGTTTGGATCAAAATTCTTATAAACAAAAATTTGAACACGTTGAGAAATATAGGAATCAAACCACGATAAAAGTAGGCTGCATACACCTAGATATTTTAATTTACGAATTTTTTAAAATATTTAAAAATTAACTTTATCAAAAGCCTTGGAGAAATTTGTATAAATAACATCTACACGAGAACCCGCAATTATTTATTAATTTTAAAATACTGAAATCAATATAACATATACTATATTTAAATATATAACACTGTTAAATATTCTAAGTTTATGTTGTATTCTCATTGACTTTCAAAAACATATTAAAATCTGAAAAAAAAATTAACACATTAGTAAATAGTTATTTTTATTGATGTAGCAATCATATAATGAAATTCATGTTATTCTGTAAACATATTTATGATAAGAAAGTTAAGTATATAAATAATATAAAATACATATTTCCTTGAATATCTCCAGAGATAATAAAATTCTGTTTTTTTTTTATGTTATAGCATAATAAGGTTAGGTTATTCCTTAGATGATTTTGGATTTCACACGGATAAGTAGAATCTAAAACTACTGTAACTTAGAAACTATTCATAGGATATATATGTGTGACACATTTTTCAGAAAAATAAACTACAGATTGGCTATCTTAAAATTTTCTAAAAATATTAAAATTAAGTTATTATTAAATATAAATATTTGTAGTCCTTATCCTCGTGAGTAATATAAAAAACAAAAAACAATATTTGATTATCTTTATTATCTCCGGTAAAACTCAAAGGATATATTATCGTGGGAAAAACTAAATACATATACATTTAGAATTTTTAAAAAAGTAATAATACAATAATATTCTCACCAAATCCATCTAATGTGTCAGGAATATTAAAACCATTTGATGATGTACTGTTTTGAATTTTACAACTTTCTTCTTGAACAAATATTTTATCAACATCTGTCAACTCACAACCAAGATGTCTCAGTGCTGTCAATACTTCAAGCTTTACAAAGATAAACAAATAAAATATAATATATTTTATCATTTTAATTTTTTTATAAAAAAAATTCTTACCTTTTGTCTATTGCCAACTTTTAAGCTTAATTTACCCAACTTTATATCTCTTTCAATTTGATTACGTTTTTCTTTGAGGGCATTTGGTTCATTCTTGGCAAACATTTTAATAATAGATGGTGTTTGAAATGCTTTTGTTATAGCGGCACTAGTTGCCTAAATATGAATTAAAATATCATTACTTGTAGAATATGTTTTTTTTTTTATAATTATTATTTAAAAAAATAAATTCAACTTAATACAAACCAAACGCATAATGCTCAGCCGATCATGTAAAGTCATATTACCAGCAATAATTTTATTTAATCTTTCACTAAATTCTTTTAACTGCTCAACAGTGTCTTCTTTCGATTCATTATATTCTTCATCAGTAAAAACATCTCTAAAGCATAAGAATATTTTATAAATTATATTTTTTATTTTCTCTAAGTAAACAATTATACAACTTTTTTTTTTTCTTCTAATATTTATTATTATATATAATCTATAAAAAAAAAAACATTTTCAATAGAAAATGCAAGGCGTTGGGTTAAATAATCATCCAGCAGTGACACTCTTTGAATAGGTTTATTTTATTTTTCAACTATCATCTATCTAATATTAAAGTGTAAATAAATATTATAATTATATTTCATTTAGAAAAAAACCCCTATAACTTAAATTAATATCATGGCAACATGTAATTAATTACAGTTATTTTATAATAATGATTTGAAGTCTGAATAAATAAAAAATAAATACAATATATACTAAAAAATATATAAGAGAATAATATGATACTATAATAACAAATCTAATATAATTTTTAAAAATCCTTCGTGTATTTTTTTTTAAATCTATTTTGATGTAAATATTTTACATTTTTAACTATACCTACTTGGATTCTTCCAAATCACTAAGTTGTTGGACTAAACGTTCCAACTGAAATTCCAAATTTTCTTTTAATATTTCATTTTCGTCAGACATTTCAATCACGTTTATAAATAAAATAAATTCTGAATTTATATAATATTAGTATTATTAAAAGTAATAATTTAATTTGTAATCCACTAGCACAGATATCACGGTTATCTACAGTGTTCTTATCGTAATGATATATTGGTATACACAACGGTATGTACATATCATATTAATAGACAGACTTTTTGTACATGTAGAACGGCCATCAATAGAGGGCGCTCTTTACGTGTGACTTGTGACTTTTATGTGGTATTGTAAATTCGTATCGTAGATTGTAAAAATTCGTTATACCGCGAAAGATGTGTTCAAAATAATTTCCTTATATCAAGGGACCGACTGTTTCATTTGTTATATTGCGATTTCAGTCATATCATAAATTACAAAGCGAGTCGACAGTATTATATATAATTATACGAACACTATTATAAAAAAAAAGGAATTTCAATAATATTAAAGTAAAAACAAATATTCGTAGATGAGAATACGGGAAGTCCGTAAATTGTCCGAGATAATGTAACGTTAGAGAATATAAAAGGTTGCCTATACAAACCCCTTACAAATATACATATTGATAAATTTATTATTTATTTTGTTATTAATGAAATGTAAAATATTGGTTATGTATTTAATTTAAAATTGATTTGTCTTTTTAATTTATTCTATTGTGTTTACTATTAGGTACTAAAGTATAATTACTTAAAAGAACAACTGACCTGTTTGGAAATAAGGTTTGCTTGTCGTTTCTATAATAATTGAATACAGATCTCAAGTTTTAAAATTTCAACTATGATGAATAGGTACGCATTTCTAACAATTATGAACAAATAATTGTAATACAAATCATAAGAACTGTAAATAAATAGGTACTATATTTAAAAAGAAACAGGACAGATTATAAACGTTTATAAATTAACACTTTACTTGGTAATATTTTTGACTTTTAACTACATTTATAATTTATGAATAATAACTATATAAATTTGGATTGTAACATTATTATAATAAAAATAATGGACATACTTCGTACGATTGTCTATAGATAACTAGTTCAAACGTTATAGCATAATATTGTATCGTTGTTTTCGACAATATATTATTATTTACATCATTATACAGAGTGTCCCATGAAGATGTATCCTTTTTATTTAGAATTTAATATATAAATTAATATAAAATGGCTATATTTACTATAGAACACCCTGTATATATTAAATAGATACATAGAATTAAAATTAAATAATTTTAGGTGAGACTATTGAGGGTTCAAAATCAAAATCACTATTTGTTGATTTGTTCTCAAAAGAACACAATTTTCAATCATCAGTTATAATTTATAAATATTAGGTAACTCAGTTATTATTATTTTAACCATAATAAAAAAAATTAACGCTTAAACTATTCGGAGCAAGAAAAGAATATTCTATGAAGGGTTTCAGTATGTTTTCGACAAACTGAGTAGAGATGAAGTTACAAAGTTGTATAGATGTAGGAGACGTGATATAAATTGTAAAGGGAGAGTTTACATGAAAAACAGGCAAATAATCACATTGAGGAACCATGGTGGACACGAAGAATCAGCAACAACTGTTGAAGTAAGAACATATTATCTATTGTTAATTTATTGTTATTTATTAACGGTGTATTATTTAGTCAATTTAGTTGCGGACATTTTGTAAAATAGATTTTTTTTAAAATTTTTAAAATTAATTCATAACACATTTGTGTTGATAAATTACATTGTTATGATAAAAAAATTATTCAATTTAAAAATTGTAAAAAATAAATGACAATAATATAATAAAAATTGAAACCACCAAATATTTCCTAAAAATCTATTTTATAAAATTGCCACAGTTATATAAAGTGAAAAATAGTCCTGTTACACTCTGTATAGCCTAAGCCATTTTTCATTCCAAATAATTTAATGTAGTCTAGAAATCTTATAAAAAAATCTATGTACAATTAGAATAAAAGATTAAAGAAAAGAGCAATATAAATCCCCCCTAAATGTAACAAACAATTCGGTATAATGCCCCCTTTAAACATAGGAAGTAATATGCTGCATTAATAATAAATATATAATGCAAGTATTTCTTAGTATACTGTTCTAATTTAGTCATTTTATATTATTGAATAACAGTTTAATAATATCATCATTTACTTTGTATTATTAGTTTATATATTGTTAAGACTCACCAAACCTAAACCAAGTTTGATTTTGAAGTTGAGAAAGAAAATATTTTCAAAAAATAAAGTTATTATTATTAGGTAACTGTAACTATTGCAAACAATAAAAAATGAATGGCAGATATTATGGAGGCTTCTACTGTGGCAAAAAATCAATGTATAGGTAATTGATAATTAATAAATATTATTATATTAAATAGAAAACAAATTTGTATCAAACCAGTTTCATATATTTTTAATTATCATTTGCAACTGGATCAGAATTGGTTTTTAACATTTAATTCTTAATACTTGTGCATCCCTTTAGTTGTCCCCCTCCCCTCGTGAAATTACTTTCATATAAAGAATGTCTTATGTCTGATTATTGTTTTGTCTTTTCTACTTTTTCTACCACCTCTCGCTTTATGTTAGGAGGTGTTATCCCGCATAGCATTTGTATTTTCTGAACTGGGGTATTATTATGTACATAATAGGTGTACATTAAAATGTTTTATTTGTACAGTATTAAATCAAAACTTTGGCGATTATTATTTAAAAAATATTAAACCTTCTAAGGTATTGTAAAAAAAGAAAAAAGGACGTATTTATAATATTATGATATTTTGTTATATGTACAATGAACATTATTGTGTTCTTTATAATTTATAATTGATTTATGAGTAATTATTTCAAATAAATAACACAACAATTAAAAGAGAATGTTAGTCAATAGAATAGAACACCCTGTGGTGGCGGTAGTTAGGTAGAATGGTAATAGGTGCCTACGCGGTATTAACATAAATTAATAATTCATGATAAAAATAATAATAATAATAATAATTGTAAAAAATTATAAGAATAATAACATGACAAAACGGAAAACAAGTAGATACTGGCGGTATCATACCGTGTGAAACAATAAGTACCGTGTACCTATATTTTTATTAAAGTAAACCAGTTCGATGTCGACCGCCGTCACGGGCACACGCGCTCGGCTAAATGAAATATTTTACTTATCTACGGTGAGATCTCTCCTCGTCATCTATAAGTATAGTAGCACTACATAACTGTCATACAACGACGATCAAAATAAGTATTTAAATAAATAATACGATTTTCTCGTATCTGAATCAATATATGAAGTTTTGGACAATCAATCCGACAAGAGGCATAGTAGACAGAAACTCACGAGACGTCGCTACCAAAATATTATACCAAAATGAAGTACAATTATATAATATATACTACCTATTTAATATGTATAGGTATCAATATCAGGAAAAAAACATTACATGCATCTTCTTGCCCGTCTAGAAACAAGATAATCTAAAAAATAAACCACTGAAATATCTACAAATAATTAAATATTAGTGTATTATTACAGTTGGTGTCAATCTATTAAAGCAGTGTAGATGGTTTATTCGTATTTTGCAATGTCGCATTCAAATAAAATGAAAGTACGAAGATTGATTATCAATATTGTAGACTATGCAGAGTACAAAGGGAACAACGGGTTTATCCATAGGTACTTAAGATATAAATGAGAATTTTAAGTTTTGTTTTTGGTTATTTATGTCCACAAAAAATAACAAACGGACATAAAAAACAAACAGAATACGAAAGGGTAGATGGTTGGTAGGTACTCGTGCACGAATATACTCGTAGTTCACTGCAACTTAAAATTGCAACTGGGACCGTAGAAAACGATTGCGTGCTACCGATTTCAAACAAATATCTACTTTTTTTATAGATATTGCTGAGAGAAGTCTGTGCAAAATAAAAAATTTAATGCCAATGAAGACGACGTACAGCCAGTCAAAATTACAATTAGATAAGCAAAATGTGCATTGATCAGCTAAGGCTATATTTCATGCAAAATGGAAACGAAAATGTCCCAACAACTTCATTAGACGTTTGCGTAAAATTAGTCTGTAAGTAAAGTTAATAAATTACAACAAAGAAGAATGACGATTTTCATTATTTAAGTTATTAATAAAAATTACACGTTCACTACATCCGCTGTATCCGCTTCCAAAAAAACACATCTAGACCGGGGGTATCCAACCCGCGGTCCGTATACACTGCCCACAGTAGATTTTAATAGGGCCCTCAATTCAATTCCAAAACTTCAACTAATTATATATGATATTAGGAGAAAAATATATTTCAAGAATATAAAACTACAAAATATTAAAAAAGCTTTAAATATTACTTAATAGTATATATTATTGTACCCATTTAAGTGTTATCTTTATTGTGATCCGATCGCGATAAAGAAACTAATGTAACTGAAATAACAAAATAATTATTTTCTTTTAATCATAAATATATATTTTTTTCTTCCAATTATAAATAATATGTATTATTATTAAAATGCAAGTTGCTCACAACAACTTCTATACTTCTATTTACACGTGGCCCAATATTTACAAAATGTTGGACATCCCTGATCTAAACATTCTCTAAATCCATTTATCTTACCTACTCTATTCTGTCTATTCCTCTATCCTATCCATTAGTCAGGACAGCTAGAACTTAGAACTTAGCAGAACTCAGACTATGATTATTACACTGTGTATGTAAGCATGTAAACTGTAAACATGTAAACATTCCCATAGTATTATGGAACTATAGTATTAGGGGGGCAACTAAATTCGAGGAAAAACTTTCTGAAGACAACAGTTAGCTTTTCGCAAATGCCTCAAGTGACAAGAGTAGACTTACGGAAGGAGGAAATAAAAGTGCATAACTTACAGCTATGGAAGGACCCGAATGAAAGCTCATCACCCAGAAGTCATCTACTATGGTCGACATGGAAGACACTAAATAGATTACAAACCGAAACTGGTAGGACAGCGAGTAATATGAAAAAATGGGGAATAAAAGAGGACGGAAAATGCGCATTTAGTGGGGAGCAGGATGCAGACCATCTATTTACATATTCACTACTAGGTACCGATGGACGAAGTGTAGAAAGGAAGACTTTATGGCAATCAATATTTCAAACAAGGCAGTACAAATTGTTGCTTATTGGGAAGGGAAGAGAATATACAGACCGACACGACAAGAACATAATATTATATTATGTTCAATAATATTGAAATAATACAATATCTACGCGTGATTAGTGTGACGTTATATTATTATTATGTGATACCAAACAAATCTTGTTACATGTATGATTGGAAATTAGATCCAAACAAATAAAAAGGTATATATAAATTTCGGATATCAATACAAAATTGAAATATACAAATCTGGAAAGTTGAATTTGGAAAGTACAAATCTTGAACCTGGGGTTTCAAGGATAACGAAATCTTAAACGTATACAAACCTGAAATGTACAAATCTGGAAAGTTAAATTTCTGAATTTTAACCAAATTATAGATATTAAATTTTAAGGCAGTTAATAACAATTATTAATTGCTTTAAACTATATAGTTACTTTATACTAGAGTGCTTATGTGTTTATCTAGGCACTACTCTATAGTATACCTTAAACTATCGACGACTATAATATTGTTTTAATTCAATTATTTTTCTTTCCGGACTTGCACATTCCGGAATCTTGCATCTCAGGTGGGTACGAATCAGATTTCACATTCGTCGAACCCTGGATTCTAGATCATTACTTTCCAGATTGGTATATTCTAGGTTTTACGTGCTACCATAAATATGGTGTAAAGACGTAAGTGTACTGACAAATTCTTATGCTATATATTTTAAGTACATAGATTGTATTTATTTTATTGTCAATAACTTTTATTTAATAAGAGTCAAATTTTAGTTTTGAAAGTACCTAGGTACTAATATTTTAATACAATATCTGAGTGTTTAAAACAATTGTATGTGTGTTTTTAATAGGACTATTAAATTTGTTGGACACCAATAATCCAATTATTACAGTTACGAATAGCATCACGTAGACACTAATCGTCTATGTAGTCTATATTGTCTTTTGATTATTTATAAGTACTTACTTATATTTGAATTCGAGAAGTGGATACCTCGTACACTACACAGGCTTACCTTATGGGATAAATTGAAACATTTTCTACAAATTTCCATTCTCTATTTTACCTATTTAAGATTGGAATTTTCAACAATTTTTCCAAATGGATGCCTGAGGTATAAAATATACGTACTGTGAAAATTTCAAGTTTCTAATCGCAACGGTTTTGGCTGTACGTTGATTATGAATCAGTTAGGTCTTCGTCTTTTGTACACATAGAAAAGATCATAAAATCAATGGTATTGATTTTAAGAATATAAAAACCATCGAAATGCAATATTATGTTATTATTTTATGCTATGCCTGAAAAGTAAGCAAGGAAAATTACTGATTGGGTTTGGTATATAAATTAAAACAATCTGTATATTTTTAGATGGATTTAATTTTCGTTTAAACGGTTCGGGTTTTGGGTACGAATATTAATTAAATATTGGGTAGGTAGATACATATACTCAGGCGAATTGCTCGGAAATTGAAATACACGCAAGAATCATAATGTTAAAAACAAAATAAACAACAAATACTACATAGATATTAATAAATTATTAAAAACATATTTAATTAAAAGTAAAACCAATAGATATATCAATATTGAATTGAAAAATAATAATTATTAGTTTGGATTTTGAATTTTTCGATTTTGTTAGAACTTTGAAAGCGGTATCTAGTCATGTTTATGACTACATCGCCGTTACATTTTTATTAATTGTTTAAGATGACCGATGGAAAAAAATACTACAAGAGACTTTTGAACGAGATAAAAAAAAAAATAATTTTTACGGGATTACTGATTTTATACGTTTTACTGCTATTTTAAAGAAAATAATATTATTATATGTTATCTCTACATTGCAGTGTCGGCGAACTCATATATAATTATATTAAACAGCCCTTTAAGTTTAATATAATTATATTGTGAAGTTGGATGCCTTAAGATGACATTTTGTTCGTTTTTGATTTTTTTAAAGTTTCTTTCTATGTGCGAAATTCGCCATTTTCACACGATAAAAATATTTTCATAAAAAAAAAAAAAAGGGTTTAAATTTAATAGTAGATACCTGGTGGTACCAGCATAGTACAATAAATAAAAACATTATTTTATGAATAGTATTTTTTTTTAATTATAATAATAAACACCGATCCATTTATATATATCACAATTTCTACAGTTTAAATATAAATTAACAATACAATTATTATTTATTATTAATATTAACACACAGGCATATAGGTATTTTTTTGAATATATTCATAAAAAAAAAAAAACGATCGTTTTCGTACTACAACGACGAATCAATAAATGTAAAAGGGTGCCGTATTAACTTACGAATAAGGTATACAGGTAATAATAATAATAATTATCATGTATTATATCATACACCGATGTAATACGTAGGGTTGGGATGGTGATACGTTAAAAAATGAATAAGCGCTACAAACTCATTCATCCACAGAATCAAGTCTGAAAATTATTGGGTTGAAAAGAAAAAAAAATCGGAACGCAGATGAAATTTTATTTGGTGTGTCATGAAATTTCGGTAACTACTACAAATACGGAAAGAGTATACAGAGTTGTCCCGCGCGAAATGGTTTTTACAATCGAATTACGGGTCAGTACTCGTTACTCATTCTGTTAACTGAATCAGAATCCGAGTTAGACAATCTGTATTTGATATACACAGGGTGATTGATTGAGCATCGTCACCTCATTTTCAGTTGTTAATCATGCATATATAGGATGCAAATTCTTATTTTGGAAATTTTTAAGTGTAGTTAAACACGATATTATGTTTTACACATGGTTTTTTTCATAAAATTTAAGGAGTGTCCTGTTAGCGATATCGACTTTGGTTTTTCAAATGAATACCTATGTTAAAAATTCCACAAACATATTATGACGTTATAGTTAAAATACATTTAGGTGTTGACATTTTTGATTTCCACCTACCCGTTGACGAGATATTTCACTTTTGAGTTTAGGCAAGGGAAGAATAGTGGAGTATAATATGATTTGTGTAGCAGCACATGGCGTTTGATTAGCGTTCCACCACTTTCCCGTGTCTAAAGTTAAAATTTGAACACGTGTAAGTAAACGAGTTGACTGAAATCACAAATTTCAACACCAAAATTTATTTTAACTGTTAATCAATACTCCGTGCCATTACGAGAGAACGCATACGCCAATACGTGACATGCGCGAGAAAAACGAGTTTCGGTCGGCCGCCATACGCGCTCTCTCGCGTCATAGTGTACACACACGGAATTTTGAATATAGTTTCTCATTCGAAAAATCAAAGTTGCTGTCGCCAACAGGATAGGCACTATTCTTAAATGTTGCGAAAAAACTATGTACAATTATCGTTTTTTAACTACATTTGAAAATTCCCAAAATTAGAATTTGCATATATACAATTGTGTGTATACATGCACAATTTACCCCTAAAATTGAGGTGAGCATGCTTGACGAATCACCCTGTATATAAATACATTTAAATTTTTATTCTCAACGAGTATTTTTCCCATTTTTCATGCGTATTCAGCCGGTCTATATTGTTCGTTTTTTTGGCAAGTAAACACCTCAACTCTAAATATTGACAGGCACAATAAATAGATAATAGTTTTAACGTGCAATACCCAAATCATAAATAATATTAACAAACGAGTTTTTACGTTAATGGAAATCATTAGTATGTACAATATAATTAGAAATAATAATAATAATAATAATAATAATAATAATAGTATTATTTAATAATATAATACTATCGCGTTATCATCAAGACTCGTAATCACACGCAACAATAATACAACAACACCACTGCCGTGCCAAGCCACTGTTATTTACGCGGCAACGTCGAGACTTCACAGTATTCATAAGTATTGTAATAATTTCTAGATGTTATTTTTACGAAACTATATTTTCATCCCCCGTTGATTTCTATCATTGGAAATTCGTAAAAACTTGTTAAAAAAAACAACAAACAAACAAACATAGCCGGTTATCGCATAGCTGTATACGTACGTAGTAAAAGTTGAAAACCGTTTCTGGTTTTATGAGCGTGTCTGCGTTCGGAGTTACCAACGGCACACGGAGTTAGCGCGGCAGAATATGTGACTAGGAATAAAAACATTTCCACATCCCGCCCCTGTACGTACGTAGCCGTAAAAAAGTACGAAAAAACACCGAACCTAGAAACCCAGAGACCCCTGCGATTATTTCGTATTGCGTAGGCGTATAACTTGCAGCGGGTATTTTCCAATAAAAACAACATACATACGGTGTGTTCGATTTGATTATTATTATTATTAAAGTTTTTTAGTATTTGTCAACAAAAATTAAAAATATAACATACAAATATATAATATATAATATACATGATATAATATTAATACAAGAAAATAATGTACATGGTTTTTTTTTTTTCTTTTTTTTTAATTTTCTCGTATATTTTATACAAACAATATGATATTATTATGTACACGAATACATTATATTATTATTAAATATACGAATATAATTTATTACGATTATATATAGGTACGTTTTTCTCATTTTACTTATAGCCTATTATTTTTATCGCAGTTTCGACGATTATTGTTTTACGGGGTACACTCGGATCTCGGGAAACCGAACTCTCAACCTAAAGAAGTACGCCCATTATAATATATCTATGTAAATATTAAGTCGATATTATTGTCATCGAATATAACACGGAAAACTGACGTCAGAAATTACTTTTGTCCCGTTCAATATTTTTGAGTTTTTTTTTTCTTTCCCTTAGCCTTAACGCTACGATTCCTCTGTATTATACATATTTTTTTTAAATAATTGAAAATAAAACAAATTTGAACTTGCCATTTTATAAATATAATTCGAAACGAAATTTCGGTGTTACGAATATTTACTAATCATTAACAACATTATTTTTCACGGGCAAATATTAGTGAATCGATAGATATTATTTAGTACAGTGGCAGTGTAAACAATAATTTAAACAATCGTACATTTCAAAAAAATTGTAGACAATTTAAGGTTCATCATTATTAAATATTTGTAACGCGACAATTTTGTTTCGAAATATATTTATGAAATATTTTGGCCATCTCGGATTTTGTAAAAACAATTTGTTAATTTTAGTTAAAAATAAAAATAAACAAGAAAAATGGAGAAATTATAAGGCGAGGAGGCTCTGTTAGTTGTGGTGTCATATCTTCGTGTTACACCCTGTATATATATATATTATAATGAACATATATCGATACATTATTATAAATACGATTGTTATTGTACATAGGGACGGGCCGGCATTCCGCTAGAATCGATATGATGACGAACTGGGATGCTGGGTCCATCCCTAATTATTGTTAAATAATAAAGGGAGGGGGGGGGTAAAAAGTCGACTTTATTATCGGGGCATTAAAAATACCGGTAGGGGTGAATCAAATTGTTACACTATAGTTGTCGTCTCAGATTCCCTCGGGAACAATAATAAATTATGGCCAGGGCACGCGCTCGTACGTTGACGATTTACAGACACCCATCTAGTTCAATGTTCACAGGTAATGTGTGTGTGGTTTTTTTTTTAAAATTTAAATATTTTATTAATATTTTTAGAAAACAGTTGAACGGCGATGTAACGGTAGACGAAGGTAGACGAATAATATTGTACAATTATTTGCGAAAAGTTAGCCATTGGTAATTATAAAATAATATTATCATCTATTTGATTGTACGGAATAACGCGATTTTTTTCTTCTGTGTTTGAGCGATTGGATCCAATATTCTGCGTCGAACTCGTTGAACAAATCGCGAACATTAAATTTATAAAAATAGACAATATAATATAACCTACGGAATCGAAATCGCGTACGAGACGTTGAAGAATGTTAAACAAATAACATCTGATTTTCGGTGCCACGTTCTAAAATCGACCGAAATATAAAACCTGCAGTCAATGTTTCGATCGCAGCATAATATTTGCGTATGCCTAACCGTATAACTATAAAATATATCGAACAATACTATCCTACCGAATTATTTTTAAACCGGATAAATATCGAACAAATTTAAAATATAAATTATCTTCTCGTTAAACGATATGATAAATTACAAATGAAAAACGTACCGACATTTGTATAGGCTCTAATAATAATTATGACTCTTATTTAAAATAACACAGCGAGGTTCAGGAAATTTGGTTATCGCCATTGACATGATGCCACGTGAAAGACTTAAATATCAGGGAACGTTACGTTCAAGACGGTCAAATCCATCGGCGACGCTTCCACCTCATCGAAACGTTCGACGGTGTCCAGTTGATGGAGACCGGTCAGCGTGGTTTTAGCAATCTTCAAGTTGTCGAATCCGGCGAATTCGGTGCCCCGATCGAATACGCCCTTGTCCTGTCTGAGATGACAGTCGGGTATTCTGTAGCCCCTGTCCACGCGGCAGTCGTAACCCTTTCGGTGGAGCACCATGAGCGCGGATTGGGACGGGAACTGTTGGAATATCGAGTCGGTCATGGTCCTGAAATTCATCAGGTGCACGTCGCAAGGCATCGGTTTGTTGATCAACGTTCGCTTCGGCTGGAGATAGTGTTCCGTCTCGGGCTCGATGACGAACACGTTGGCCGGGTACAGTAGCGTTTCCGACAGCTGACTGGCCACCAGGCTGGGGTTGGACACGTGGTCCTTGTAAAACCCGTTGTCGTCTGACACCGTCTCCAACAGTATCCAGTATTTTGTTAGCGTCATCTTGTTGTCCACCACGCCCTCGCCCATGCCCTTGGCGTCGTCGTACAACGTTCGCCTGTCCAACATCAGCTCGATTCTGCCGGGTTCCCAGCCCGCCACGCCCTGCGCGTGGTTCACCAGCACCGTTAGCCTGCGTTTTTCGTCTTCTATGTACGTGGCTGACGTCACCGGGAAATAGTTACCCTCGATCCCGATCCGCTTGACGGTAACGCGCTTTTGCATTTGAAACCCGTTCGAGTCCGTGTAAATGACCGCCGGTTCCCCGTTGTTGATTCCCGACGATAACCGCATGAACAGCTCTGTTTCTCGGTTTTTAGGCGGTAGCCCGTAGTCCACGACGTTTTCCACGTATAGACCTTTGCCTTCGATGCCTTTACTGTGGTAAAGCCTCACGGTGTGCGTCAACAGGTTGTAAATGACCGTGATCTCCGACGACAGTGGACCGGACGTTATGATTAGCGTCGACGGGCCCGGATAATCGTCCAGCACCTTTTTCTCCGTTTCCCTGAGATTGGGATCCGGCATGAACAGATAGGCCCCGCTGTGGAACTGCGCTGATTGATAAGCCGCAAAGTTGATGTCTATGTGTTGCGTTATACCCGTGTTTTTGTCTACCACCGAACTCATCAGACCCGTTTTCCCGTCGAACAGTACCTGCAGGTGATCGTTTTCCAACTGAATGTCGCCGAGTTTCATGGGCTTCACCTTGAACATCGAATTACCCGCACAATTTTTACAATACACTAATGCCAGGCTTTCCGGGTTGGGTGCTTTTTGGACGGTAAACGTGGTCAAGCTTAACGGTTCTAGGACGGCAATGAACAAGAGTTCGAAACACACTTTCGATATGCCTAATGGTTGCTCGTCTGTTTTATTGGAATTCCAAACGGGATTTACTTGGTGTCTGATGACCACTCCGTCAGTGTCCACCACTCGGACGTTCGGTTCCGATACCAGTATCTTAATAGGTTCGGTTTTCTGACGGCCGTGTGGATTGAACACGACGATATTTCGAGGCCGGGATTTGTCAATGTTCAATGCTAGCCTGTACGTGGGTTGGTCGTACGTTTGCCGGTCACTATCGGGAATGACGATTTTCGCGGAGGGAGCGGGTCCTAAATCGTCGGCCTTCGATAGTAAACATTGAACTGCATAGCTTTGGATAGACACACAGTCTTGGATGCCTTCAAACAATTTCAATGCGTAGTCGTTCATCACGAACGCTTTTGATGTGCCCGTAATAGCGTCGTGATGTTGAAACAGCGCTAAGTTTTGTCTAGCTTTCATTAGTTTCTCGTAATTCCTCTCCAGCAATTTAGCCGACTGGAGTTTCCTCCGTTTGGCGTCGTTGACAGCAAACGTGTATAGAATTTCCGTCGACCTGAGGTTGCCCTCGAGTTCCCGGTCCAACACTTTCCAATACGGCCGACTGGTAAAGTATCCACTCCAATAGGCTGGCCGTTCCTGAGTTACGTCGCTGTACACGAAGAAATCGCCGCGTAACGTTGGGAATTTATTATCGCTTCTATGCCTTAACTCTTTGAAGAAATCTGACGGAGTGCCAAAGTTAACTTCCGCTCCGTGATACCGTTCCTTGTTGGCGTTTATGAACTTAAATAGCTTGTTGTAGTTAGTGTACTGTTGGTCCCATTCAATGTCATGATCGTACCGGAAATCGTCTCCAAGTGGTATCATGGCTACGTTGTACGGCGACACTGACGCGGTCCGTCCGTACTGTTCCATTAGCTGGTCGGCTTTCTGTTGTATGTTTTGCTCGTCGATGAAATTCGCAATTTCGGAGTAATCGGTGATTTCGCCAGGAATCTTCCGAAAGTCAAAGTTTATACACACCTAGAAAATAAATTCAACAATAACACGCGATGGTTTTTTCGTATGTTTTTTAATTATATGTTATACCTGTGGATGGGGTCCGCAAGAGGCTTTTATCGAGTATATATCAAATGGAAAATTGTGCACTAGAGTGTCGGTGTGACCAGCCCGGTCCCAGTTTTGCCTCCATAAAAAATCACCGTTTTGCGTCCGTGCAAACCATTCCTTCCACGTGTAATGTATGCGCTGGATCACTGTTCCGCCGGTGACCTCCGATTTTTTCAATAAATAAGGTACCGTAGGACCGTGCCCGAACGGATCCACCGACCATCCGGTCTTAATGTTGATTCCCAAATTGTTCTTAACCCATTGGTGGCCTGTGAACAAACGAAAAATAAAACTATTAGAACATTAATGTTAGTCATACAATTAAGTAACACATATGTATAGGATGTTGGACGTCAAAGTTGAACACTTGTTTCGCTCAGTTCGATAATAAGCCCTCATATTTGGATAGACGCTAACGTGTAATTTTTATCTCGGGAAACAATATAATTTTTAACATTTTAGAAAAAAAAAAAAGACTTATGAACATTAAATTTTTGATAGACTATGAAAATCTTGGTACAAAAATAATATTAAAAATGAATTACCAAAGTAATTGGTCGCATTGAACTACATATTTTCCACAAAACATCAAATGCATGGCTCCCTCTTTGAGTTCAGAATTTTAAATTCGTTTAGATTTGTAATGGTTTTTATCATTATTATTACAGTAGGTTATTACATTATTGCGTCGGTACATAAACTTAATTTATATAAAACGTTTTCTATTGTTTTTTTCCATTAAACAAAGTTATTATAGATTTTTATTTTGTCTCCATTGACCTCTAAATACGAATACAAATGTAATTTAATAATCGAAAAGTACCAATATATTTTCCCGACATTTTGAACGGTGTACAGAGACGGACATCTAATGAAAAAACGAAAATATACTCATTATTCCCGTATTTTTATCAATATTTTACGGTTTTTATTTTGCCTATTTTATTTAGATTCTGAGCGATAATTTTATTTATTATTATTATTTTTTTCTTTGAATAACTTTTCTATCAAACATTTTGCTTCGATGTTCAAGTGTAACACTTTTTCTGAAACGAAATCTGACTGGGGCGTTACTTTAGGGCAATCATTTTTTGATTTTCCCAGAAATGTTCATGATAAATGGGAAAAACCGAAGACAAATTTAAGAAATGTACTATTTAAAAATCTTAAATATTACGGCCTTTCAAAGCTCAGGTAAAACCGAACTCCGCTCAGAATTGTTGATGATTAATCGTTGCTTACAGATAAGTATACATTCAATTTTCTCTCTATCTTTCCAACTTCTCACCTACAACCTATGGTCCACTCATCGTTCGAAATATGTCAGTTTGTTTTTTAATTTTAATTTTTCCTCATTATGTTGGTGAAAAAAAATCTCCGAAACAATTATTATATAATTAATTATTAACAATCGATGTTTTTATGGTAAAATTATAAGCCAATTACATGCCTATAAAAAATATAAACTTATTAAGTGTGCTTTTAATACGTTGGTCTATCGAAATTGGAGTTCTTTATTTTACGTGTACACGCTTTCATGTAAAACTAACTTTCTTATCTATGAAGCCATATATTTGAAAACCGTGTACACGTGTAATTATTCACTTGTGCATGTATATTCACGTATTTTACATTATTTTCCACGCATTTTTACTGCGTATTCACGTGAATAACTCTGAAACACGTGAACTAGGATAGTAAATTCACGTGTACTTCATAAATACATATACACGTTTTTCATTGAACGAACTCTGTTTTTACGTATATTTATTAATTCACGTTTTTAACCAAAACTCGAAATTTACAACGTATTTGATTTTATCGGAATCATTTTAAAAAACATTTCTTTTTTTCCTTTGTAGATTATGGTTCGCTAAGTTATTTCCTAGTCGCTTATTCTGCTAATTAATGTTTTCTTTTTCGCTGTGAAATTTTAAAATCTGTCCCGTGTGGGCTATTGGGATTCGTTCTCTGCTGCCGACACCAGGTCACCGAGAAATGGCGTGATGTCCTATACGCAACCAATATATTTTGTTTGAAAAAGTAATAATAATATTGTTAGAGGCCTTGTAACAAACATTTATTTTTCTGTTTGTCTCGCACTATATATTTATAGGTATACCAACAAAAGCATTCAGTATTTCGACTCTTCGGTTAAGTTTAGGGTCTATTATAAAAATTGTATAAAGAAGAGTCCAAGGATCCTACGAATGGCTTTTTTTTTTTATATTTGTATTTCTTAATAAGTTGTTAATGGTTAAAACCAAGAGAAAATTAAAACACGCATATATTTTGATACAACATGAAAATATTAAAAAAAAAAAAAATCATTCGTAGAGTCTATCGTAAATACTCTGTTTTTATAAAATGTATATAATATAGGTCCCTTTTTGCTCTAAATTCGACCAGCTAGTCGGAATTATAGAAACGCGGAATGCTTTTGTTGACATATTTAGTGTGAGATGGACAGAGAAAATGAATGCTATATAGTGACGAGTGAATAATATTATTCTCACGCGGTTAATAAACGTCTCTCATATTATATTGATATTCCCAGTGCGTCTCAGTATACAGTTTTTCTTTTTGTTCATCGATTCGTCGTAACATTATGCCGGTTATTTGCCGTATTTGCAAACATCATTCTTTTTTCCTGTCCATGTTTCATACAATGTAGACAACATAGTATGATGTATGCGTACAGACAGTACGCATACAATTTGATAGAGCTCATTAAAATTTGGTCCAAAATCACGTGCTTTGCTGCTTTGTCTGCTATTGCACTATCAATTATATTAAAAATTATAATGCGGTCTCTATAATAATAGTAAATTAATACTGTATTGTAAGACTTGTAGGATGTATAAGCTGATACGGAATGATGTGATATATATTTCAGGGTATATTTGTTTCTCGGTTTAGAAGGCACATACCATCCATAATTCGATTACAAAAACTGATTTTCATAGACGAAAACTAATCGGACCGTGTAGGTTTAAGATTTAGAAACCAAATTTACACAAAAACAAGGGGACTTCGGAATTTGTGACGTCGGTGTTATTTTTCCGTGGTCGTAAATACAAAAAAAAAAAGAGAGCTTATACGACTGATGAGTGCGCCTCTGTTGTAGGTGGGATGTTGAGAAGGTAGGATTTAAAATTATCAAATTATTTAATTTTTTATCTGTAAGAAACGATTAACTATTGTTAACGAAATACGATTCTGAGGAAAGTTTAGAAGAACACGTGCATAGTATAATATTAAAAAAACTGGTAAGAAAATCAAAATACAATTTTTCTACTCAGATCCAAAATGCAAAGAAAAACATATTTTGTTATTTTTTAATTAAAACAAGATTTCTGGTAAAAAACATGAATCACAGAAATTTAAAATAATAATCATTGTCTATTTTAATTTTACGTCCTTCCCCGGTTTTTCACAATTGTTTTGAAAACCCATTTGAAAATCAAAAAATTATCCCTTTAATGCATAAACTACATCCGAAATTAAACAAAAAATATATCTTGTTAATTTTTGGTTGGAGAACGATTTCTGGTAGAAAAGATTTTAACAGACAGAAAAAAAAAATGAAAACAAATCACAGTAAAACCAATATATTCCGAAGAACGTCAAAATCTAAAAACGTTATTATTGTTTTTAAGATTTGATAATTTTAAGTTTTACAATGTCGAATAATTTGTTTCGTACTTAGTAGTGAAGTCAAAAAAATAAACCTAAGGTAGGACTGTTCAAGTTTTTTTTTTTTTTTTTAATGGTGAAAACTGAAAATTTAATTTCTTAATTAAGACTATGTAGGTATAAGTGATTTTTGCTTGTGCGTAAAGGTTTTTTTGTAGTTTATTTTAGTTTATTTCACAATCATTGCACTACATAATATAATATAATATAGGCATATTAATTTATTGTGCTAGTTTTATCTAATTCGAAATATATTTGAAAATGAATTATAACATTTTTAAGTTGAATAATTTTCATTTTTTCAAACATTTCTTGAAAATCGACCGTACCAACAATTTTAAATACGGAAAGTGCCTCTTCCTCATACGACACTTGTACGGCACTGAGTTAAAATAACTAACCCGTTTTTTGACATTGCAATCACTCCCACATTTCGTCTGTAAACGGTTTTCTTTTGCCATATTGTACAGCGTGAATTATCCAGAGACGATCAGCCGTGTGCCGTGTTGTAGCCCACGTTTAATAATCATTCATTTCGACGACCGACGGTTTTTGATTGGTTATTAGGTACATTTCGGACATTTGTATAATATGCATTTACGTGCGACCATAATTTGCTTAAAGAATTTCTTTCTTGTTTAGATTGTCGGTGGTATGCACTGTACATTTTGCAGCTGGAAATCCGATCCGATATAAGCGACTAAAATATTAACAAATTTACGCCAGTGTTCTGAACATTAATTGTTTTTTAAGTACACGTATTATACTGTTCATAGGATCTGTATAGTAGTTTTAATGGAATTTGTCTACTTATATATACACATATACACATTATCCGAGTGTTGTCTTTATGTCTCCACACAGGTTGTTTTAATTATATCGCGTATACGCGCGATGTGTTCGCATTTTTAAACGACCGGAATTTTAAGTGATATTTACATGTTATAGTACATTGCAATTTTCGAATTTTCTATAAAATATATCGTTTACCGTTTTGACGCATATAATATGTTATACTCGATGTAAAACGTTTGTTTTCACAACGCCGAGCTATTATCGGACACAATCACATGATTTTACTGACTAAATTTAATGACCGGATTGCTTATAAGAATGTTATTAACGATCTATTCGTAAAATGTGTTAAACATTTTACTTAATGCAGTTGCTGTCGAATTTTCACCATAAACAAAAACTATTACACTGCATCGTGTCCATCATATAAATATAATCATAATTTTATGTATACACACAAATATATATCTTTTTTCCGGTACATTTGGACACTTTTAACGGCTCTCTCTATGCCAAAAAAGATCAATATCGGAAATTATAGTTTTTTTTATTTTTAATTATTATTACAGTCATTTCGAAGTGATATTAATTTTGTTGAATTTCAAATATCAACTTCACCTAAATGTTGTTGCGGGAGGAGGGTATTTTTTCGGATTTGTACATTCCTACAGACTTCCTAAATGAAGTAGGGAGATGATTTTTCATACATGCATGGTGTAAGTACTAAGGATGTACCTTTTTTTTGTGGGGGGGGGAGGGAAGATTAACTTTCAATCTCCTCCCCAGTCATTTTTATGTTAAAATGTCATGTTTTCAAAGGAAATAACGAGTTTTAAATACTTTTATAAACTCATCAAAGTAAGTAACGGCGTAAAAATCTGTTTTTATAAATAGTATTGTTGTCGTGGATGTGCCTTTTTTTACCATCTGTTTGTATATGCAAAAATCTAGCAAAAATCTCGTAATTACTTTACCTATTCTGATGAAATTTGTTTTTATTGCATCTCTAATTATTACTAGAAAGTTACATTATACTTTCTATTCAAAGAAGAGGGGTAGTAGACCATGAAATAGGGTAGGGTGAGGAGGTTTAAGTGGTTAATGGATGTCTAATAAATACACATCATAAATACATACAAATTTAATTTAATTAAATACATTATATAATATGATTAATATCAGTGAGCAATTCTGATAATCAGAACTTTAGATTTTATTTTAGATAAATAATTATAAATGTAAATATATAAATAATAAAAAAAATGCTATATTGTAACAGCAACAAGTCGGCTTTGAGAAAATTTGATTCTATAGTGATGGAAACTGGTGAGGAGTGGATGTTTTTTTAAGTTATGTACAATTCAACTGAAACGTATTGTATTGTATATAGTTTACAAACAACATTTTTAATTACCTAATAATTACCTAATAATAATAATAATAATTACTAATAAAGTAATATTTAAAAAAAATATTATCGAATATTTAACTCTGTAGTCTAATGAAAAAATATTTTTCATCTTCTATAGTTAGTAGTCGTATGCAACGAAAATTAACAAACTTAGGGTTTAATAATATTTTTTTCATAAGATTTTGGCAAATACACGCAGCAATTTTTTCTGGCTCATTAAAAATATATGTATAATATAATGGTGTTGTTTTTTTGTGCGAAAAACCGAAATTAAAATATGATTAAAAGCGTTTATATGCGTTAAAGTCTCGAATTGTGGGATTTTGGATTTTCAATTAAGTAATCGGTCACCGATGCGTATCTATTTGGGCGTTTCATTTACGGGAACGGCGGCAGTGGCTGGCGATGGTGTCAAAAACAAAACAATATTATCGTTTGACATAATTTTGGGCTTTGGTAGGTATAATAATTTATTTTGGCTGTGATGCCGTTTATATCAGTTTGTTTGATCATTAGCCATGCAGTGTGTTTTAATGGCATTATTCGATTTTGTCGCATTAGTATTATTATTTCAATCCGTTTTTGATTGTTTAATCATCTGCAGTCGATGACGCTGCAGCCATCAAACTTGTCAAGGTTTGTTAATTTCAAGACAAATATCAATCTCGGGAGAAAAAATACCATCTATTAAAATTAAAACTGTCAGTAGGATAACGCCGATTAATATCGGGTCGAATTTTAATACCGACGAATTGATGATCCAGGACTGTGATTAATAAGATTATCGGCTTTACTACTTCACGACTTTTGTTTTTTACCTGTCCCTTTATTTACACCCGGTGTAGTTTTTCAACCACTAAAGGTTCAAATAATTTGATTAAAGGAAAATACGGTATATACTTACTGTACATTTATACTGCTCCCCCAAGAAAAAGGGGAGGGTCTCCGGAACTCACTGTCACTGCCACTTAGTATATAAGCTTGGTAGAAGTTGGGAAGAGATTTTTAGATTTCGAAGTTGGTATACCTGGATTTCGATTTTTTTGATCGTTTAATTTAATTTTTCCAAACACCCGGGGAAAAGTGAGCGTATCCCTTAATTTTTCCCGAGTATTCAGAGCAGAACATTTATTATTGTACCGATTTGTTTTTTTTTTTTATATATATATATATAAAATATATTGTAATATCGATAGATAAAAAC
This sequence comes from Cinara cedri, assembly GCA_902439185.1. Lineage (NCBI taxonomy): Eukaryota > Metazoa > Arthropoda > Insecta > Hemiptera > Aphididae > Cinara > Cinara cedri. Next base: position 783,912 of record CABPRJ010000476.1, read on the forward strand.
TGACTGTCTGGAAGCCATTAAATATAGACGAACGCGGTATAGTAACGCACACGTGATGCTGCGGCCGGTTGAGGTCAAACGCCTGTATTCGAAGGGAAGCGCAGGGACATAATGTCACAGCAGTAAACAATCAAAAGAAATTCTCTGGTACCTATATATAGCGGCGCGTGCGAAAAACGCATGCCGTAAAATACGAATTTACATATAAATTGAAAGCGCAGCCGGCAATTTTTTTATTTATATTTTTTATATATATATTTTTTTTTTTTGTCGCTTATTTCGTGTGACTGCAGTGTATCATCGCATGGATATTTTCGCTATAATATATTATTATACATACGCGCCGCTAATATTACGTTCACGAATATAATTCGATTGTAATACACACGATGTGCTACGCATCTTCACGTGGGCTGAGGAAAATCCCAATATAATTTATTATAGATATAAAAAAAATCAAATATATTTTAATGTAGAAATTTAGTCTGAATGAATATTATTACTCCTTCAAACGTTACATCTATTGTTACCGATAATACAACGCAATAGCTGTTATATTTTGTAAAATACATCTATTTGTTTATACGTATTTAACGAATCCTTAATAATAAAATGCTAAAGAATCGAATCACAATATTCTCCAAGTGGTTTTTGCTGTCATTTCAATGAACTACTATTGCTTATTCTGGATTAATCGACACATTTTCGTACGAATAGCATCTTAATGAATATATATTTATTTTTTTTATTCTTGATACAGCATCAACAACTAAGCTTATAACAATAATAATATTGGCTACATATAAATGAGTATATTGCATTATCTAGATAGAGTTATACATGCTAATATATTTAAGAAATAAAATAATTTTTTTTATTGCTGTCTTCAATTGGGCTCAGACCTTCAAAAAGATTGTATAGAATTCCTAGGGTGCTTTTGGTTTCTACGCGATTTCGACAGTGTACGAGGAGATGTTTTATTGTGAGGAGTTCTCCACAGGTTTGGCACAGTGAAGGTTCTTCACATAAGATGTCCATGGGAAATCTTAGAGTGACCTATACGTAGTCTATTAATGATTACTTCATCTTTGCGGTTGAATTAATGGGGTTTAGGCCAGTATGTGGTAGTGTTTTTAATTTCTCGGAGTTTGTTATTAGTTGTACGTTGCTATTCGGATTCCCATGATTTTGTGTAATAGGTACTAGTATTCCTATGGATGTTAATAAGTGAGGAGTAGTTGCGTATAACCGTAATAAAGTTATTTGTTGCTTCCCGAGCTACTCTCTAAGCTTTCTCATTTCCATCAATTGCACAATGGCCTGGTATCTATATAAACCGTATGCTTTTGTTGGCTTTTTCAATTATGTTGCTTATTTTAATTTCCAGGGTTCTTGAGTGCAAGTTATACTTAAGACTGTTCAGAACGCTGAGCGAATTCATACAAATGTTAAGGGTCGAATCGGGCAGTTGAATGGTTACGTGGATTCCTACAAGGAGTGCAAAGTATTCCGCCGTAGAGATACTGCTATGGTCTGGTAGTTTGTAAGATAAGGATTGGTCGCCGTTTATGATAGCGATCGCAACACCTGAGTTCGTTTTGGAAGTGTTTGTATAGATCTGAGGGTAAGACGTAGAAGAGTCTACGATTTCATTGAATAAATTAGTATACATAGTACTTAACGTCTATTTTTCAGTATAATCTGCTAGACTGGTGTCTACAAGAAAGGTTGGCCCCCTCCAAGGAGACACTACACTACATTCTCATTTAGTGATTAAATTTGGAACAATATTGGTAAGTGATATTTCATTCATCATCCTTAAACCCAGTGGTTTTTTTTAGATTGAAAGTGGTATAAAATATATTTGCAAAATGATTCTGAATTAAAAATGGTAATGTTGAGTTTTCTGGGGGGATAGGACGCGAGCAATATAATTTAGAGATAATTTGATTCTACGAATGTGAAGGGGAGGTTCTCCAGAAATGGATAAAATGCTTGGAATAAAGCTGCTTCAACATTTTCTGGTTGCAACTCTTAGACCACTGTTATGAATTATATCAATTGTTTTTAGACTATTAGGGGTTGAATTGGTATAACAGATTGATCTATAGTCTAATTTAGATCTAACAAGAGATCTGTATAAGTTGATTAAGATATTACTTTCTGCACCTCATTCAAAATGGCCCAAAGTTTTAGAGATATTGATACTTTTGGTTTCGCTGATTTTTTATTTTGATTTTATAGTTGCCAAATATCGATAAAAAAAGACAATACTATATAACTACAGGAATTTTATAAAGCGCAAATGAGTTGTATGGAAAAAAAAATCAAGTGAAGGATATATCTTCCCCTCTCCGATGTCCTTAACACAAATTTAGCAGGTGTTCCTATAGACTATATGTATATAGTATGGATAGTATGTTGGTACATATAGCACTATTTACGATTGAATTTATAATAAATTTTGCACATTTGCATAATATGCAGGTATACGGTGTATAAAGGTGAAAAATATGGAAATATTCCTTTAATGAAACCGAATTATTATTTACCGTCCAGTAAATATTACGAAAAAAAAAAAAGGGTCGTTATTAAAATAGTAAATTAATTGTCTTTTATGTGCCTATATAATATACATATATATTTATACAGGTACATAAATTATTAGGGTACATTTGTGTAAATTTAATACTACAGAATTTACATATTTTTAAATAATTTTAAAAACTTTACTTTTTATCATTTTTATGTTCTCGATACCAACAGACCAATTGTTTTTTTTTTAGTAAATCGCACGATAAAACACTCTTTCTCCGGTTTTTATTTTACCTAAATTATTTTTTGTGTATTCCGCATTGGTATTCGTTTGATGTTTCCTATACATACTATTTTGTTATTGAGATGTTTACAAATCGAGTTTCTCTTGCAGAATATTTAATAATAGGTAACATTTTGGTTTTCGATTTTCCGCGTTTTCTTCAAATCACACGGATATTTCAGTACACGCATACTACAAGGAAGAAAAACATGTATTTACATAATTATATATGATGTATTGATATATTTATATAATTGTGCGAAACGCTTTTAGATTCTAAGCGGGGTGAGAAATATATTAGTTCGGTGGCGTAACCAGGATTTATTGAAGGCTGTTATAATATGTCTAAATATTTAAAAAAATGTGTAACTAAATTCCACTCAGAATCGTTTTTCGTTAGCAATTATCAGTCGTTGCATACAAATATCCGTCCCAACTTCTTACCTAAAAGAGTAGCCCACCCATCGTACGAAGTATGTTAGATTTTTTAAAATTTGAAATTAGAAGTTTGACGAATGTAGTAAATCCTGAAAAGTTGTAAATTGTCTTGTACAACATTAATAAAATGCCCAATTAAAATTTAACAATCAGGTTAACCACGAGTTCCATTCACAATGATGTAAATTTTAACAAAATATGTAACCTTTACAATTTCCCATCCAAAACAGCGGTATATCTTAATATCTGTTAGCACTTTTAACACATTTTTTTAGATTCTAAGTATAACGAAGAACATATTAGTTTTAAAAGAAATGTGTTTTTTATGGCTTGTAAAAACCTAAAATACTCAGATTTTTTTTTTATACCGTATCTCAAAAGATGGATAGAAAGAAAGATGGATTTTTCTTATGACGACAGTTAATTTAAAAAATGTTTCGAACACTTTTTTTTTAAAAAAAAAAATAAAGGGTTTTTTATTTCAAACACATTTTGAGTTAATAAAAATGCTCTGATTTTTTCATGCAGTACCTAAAAAAATGCGAAGTTTCCAGACGGTGGTATTTTATTTGAAACAATTTATTGATATGATCAACATTTCAATACGGCTTTTTTGATTTTTGTAAATTTCTATAGTCTTATCTACTGTAGTAACAACTATCTATAGGTAAAAAAAAAACACTATCTATTACTTCACTAGAAATCGTTGCCATTTGCAATGTTTTTCGTTAATATAATTTGAACTCAATTACGATGTATAATATTTTATGGCTTCATGGCGTGGAGTATGCCAATATTTCTTTTATTATGAGTATATTTTAGATTCTGAGCGGAGTGAGAATTTTATTGGCTTCGTTGTGATTCACGATGAGTTTTTCATTGTGTCTGTATACACATTTTCTACTGGCTCCAATCAAAAACTTTATAGGAAATTTTTTGTAGACATTTTGATCTAGTTGGTGTATTGAGGAGGACAGTTTTCCTAACAGTTTTATTAATAAATGAGAACGAATTGGGAATTTTTTTGTATACGTTTTGTTAACTTCTGAGTTCAAGGGAAATAATATAACTAATAGTACTCAGCTCAGAATGTTTTTTCGTTATTAATGGTTTATCTTTAGGTAACAGATATAAATTAAATCACTTTATAAATCTTCTCTTACAATTTCTCTTCTAAAACAGTGACATACACATCAGCAGTATCATTATTTTAATTTATCATTAATTCGCAGAAATAAAAATATAAAGGTAAAAATCGAGACCGGTCGTGACTGATGTGGGGATATTACGTATAATATTATCGTTACTCACTTATTTGCGTCGAGACAAAATGGGTATTTCGAATTTGCGTTTGTGCGTAAAACCCATTAATTAAGTTTATACACGTAACCTAGCTTCTATGTATAGTTGTGAACGATATTCTAGACCTACGAGTAGGACAGCACTTTTTACCCCCTGTTTGCGTGCCGGTTAGGCCGCAGGCGTTGATCGCAACAATTTCTTTGGTGGGGCTTCGGCCGTAATTCGACAATGGATTGCTACGGCTGTTCCGGTGGTCTTAATTAAGACGCGCATAAACTCCTTTACGGTGTGCATAGGAATATAGTTAACTATATGGTTTACCCACAGTTACAACAGCAGTGGACATTTCTCGTGATGATAAGTATGATATTCTTTACCGGCTTAATATTAACGGAGCGATTTACTCAGTCGAAATTCGTATTTATTTACAACCTGTGAATTCCCCGATTTAATGGTGGAAAATTACAATTTTAAATTAGATCAGACGGCCTGCAGGGAATCTTTCACGCGGCAATAAGATTCAAGTTTGGCCGTGACGTGATCGCACACGCTGCGCCTTCATTTTATAGGGAGTACGCGTCAAATCACGAGTGTACATATAAAAAAAAAAAATAAAAATTTTTTATTATTGCTGAACTTTAGAGGGGAATTCGTCGGGTAATCGGCGAAATCTGATTAATGTCTGTACCGGGTGCCGCGGACACACGGAGGTGGACATATCACGTCATATTATTATGCATAATACAATACGATCGATGTAATTTCCCATGAATAAATCGGAAATAGTTCCCTACGGGTTTTACATAAATTAAAATGTTGAATTTTGGATTAATTTTCATAGGAGTTGTTGTATTTTTTTTTTTTTTTTTTTAAAAAATAATGCTCCTTTTAACTCACCCTTTTATATTATTATTATTGTATCATCTTTATACGAGTTTGACTATAATATATTACACTTACATATACTTACAAACATCACCCCGTTTATATTTTTATCTCCCCCCCCAAGATTTTTTAACAAGCTATATATAGGTACTACTACTGCGAGTCTCGCCGCAATTAGTATACCCTTCCACGAGGGAGTCACTGAGTGGCATGTATAGGTACATTTATTGTGTATACACACCGCGAAAGGTTTTAAGAAATGAAACGAGTCGCAATTTTGCGTATAATACGTACGGATCCCAGTTAACGATATGTTATACTACTCATATGCGGCTGTTTTTCTGAAGTGTCTACCTACCTACCGTACATTTGAAAAAGACAAAATCAATGTGTATAATATACAGTATAGAGTTGCAGCTATAGTAGACAAACCAGCAGTTATTCTGACATGACGCAAAAACTAAACGTGGAGTATACATTAGTAATATTATATTCGAGGTAATTTTATTTTATAACCATCCAGCATTCAAGCGATAATGTAATCTACTAAGATTTCGAGTAATTTGGTTAAACAAAAATTACGTTTTTCAGTCATTAAAATTATATAGAATTATTCAATCTTATTTATAATATTTTCAACATTTAACCTTCATTCGGTCGTACCTTGTATCTATACCATAAACTTACAAGAAATGTCGATTTAATCACCAGATCCGAAAAGATAATAGTTTTCTAAAAATATTCCTTTTTCATATCTTTGTTGGAAAAGTGCCGGGGTTGCCATTTGACAATAATTCAAAGTTAATATTTATTTATGGCAAGTATAAAGAATAAAAATTAAAAATATATCATTATAGTATTAAAATAAAGTTAAAAGAGTTCCATAATAATTGAAAAGAAAAAACTGAAATCCAATTCACTTAAAATTTGTTGTTAGCTCGTTGTTTCTTCGATAGAAATAATGACAATCCACAAAAAAAAAAAATCATCCCGAATATTTAAAAGTGGGAATTTAAGAGTTGGTAATTTTTCAATGTTGTTTTTAACAAAATTGTACAATGGTGATTATTTGTACTACTGGCTGTATGACATATAGAATACGACATAAAAATATGATCTTTTTAAAAATAAAAACACTAAACATTTCAAATACGCGAAAAACTTTAAAAAGTTCGAAACATGCGAAATCAAACTGCAGTGGTCATTATTATTTAAACACCGACGATAAATCGTGAATGTTTCTCATGCAATTTTCGAAATCTTATTTTATGTAATAAAAATATGGATTTACAAAAATTAATTCTTAAATAATTATAATATTATAATACGGCATTATATCGTATTACGTATAGGCAGGTTTAACTTCGGGGTCATCGTGTTACTTAAAACCTTGTAAAGAATTCTATAAATAATTGAATAATTAAAGTTTTAAGTAAATTTAAGGCATATTATAGATAAGGTGGGCGGCGCTCTTTTCTTGTCTCCTCCTCTACCCCCTCCCACCGCTAACCGACCGAACAAAACGGTTGTACCTATATGGCAATCCATCATACATTCGAACCGATTATCTTAGCCGCTCTCTCATCTCTTTATCTACCTACCGTCTATATTGAATATACAATGGAACAAGGTCCGAAATATAATAATAATACGAATGTAATCCTTTAAACAGCTGACAAATCGTCTATCGAACTGCTTATCTCAAAGATCATGCGCGGCAGACGTTCGTCGTATACAGTAATATTGTTAGGCCGCAGGAATATAAAGAAAAGTCATTTCAACGATGTCCTCTAGCCATCTGGTGCAATAGTGAACAGAAGTAAATACCAACTCGAAAATCGCACCATGAAACTTCACCGACTACCGATATAGTTCAATCATTTACGTATACATGAAGTCTAAACATATGAATTCCAATAATAGAATCGAATGAGTAAAATAAATAATTCGAAACGAATATATTTAAAATACAGCTAGTTTTGAAATTCATACTACGTATAAGTGGGCACTCGGAATGAATACACCTGAGTTGCCTTATACATTTATATATAACGGTACACTGGTAAGACTTATAAAGTGCAATATTGTTTTCCAAGCTTAACAGCGGTGCGTAATGTACTAATGGATAATGAAATAATATTTACGAGCCGAAGGAACAAACTATATGTATAGTCGTTGCAGTACACCGCAGTATTTGAGTGATAATTATATTAAGGCGCCGAAAATGACAGAAACCAACATTTATATAAACAAATTGACGATTTTTCCCAATTATTATGAAAACATGAAATTCAAAAAATGTTTCCCTCGATGCATCAACTAGATTCAAAATGTTAGTAAAAACCTCTTGTTAATAATAATAATAAAAAAAAGCACATAATATCATAAAACTGATACATTCTTTGTTGCGCTCAGAATTAAAAAAAAAAAATATATATATATATATGAAAATGCCCATTAAAATATTTTGAAATCTAAATTATCATTGCAATACTTGTACAGTTTGAAAAAAATTTGGGTGTAATAAATAAGTCATATTTTTTACTACTAAGATGTGCGTAATTTTTTTCTCAGAAAATGCTTTTTTGGGTAAGTAAAAACGTTTTGATTTTTGTTTATGCCATATCTTAAAAAAAGCAAATTGTTTGCCAGATGGTATTTTATTTGAACAATTTTTTGAAATTCCCAATGCTTTTCCAAAAAAATGTTTTATATGAAAAATGCTGAAAATTGTTCACATCGAACTTTAAAAGATGCAGATTTTCCACCCACAGGTATTTTATTTAAACTGACCGTTTATATTATAAAAACGTTATCAACGAACTCATTTTCATTTGCCAATTCGTTTACTGGATTAATTTATTTTCTTAAGTTTTTTTTTATTGGGCAGTCCGTCATTTGAACATTACCATTTTCTATATAGATTTATTAAGTCCAGAGTATACAATGTTTTTGAGACCTTATTGTTTCGTACTTGATCATTTTTTCCGGGACATTACAATCGAATACCGTATTATATAGGCAAACTTCACATTGCAACCGTTGTTTTCAATATCTATTTTTTATAGCATTCGATTGGAGATATCGTATTGATATTGTTTTTGTTTGTCGCAGAAATTCAATGTGTAAATGTACAGCTATAGCAAAATCGATGTATCACTACCGTTTTGTTTGTAATTAACTTACGAGTTGACTCGTCGTTATCAAATTGAATAAAGTATTGGTGCTGCAGTCGTGCTATTCGTAGATAGATATTTCTTGAAATCCCAAAAACAACGATAAACGGGTAGCGCATCTTGAAAAGGTTTTCGTGTTCAAACGTCACGTATTCAAAACCTATCACGGAACCGTGTCGGTCATACGCATATGTGAAAAAAAAAACACCGATACAGTCGTGTATATTTGTGGTTCGTGCAGTGATTTGACGTCCAGCAGCTTTTTTATTTGTAGTGACAGAGACAGTTTGAGAGTATATTTTAGTGGTGCATGACACAATATATAGGCACTTAGTCAACGAGTCAACCGTCAACCTTTCAATGGCTTTTTATTACTAAATTTACGACTTTTTAAGCTTCGTGGTTACCAGATATTTTTTATATTGTGATAAGTGAAAACTGAATGCATTTCAATCACGATATTATCAATGATCTATTTATATTACTCTACAAATTAAAATTATAATATTCTATATTATTGCGACCGACAAATTATCAACTATATTATTAATATATTGGTGAGATTATATTGTGATAATAACATTCACATAAAAATACATAATTTTTGTTTAATATGAAACATGCAAAGTTTTTTTTTTTTAAAAAAAAAAAATAATGACCAAGTTAATTTTTAAATTTAATATTTTTAAATAGATTCTGAGTTAAGCGAGGAATGTATTGGTTTTACTATGATGTGTTTATTTTTGTATTTGTAAATAACTTTTCTACTAGAAATTTTACTCAAATTAAAACTTTATAGTAACTTTTTTGTAAAATTTTAAACCTGGTTGGTACATCTTGAAGATTACTTTGTAATTTTTTTAATAAGTGAGAAAAACTAGAAATTTGTTGTTTATTTTTTGTTGGGTTATCTTGGCAACAAAGGAAAACATATGATTGATAATATTCTGCTCAGAATTGTTTTTCGCTGACGTAATGCCGTAATGGTCTATTGTTGAGTACAGATAAAAATGCAATTAATATATATCCCCCCTTTAAACTTCCCTCCTAAAACAGTGAAGTGGCCACCACTCACCAGTGACCACTATAAACCTAAAATAATCTGGAAGAACCCTACAATTTATTCAGCATCCACTTAACAATATTTTCTAATGTTCCCAACACATCGAGATATTTTCATCTATTTTTACTAAATAAACACCGAACAATGAGTACTATAATACTTGAATATTTTATAAATTGAGCGCCCACACTGACCCCTAAATCTTGCATAAAATCGAGAAACAACCATTTCTCAAAGACCGCGTTCGTTTCGCCGTTGGCGACAATGCACATTAGGAGTATAAACCTTTTTTTTTTTTAAACTGTTCAAGTTAAAAGCCATCGAAAAAAGCAATGTTATAACTTGACTTTAAACTTCTTAACAATAGTTATCGGTCAGCTCCCCGCAAAGGGCATTGTTGTATACCGATCGATTATTTTAACAACGTTAACGGATTGTACGTCGACCGTCGTCGTCGTCGTAATAATAACATAGAAAAACAGTATTATGGTAATAACGCACCACGGAGGTATAATGGGTATAGGTATCTCGGGGGTCGTCGATACCTGAGCGCAAAATACTCGCGCCAAAGCGTGTATTACAATAATGTGCGTGTACGATACATAATATGTGACGTAGGTACCTATATTGTTATCATTATTATTATTATTAAATGTACGTATATATGTACTGGGTGCCGAAGAACAATGCGGCGCGGTTTAATGTATGGCATTCTATATATTATTTGGCACGTCATACGGCGAACGGTCGTAATCTATTCCGCGCGCAGGGTTATACGCAAACAACCCCTCGAAAATCGTCGGTGACGGCGACAACGATGTCAACGGAAGGGGGGGAGGATATTTCGCGGAATAACGAGAGTAATTTGTTTTGTTTTATTTTTATTATCGATACGACAATATTGTACGGTGGCGGTGCAGGACGGACAGGAAGACAGATGCGGGAATCGAGGAGCGGAAGCAAAAAAAAATTGGATCGTTTGTTTGCGGGAGGAAAGAGAAACTAAAAACTGGTGAAAAAAATAAACAATAATTTTTTTCCCATATATATATTATAATATACAGAGCGATTCTGCTTTTTTATTTTATCACGAATCAGCGATTTGAGTTCCAACGATTACGAATTAGGCCGACAATTATATAAAATTTATGACCCACGAAAAGGGGCGAAAAGTTGTGTCGTTGAATTTCAATCACTATAGTGCTATAGACCTAACCGCGGTTTAATGATCATTATGGCATATTTTACAGCATTCTCAATATATCCGTCGTATACCAACAACAAACTGAAAACTCAGATTCGAAAACCGAATACTTAAGATACGTGTTACTATAGAAAGGTATTTATAACTTTTTTTGAAAAAATATTATTTTTTCGAATTTGACGACTAAGAATTTAAACGTGGATTTTCAAAAGTCGGCGGATAAGTTATATACGAGTATGCGTGTTCGATATCATTATTATATACCATCACGGACGAACGGTAAACTTTTGAAAGTATAATATTGTATTATACAGATACGGTATCTCATTAAACCGTGATTCAATAAACATTGCTAAAACTATTATTATGACTGAAACAAATTCAAAAGTAAAAAGACGGGCATACATCGCACATGGGTGCAGCCACTGTTGTAGGTGAGAAGTTGGGAAGGTAGAAGAGGGAAAATTAAATGTATATCAGCAAGCAAAGATAAACTATTTGTATCGAAAAAACGATTCTGAGCGTAGTTCAGTTGATAGTGTTGTTTTGTCAACAATATATATGCCATATTATGGTAAAATAATTACATAGGCGTTCTATTTTTGCTTTAAGAATATTTTTTTAATATTTTACCGATTTTCCTGTTTTTCCGATTTGCTGGAAAAAGTCTTGGGAAAATCGAAAATTGATCTCTCTAAAGTACTTCCCTAGTTAGATTTCCTTTCAGAAAAAGTGCTTTAATTGTAAATTGGAGCAAGATTTCTGGTAGAAAAGTTGTGCACAGATAAAAAAAAAATTAACATCTTTGTAAAACTATAAGCTTCTTCGCTCCACTCAGAATTAAAAATGTATAGGTAATCGAAAATTGTTGTTATATCCGTAGATAAAAATCGCCGTGGTTGGCAAAACGATAAAAGATAATGGTCACTATGTATGTGAAATGAACAAGAGCGCACGACCGCGTGTATATTTTGTACAAAAATAAACACACGTTCTACGATTCTGTTGACCGTCATCCATCACCCACGACATTCACGACCTCGTGATTTTGCACCGCAGCCATCGCGACATAGACGGACAGGTTGTCGTGTATAATAAGATATTGATGTATTTTTTTTACGAAGAGGAAACGCGCGGTCGGCCTGCTATACGGCTAAAAAGTAAAAATTAAACGCGTCGGGTATATAATGCCGAATTATTTCCGATTACCGTGGGGTACCCGAAACTAAAGTCAAAACTCAGTAATATTCCTGTGGGAGCCTCGAGACTATAATATTATTATCTGCACGCTGCAGGAATATTTTGGTACACAACGGACACGTTAAATGATTATACACGTGAATTAGCTGAGGTAAAAAAAAAAAGCTGTCCTAGAATAATGGGAACGGGTGCAATCACTGTTGTAGGTAATTTAATGTTTATCTGTATGAACATAATGTTTATCTGGGTTTTTTTTTCTATTTAATATGAAAACAACTGGAAAAATCAAAACATGACCTCACTACATTACCATGGAGATAAAATTTCCTTTCAGAAAATAAGTTACACTTGATACATCAGAGTAGGATGTCTGGTATAAAAGTTTGCACAACAAATTGAGGGGTATTCTGCGATTAAAAAAGTCCGATCGAGCGATAGCTTGGGTTTTTAAGTACACACAAAATGCATTTGTTTTTTCCTTTTTTAGGTAAAAGGAAAAAAAAATGCAAACAATTTACCTTAAGATTTAAAAACCCTAGGAAGATAATAGGCATGCATAACCATTAGATTACGACAAATATTCTTTAAAAAAGACAATATAAAGTTATTTAACATAACATAATATCCGCATAATATTAGAACTTCAAAAAGCTATAATTTTGAAACTTAGTCCACTTAATTCAGATTTCATCATCATTCTTAAATCGGCAATATACATATGTTCAAAACAAAAAATTGAAAAATTAGATTTGGTTCACATAATTTTTTACTCAAATGATTTTTGTCAAAATTGTATAGTAAAATTCCTTTATATAAAAAAAAAAAAATACAGCATTAAACTCAATTTTACTAAAATTTGTATAAAAAGTTTAAAAATAACCCAAATTTTTCAAAAATTGTATCATGTCAAAAGTCAAATATTAATTTTCTTTCCAAATTTCAAGTTTTTACGAATTTTTAATTGAATTCTAACAAATAACAAAATTTAAAAATAATCCAAGCATTATTTTCGTAAATTTACCGTTTTTCTTATGTTTTATCATGGTTTTTCCCTGATATTATGAAAAACAATTGAAAAATCAAAAAATCTCCTCCTAAAATTACCATCCGGACAATATTTCTTTTCCGAAATAGCGCCATGCATAAATATCGTAACAAAATTTCTGGTAGAATTTGTGTACAGAATGTAAACAAATAAAAAATAAAAAAAATAAACACTTGTAAAACCAATACATTCTTCGCTAAGTATTAAGAATGTTAGAATATCGGATATCTAGAGTATTTTTTTTTAATTCGATATTTGACTAGATTTTTTCGGGAAAAATTTCTATTATTACGTCTACGGAATATGAAAAAAATGTTCTGGTTTGCCAAATGAAATATATATATATACAGTCAAATTCGCGTATAACGATGCCGTATATAACGATATTCCGGGTAAAACGATTCTAATCAATGTATTTGGTTGGTTTTATATGTTATGTATAATACTTTTATTCGTTTATAACGATATCGGTTATAACGATAATCCGGATATAGCGATGTTATTTTAAAACGAAAATTGGTTTTTATAATCACCCATAGCGATTAATAATATGCATGTGCATTGTACATTGTGTAGTAAATTTGATTTCGTCCAAATCGATAATTCTTAATCATATCTGTAACAGATAATGTGTCTTGTACGACCGTATTGTATACAGAATACCTACGTTTCTTAGTCGTTTAGTTGCCGTTTTGACAAAAATATGTTTAATAAATCAATTTTTCAAAAAAAATCATATTACTTTTTATGATCCGGATATAATGAAGTTCGGTTATAACGATCAGATTCCCTAGGTCCCTAGAAGATCGTTATAAGCGAATTTGACTGTAGTTGCGATTTCTGATTATTCTGATTTGCTTACATTCGGGATAATTTCGGACGTTTAACATAATTCGTTTAGAAAATCGTTATCTGTACAAATTGTGAAAAATACTCCGGAAGCGGCAAAACAAACACAATGTTATTGTACCGACATAATATATTTGTTTAGAATTTAATTACGAGGAAAAATATTGAATGTTTTAAAATTTTGAAAATAGGTTCCGATTATCTGGCCGCACAATTTATTTATTTATATTATTACTGTTGTTTCAATAATTTTTACTGTCACGGAAACGATCGTGTTGATAATGTAAACAGAATTGAAATATGGCGATGTGTTCTATTAAAATTTCAGATAGTACTTTAGTGTTATATTCTAGTATTGAAGTACGTAAATTGATTTCAGTATCACAATACGAGAAACCCGATACTTTCAAGAACTATATCGGCATATGAGATACAAGATACAAATTGCACCTGAGATGTGTATTTTATATAACACCTACATAGGTACTCTATTTGGGGGGGGGTTTCAATTTCCAATCTTTGTTCTTAATTTTTTTATGCTCAATATTCAACTTGTACGGGCGAAATAAAAATTTAAAGGTGTAATAAAGAACTTAATTCCGAAATTTTTCTGTTTAAGAATTTTACGCTTCTATAATTATTGCTCCGAATTATAAACGTTCTTTTTTTTTTTAGCGTATGATCGTAAAATATATGCGTGAATCTTTAATTTTTCACTCTGTCTTCTCATCGCCACTGCCACCATATAACGTAATATAATATAATATCACGTAACAGGAAATGAGAGAAAGAGAGAGAAAAAAAAATACAACAAAACAACCAGGTATAGTGGATTATTTCCCATTAAAATAATGTACGCGTGAAGTGATTGTACTCGGAACGATGGCGGCGGTGGCATACCGGACTAAACAGAGTACCCGGCCGTCGCCTGTGCGAAAAATGTACTAAAAACGTATACTTAAACTTAAAGTGGGTATATTAAAGCTGTAAAGAAAAGACCATCGGCGTGGATAGGAATTGTAGGAAACAGGAGGAGGATGAGGATTAGGAGTTGTGGGAGGAGGAAGCAGTACAAGTGACGGGACGACAAAACGAGACGACGGAAAGCCGGAAATTATATTCGCGTTATTAAAAATGCACTCGATCTATATAATATAAATTCGAATTTTGTGCGTTTGCGTATATGGTATACATATATATTTTTGCTTATTGTGCAGCCAAAAGAATAATACCTAATATTATTATCATCGCGAGTTGTTTTGGTTTTGCGATGTACAGCGACAGGCAAACATCATTTTTTCCCAAGTGATAAGAAACATAACTTTAACAAGAAAATGTATCAACTATTCAAATTTGAATTTAGTAGCGACACGATCTTAATGCTAGACGAATCAACCACCCTGGACCAAGATAGATAGAATAATTGACTTTTTTATCTTAAAGATAGTTACCCGCCCTAACAAATCTACCCGACGCGTCCTTAATTCCTAACTTAATGTTTACAACCGACGTGATTTTTCAATTACCAAAGTCCGGAAGTCTTAGGTTTACACTTGGGACTTTAACTTCCTTGGGATAGTGTCAGGTTTGAAGTTTGGACAAAATATGTATGTTTTGAAGTAGGCAAACCTATCTCTCAATTTTTTGGCTGTTTTCTATCACCCAGAAGTAAATGCATTCTTACACCACCGGCAAAGTGAATTGTCCCCTCTCTTGTAAACTGTTTTTTCGTATATTTATATAACGATTTAATTTATAACATTACAAATTATTGTAACATTCGATTTCATTTTTCAACGACAAATTTATTTTTCTAAACTCTGAAAATTATTGTCTCCAGGTATAATAGGTACTCTACGGGTTGATTCACGCGGAGCGATAAAACGACGACGAGTGTTATAGGGATGAAATTTGTGATTTTTTCGCGGTATAAAAAATGAATTTTATCCCGCGGAGGTTATTATATCAATAAAAAGCCGCTCGGATTTTCTGCTCGTAAATCACACACAAATAAAAAGTGTTCATTTATAGTATATTCATTGCAAATTCAATAAGAGTACCTTTTTTTTTTATTTTTTTTTTTTTAAAAAATAAGGATTTTCAGTTATATATAAATGGACTTTATATATACTTGGACTTTTTTTTCATTTATTGATTTCCAAAGTTCCATATTAGTTATGGGAATGGGAGAGACCGAATTAATTATAAGTCATCGGTTAAAATTATAATTGAGTTTCTCTTTAAATCTTGAAGAAAGTTTAAACAACGTGAAAAAAAAATTAATATTCATTTTGGGATCCTATTGAAAATGTTCAACAATTTTCTACACGGATTACCTACAAAGTTAGTAAGTTGTATACATTTTTATGCGTCCCGTAATTTCCTAACTCGCACTAGTGTCATCGTACGACAACACTAATCTTTTATCGTTATCATTATTTATTATTATTGTTATTTACCCTCGATCAACTGATCCAGCATGCTGTAAATGTGTGACGTGGCCTCGTCCGTCATAACCCATCCGCCCGTAGTAATCTCCAAACGTCCTTCCGCCAACAATCGTTGGACCACTTTCTTTTTAGTTGGATGAGCACTGTAACAACACAATACGTACATTTTGTCATTAATAATAAACGGACGTGAGTGATAACAAAAAAATACAAAAATAAACCTAGGTACGTATAATACTTAAAACAATAACTAAAACAATACGGTCTACGCCGTCGGGGAAAAAAGTTTTCACGGTGACGCGTTTTGTTCGCTATGAGTTTATGTGGTTTTTTTTTTCACGATTTACATTTTGTTTTGTTTTTGTGTTTTTTTATACTTGATATTTTAACACGGACGGTGGTGATCTATCGAGTCACGACCAGTTGTATACTTTGAACGATGGTTTAAAAACGAAACAACACCGCTTGCAGCGGTTGTAACGAATGACCGTATAATTCTGCCAACAAATATTAGTGTTTATACACCCAATATAACAGGAAGTACATAACATTATAAGTATTTATATATTCGTTTGTTTCTCTCGAAACTTATACGATTGCCCTGTCTCGCGTACGTAATAATATCTGCACGAAAAATGCCGTACGCTGGAGATTTGAGCTTAAAGCGGTCGGAAGTAATTAGTTTTTTCATACATTTAGACCGATAAGCTGGAGTGAAACAAATGAAATAAACATAAATACACTCCAATTGCCCGATTTATTTATTTTGAAAAATTATAATCGATTTTTCTATGTTTTGTAGGAAAATCAATTTTATTTTTTTTTTTTAACATATAAATACGAGTTTCACCATCAGCTTTGATTTTTGTAATATTATATACAAATGATGAAAGTTCGCTGTGTCTAGATTACTGAAAATAATCTTTCAATTCGACAATTGATTAAAAAATATTATCAATGTCTATTTATAAATCATATACTTACATATATATATATATATACCAGCTAAACCGGAAATGCTTTGCTATTGCTAGATAATAATGTAAATAATAGTACTAGTAGTTTTCTTGTCCGTGACAATCAAATTATCATCTGTATTACCAAGGTAACCCACGAATAAACAAAAATAAATAAATAAATTTACATAAACAATTCGATATTCGTATCAAAAATATCTAAAAACCTCTGCATAATTTACGGGATTGAGAATGGAATCTAAGCACAAACCAATAGAAAATTTCTAATCAAGCAATATCATAAATCGAGATAAAGACTAACTTATCGTTTAAGTTGGACCAAATCACACACATTTAGCATTATCTTATCTTATCTTATATTATCTTTCAGGTTGCCTGTAATTTAGTCGTACGCGTGATTTTTTTTATATATATTTATATATAATATAAGATATTATATTGCGTACTCATTTGTGAATAACATAATAAATAACAATATGTAAAATAATATTTAACAATATTCGCGGTTTTCAGCATTTTTTCTTGTTTTGAAGATTTCGAACGTTAATCGTACAATATATACTTACGTGCGAATAATAAAAGGCGCGCCGGTCAAGTTTCTGCGGGCCCTCCAAACCGAAAAAAAAGTTATTTCGCACAACATTTCACGTATATACGCTCGTACCTTTTTCTATACGCTTACGTTATTTGACCGGCCTCGATATAAATAACGTTCCGGGACTCTATAATTTCCGATAGTCACCGGAGTACGGAAGGAGACCTTTTCCTTTTTTTTTTATTATTATAATTCGGTATATCTATAGTCCTTTATATACAGGTATAAGTATAATAATAATATAATACTATCGGAAACGATCGGACGTATATGTATTTTGCGTTCACTGCAGCTCCCTTCAATTTTCGAATTTTAATCGTATCGATAGTGTCTACACACACACATACACACACACATCGCGCGGTGCGGTTGAATATTTCTATGGACACATTCACGTATACGCTTTTCCTTTTCTATATTATATGCTGCCGCAGGTATACGCTTATCCTTTTATATATTTCCCGATCGAATGGACACACGAGACGATCGACGAATTAATGAATTCCGGAAACCTTTTTTTACGCATCGTAGACGTAGTATTTCGATAAAACCTTCCCACGAGCCATTATATATTATATGTATATATAGGTATAAGTAGATTGGTACGCGTAAGTATACGTCGCCGTGAGTATATTGTATTTATTTGTATTTATTTTTCGACCATAACAACGTAATATAATATAATAATGTACCATACAATAGTTTCTGATACGAAATAAAGCGTTTTTGCTTAAAAAAATATATATATATATATATGTATACATATTTACAAAAGGGTAAAACTGATCCGAAATCGACTTGTTTTTTTTAAACAATGGTATGGGTTCATAATATTTCGATAAAAATTCGATTATTACAAATTTTTCTACTTGGCCAAGCGTCATATTTCATAAACTAGTTTACATTTTTTGATACAATTTTAAGTGACCGCATTTTTCGTTTGCCAATTTTAGGACAAAGTTACCCGCAATCGGGATATCTAATTGTGTGCTATTATGTTTAAATTTGCTGAAAAAAATAGGAATTTTATAATTCGACCAATATTATACCGATCAAATAATTTTTATAGTAAACACGTAATTTCAGCAGCACCAATTCACATATAGTTTTAGTATAACGTTGATAGTAAAAGTAAAATCGGATGAGTATTGATTACGGACTTGTAAACCTACTATTACAGTATTATGACACTATTATCATCAATTTTATAAGATTATTGGTTTATCTGTTATTCTTTTTCAATTTATATGGACCAAAATTGTCCCTACGGAATAATGTTAATAAATTTAAATTTAAGTTAATAAATTATTACACTATCATTATGTTGTATAAAGTGCAGTGTAGGTACACGATGCATAATCGCATTACATCATGTTTCAAGGATTATAATATACATATCATTTATACGTAGAGAAATGAGGATTTGAACGTAGATCGTGAGTCTAATACGATACGAAACCATATAATTAAATCCTACCCGCGTTTAAATTCAATACAGCCAGTTATAATATACGTACAGATGACGCAGTAAACGGAAATCTTAACCTTTAAAATAAATACGATATGATTTTATACATTATATATCGAAAATTCGGGTTGGTTAAAGTAAAATATCATGAAATTTATGAAAATATTTTAATAAAATTAAAAAAAAAAAAAAAAAAAAAAATCTCATTAACATTATAATTGCGAAATTGTGTCTGCTGCAGTCTGTAATATTTTCACGGTTAAAACTGAGCCACTTCTAAAGTACAATAATTTAGATACATATTGTAAAAATAAAAGATGAGATGGCTTCATAGTTATACAAAGCAAAATATTAAAATTATTAAGAAACTCTATCCTCGCATAAATGTTATCTGCACGAAAAACGTATATATGTGTCAACCGTATCATCCGTATTATCCACTTGGTACAAAAACCTAACCACTTGTTGGTAGTAGCCTGCAGATACTGATCCGACGATGTTGTATTTGGTGTCCTGAATTCTAGTGGACCATCACGACTGGTTTCTCTTTTTCTTCAACTTAACGGTAAATGAAGGACCTACAAGCTACAAGCAATTCTTTAGGTTTTTTCCCGTCGAATGATATTTTAATCGACGCATTTATACATAGTAATATAGTAATATAAATTTTCCACAGCATCCATTCACCTTATTTGCGGCCTATCAATTGGTCTTTTAGATTCGGAGCGGAACGAGGAATGTATATTGGTTTTATAATAATGTTTATTTTTATTTTTTCTGTGGACAACTTTTTTACCAGCAATTTCGCTCCGATTTTCAAGTAAAGTAATTTTTCTGAAAGGAAATCTGACTGGGGTGGTACTTTAAGGATGTTTTTTTTTATTTTCCTTTTTTTCTTCTTAATAATGTGGAAAAAACGGGAAAACCGGGCAAAACGAAAAAAAAAAGGAAAATGTACGAAATTTATTATATTTTAAAATCGTAATTATTACAGCCTTTCAAAACGTGTATAATCGAACTCTGTTCAAAATCCTTTTTCGTTAGCAAAGATTAATCATTGCGTACAAATATATATTACATTTTTCTCTATATCCAACCTTCCCATCTTCTCACCTATAACAGTGGCCTACCCATCGTGCGAAGTATGTCCGTATTTTTTTCCCGTGTATCTTAGCAGTTTATGACCTTTTTCAATACATCTACTTTAGCTCTCCAAGCGAGAGCCTAAACCAACCACGGTTCTTGTATACGTATAGCATGCTTGAATTCGTGATTTAGTCCGCGACGCGTTCAAATAACATTGTACGTGACTTGATCAGTGTTCGTGCATAGATAACGTTGCGTACGACGCGAGTTTAAAAATATAATGAAAAATTACTATACGTATGCGTAGTTGAAATCATATAGACGTAGACGAAAAAGCAGATACGCAATCCCGATAGTGGAGCCGTGAAACCGGGGAAGTGTATGCAGGGGTAGGTGGTTACGAAACCGCGGGCGAGGCCGTGCGGGTTCGTGTTACGGTAATAAATAAATAATTTAATAATATATATTGTATAAACGCCGTGTCGGAATATTATTGATTTAGGAGACGATTTTGTTGTTGTAATAATAGTTTGCGAAATAATTTTTTTTTTTTTTTTTTTTACATATTACAATGAGTATTTCATACTGTAAACGGCTGTTTACATCGCCTATTTATATGTTTTATTGTAGTGTTCGCTCATTCGCCGCGCGTTCTAATGGATGTTTCCAATTAAATATTCGTGTTGGGTTATGGGTATACACGTACGCAATAATGTGCAACGAGACAGAGAGAGAGAGAGATAGAGAGAGAAACGAAACAACCCATAATTCGTAATCCCCTGTCTCCGCGATAAATATTGCGATAAATTTTACGCGGAAAACGGTCGAAAAGAAAATTTAATATACGATCACGCGGAAAATTATTCCAAACGATTAATTACCGTCTGTATTAACGATATTGTTATAAAATGAGATCAAACGTCGGATCAAACCACGACTCGGCTGTTTCGTGACTAATGTTTTTCGAATTATTTTCAAAGATATATTACGCCGTATAATAAGTAAGTATTAGTGAAAATACGCCTCGGGTAAGCACCCAAAGGGTATTTCGCGTATTTACCGTCTACCCACCCAAAAATAGGGTAAATATTTTTTTTATTTACCAATAATATATTATAGCTATTGAACGTATATGGTTATGGCTTTATATGAGTATAAAAAAAACTCAACAAGTTTATCATTAATTTGTTAAGTTAAAAAATGTTATCTCTTTTTCCGGCACGTCCTGTTAATATAGAGCCTAGAGAATCAATAGGTTTTCAAAATTGAAATCAGTTAAACCACAATCAATTTCTATACAATTTTGGTGGGCTTTTAGGTGCAAATCGACTAAAATATACACAGTCACCTGCAATTCTCTTGAATAATTCTTCTACGCTTACACATTAAGGTGATATATTTTTCGAAATTAGATTGTAACACAATAGATTCGTTAACAAAATTAAAGTGCTTAGACACCACACTATATGATGATGATCTCGTGGGAACAATAGAGTATTTTATAGGATGGCCTCCATATTACTTAGGAAATAAGTTTCTATTCCATATACGTGGTATGTTATTTATTTATTTTTTAACAACCGGCGATGTATTCGTGCAAAACGATATACTACTGTCTTGAGTCGGTTTTTTTGTCGTTCAGAACGTTTTTAATTACTGGCCGTTTTTTTTTTTCATTACAAACGATCGCTTGTACCGAGGAATTCTTTGAAAATCTTTTCTCCGGATTCTTCTAATGCGTTTAAAAAAAAAAAAAACAAAACGACAAAAGTTTCTTTATTCTAACCAGAATAAAAATAATATGAACACATCGTATATAATTAAACGTGATGTACCTAATAATAAAATCTTTTTTTCGAAAACCGTGTCTTGTTGATTTAAATTGCGATAGTATATAATATATATATAAACCAGATGCCTAATACAGTAATACCCATGTTTCAATGTTTATCGTGGCATTTTTTTATTCCTGTCTCCCCCACGTTGACGCGTGTATTCTTTTAAATTTTAATTACTTTGTGGCAATAGTTAATTCATCGAGCTAAAAGAAAAAAAAAAATCACTACTTATGAACGACGCAATAAAATATTATAAAATCTTAAATATTATCCTTCATCGTCTTTTTAGACCGTCGCATTGTCTCGTAAAGTGAAGACACTTAAGGGTGGTAGCAAATCAGCGCACAGCTGTTTTTGACGTCCGAAAAAAATATGAAAAATTATGTTTTTATATTTTTTATAATATTTTCATACCACATCTTGCCGCGAACGAAAAAACACACATTTAATAAATTATATTTCGCCCGTATATAACAGCTATAAGAAAATCGTGTATCATTTAAAAAAAAAAAAACCACATTAAGAATTAATTATTATCATTATAAAGTTTAATTTCAAACATGGATTGTTTATCATCGTTTCGATAGCTGTAGGTGAGTTGCGGCTTAATAACTTCATTTTTATTCACCATCATTATCTACGAAGTCTATGCGAATTCCGTTTTCATAAAACGCTTAAATATGATGTACGCCGGCACGACCTTGCTTTTTGAAAAATTGTTTGTGTTTTTTAAAATTATCGTCGGCTAATATTATAGTTTAAAGTAACGATGATCACAGCCATAGTAAAACTGCCAAAAATGTCTAAATAAGCAAATTTTAAATAATCCTCTCGAGTGATATGAAGTGGTAACGTTTTAACGTGGACAAAATCCTACGCTCTTCTCGCCAACTCGGCTCCCAATTCGTATTTACCATTTAGGGATTGGGCTGCGATTCACTATCGTCGGATTTATACACCAGACGGTCGCGTCGTCGTCATTTGGACAATGGAATACTATGACGATTAGGTACCTATATTATAATTATCGTAAAATATGAAAAAATAATAATAATAACAAACCGTTCATACCTATACCTATACGTGATATTCTGGTTTTACATCTAAGCGACGAATTTTATTATTATTTTTTTTTTTATAATCATTGTGTAATCCGCATTTGTATCCGTATTGTACGTATAGGTACTATTTTTACTATAATATAATATAAATCTACGTTATTTTATACACATAATTTTTGTGAAATTCTATTTGATCTGTAGCGTTTAAAAGTCAGCGGCTTAGCGTCACGTCAAATTGTACGGTAGTATAAATATTTTTAAACATTTTATAGAAACGTTTTATATTTACATATATTATTATTTACTATTATGTTATAATATGTATATTACTTTTCTACTACTACTACTAATAATACTAGCTGTTACAACGACAGATAGCGACAGCACAAACAACGATATTACAATGCTGATACAAATGACTGACTGTGACTGTGATATAAATAATGTTATAATATCAATCACGAGCCGACGGATTAGAGTTAAATCTGTATTAATAATCGTTCAAACGCTACGATAACGATCAGAAAATGTTAGTTAACTAAAATATTATACAATGACGTATAGTTAAATTGTTTACTATACTCGAAGTAATATTTAAAACAAAAATACGAATAGTTGTATACAATTGATAAAACTCCATCACTCGAGTCGACTTTTCCCCTCAGCCGATTTGTCGCCGTTATGGTATTTAATTTTGTTCTTGTTATACCTACTTTGATGAGACTTTAGGCATTATAATGTAAAATTGCATCTCCCTGACTTCATTTGACTTGTCTGTAGGAGTGTCCAAAGCTAAAAAAACTACAGATCCCACAAAAAAAATTGTGAAATTCATATTGAAATTTAATCGATATTTTATTAATTAAAATAATTCAATCTGCCTATACAACAATTTTAATTCCCAAGTTAGAGCTCCAAAGGGCCAGGAAGAAGCCGCTAAAAGTGTCCAAAAGTAGCGGGACAAAGAGGTAATTCAGATAAATTCGATAAAAATGTCCGTGTACCGTTTACTATATACATACATTGTAATTGTATTTGTACATGTATTTATTATACAGGATAAGGAGAGTTGATTATGTTAGATTTAGAAGATATTGTAAAATAACATACCGTCATTAAACCGCGATTTTATTGTATTATCACACCCTTGCAGGATTAAGACCGTTATTTCGTGAAATTTTTTGTTTTGATAAAAACGAATTTTAAATTTCAAATATCAAACAGCCTGTCAATTTTTAAGGTTTATTAATGAAACTTCCATGTTATTTTTGTGATTTTACAATAATATGTACAGCAAGATATTAAGATATCATCCATTATCAAGTATTTATCGTTATGACAGTTTTTATTTATAAATTTTAATGAAACACTGGTATATACTACCATGTTTTTCTTTGGGATAGCCATAACCAGCCAATTCAAAAGCCACGGACGTAAAATTATGCCAGTCTTAAATTCGTCTTAATTAACATCATTACTAAAGACAGACCAAACCTCCCTTTAAATTTTGAACTTCCCCCCCCCCGTATGGAATTTTCTATGTAAAGTATATTTTGTTATAAAATATATATATTTAATTTTAGGTATTTCTAGAAGACACATACTAACCAAAATCTATTTAGTTCAATAGACTTTACTGCAGTGTGTCTACATTTGAAAATCGAAAACATCTTATTAAAAAAAAAAATAGCTTCAATAAGTAATCTTACAACATCATATTGACAGTGATTATAATATATCTTTGGTCCCGGGGGAAAATATATAGTTTAAGTAAATTCTGTATAGTTTTTAAGAAGACAAAAATTAAATGTCGAGAGTTGCTAATAACGGCTAAATAACGCTTTGCGATGAAAAATGTGTCATTTTTGCCAAAAAAAAAGTGCATCATAGTGACTCGAGATACATTCATTTTCAGTATTCCGTGCGTTACATAATATGCCGTTCGGACGAGAAAATAAAGGGAACTAAATTGCGCAAGATAAAATTATGTATGTATAAAAGAAAAAAAAAAATCGTCAAAAATTAACTTAAGCACTTTTCCAACAGGACCGACGATTAATATCGTATAAAAATTAATATTGTACCAGTAATTTATATGCGGTGGACGGATAACTATCGTATACCTAGGTGGCCTATTTGAATAACCGTGCGCGCGCGTTAGTCATTCAGCGACAGCCGGATCCCCGTTATTTCGCGTGATGTTCCCAACCGACGCGACGCCGCCGTAATTGTATACACAAATAATATTATTATGAACAATAATTGTTCACCGTGATTGGCCGGCGCATTAATAAAATAGATACTGTTACTATTTATTATGCTGATTTTAGAAGACCGTGAAAACGTTCCGGGACAAATTTAATTTATATAATATGGGTGTAGTGTGCAGGTATACGCTCTAAAAACGTATTATTATAGTTCCACGTACGTATAATTTTTTTGTCACATAAAAAAGTACGATTTATTTATCGGACACACGCGCGTGTATAATAATATAGGTATTTATAGGTAGGTATATTATGTATATAGGTACCTACTATAAAATACAGCATTGCGAACAATTTATTATTATTATATTATATTATATATTTTTTAACTACCCAACTCGTTTTATTGATCGCGAGAATCGTTATATTATTGTTATTGTATAAAAAAAATAAAAAATTATATACACACATATATGTATATATAAAAATGAAAGATCAGAACCGAAAAGCAATCGTGTATAATAAATATTTATATAGTATAGCATTATATATAATACAATACGTTCGCCATAGGTGTATTCGGTTTTTATGTTTTAAATTGTCTTGAATTATCGCGATATTATTAATGCGTATACCCTATACTGCAGTTTTCGCGCACATCTATTGTATTATACAATATTATAAAATACTGTTTCGGGATTTTTTTTTTTGTAAATTCAAAGCGTAATATACGACGCGCATGTTGAAATGACGTGTTTTGCGGCAAACTTATATATGTATACAACAATAACGCAATGAATGTTATTTGCGTAACGTTCGAATCGGAAAATAATGAATAAATAATCCGCGCTAAAGTCGAACGGCAGAAACGACAGCGGCATCACCACTGCCGTGCTGCAGCTGTTGCAGCTTTACCTCTATACGGCAACAGGAGTGAATGACTATGTCATTCATAAAGCGATACGCGGAGACTGCCATTAGTCGAAAACGACGCGATTTCCGGTATAAACGATATGGATATTAAAAAAAAAAAAAAAAAATTAAAATAAAAAACTCGTCATTATAGTTGCATTATACCTTAGATACATAATATTTAATACTTGTTTTGTGTACGCGGTTTATCGCCCGCGCGTAAAACGCCCTGTCGTTTACGCCGCCGTCGTTGTCAAAACGTCAATTCCAACGTAAATAATAACGTCATCACAATAATATTATGGCCACATGATGCTACGGGGCACGCTGCCGAATAGGTATAATAATATTATTACAAATTGCGTACAACGCGAAGAAGAACGGGGCGGATAAATTGTTTACACGTAGGTAAACAATATACTTTTATGTTATTATCGTAATTATTTTATAGCTACTTAGAGTTGCAAATTAGTGACGAACGTTTCTTTTTGGATTCTAAGCGAAGCGAGAAATGAATTGGATTTTTCTGTTTTGATTTTACTCGTAGTTTGTTTATTAAAATGAGAAAAACCGGACATTTCGGTACGATTTTTGTTGATTAACCGGTCACCTAAGCAACAACGGAGAAAATATGATTTATTATAATACTGGGCTCAGAATTGTTTATCGTTGTACCAATTGTTTACCGTTGCGTACATAAATACTTTGAATTTCTCTATATACCTTTTGAACATTCCTCCTATAAAAGCGGCATATTTATCACCGGTATCAGGTTTTTTTTTAGTTTATTGTAAGACAGCGTGTTATTATAGATTGTTGAAATTCGAGTTATAAATAACAACGCAAAATAAGTTTTGAAATTTTCGATTTTCGGATTCTTTCCTACACCTTTTTAGGTTATTTTTTTTTATGAATTTTATGATATTTTTATTAATTTCTGTGATTTTTTAACAAATATTTTATATATCTATACGTTCTTCGCATAACAGAGTTTCTTTCTTTTAAAAATCTTTTTATTACCTACTACTACCAGCTACCTACTTGCGAAAAATAAAATTAACTGTTTCGGGAAAGTAAAACTTTATCGTGTGGGGAATATCAATTAAAGAGAATAACAATCATTTTTTAATTACTTTGTAAACTTTTAATGTCGAAAAAATGTTAAATTTATCGTATTTTACGGTATTTTGGTGTTTTTATTTTTAGGATTTAAATGGTTTTTTAATGCTTTTGATGCTAATAGGATGTGTCGTGGGGTTACTCGTTACAATAACTTTTCGTGATATTATTTAGTAGAAATTCGACGAGAAATTAAAAAAAAAAAAGTTTTGACCAATAATAGTATATGTTCTCTGTTTACGATTACAATAAGGATAAAAATAAAGAGCCACCCTGTTTCTTGACAACAATTATTATAGATTCTCGCGAAACCACAAGTACTCTGCATAGTAGCAATCAATTAAAAAATCAAAAAAACCGATAATTGATAAAAAATTAATTAATTAATACGATTAAATTTTTGATCATATGGGTAGGTACGTAGTTGTTTTTTTTTACTCAAATTTGTTTAACTCTCTCGGGGTAATCTATAGTTTCATTAACGCTTGAAGATTAGTTCTCGTTTTAATGTCTAGATTATTCGGTAAGTACATGAGAAAACTAAAATTACATTAATAAACATTATAATTAATTCACTATGTATTATATATATATATACGGTGATCCATTTATTATCATAATTATATCTAGCGATTTTCTCAGAGGATCTTAAGTGAATTTGATTTCTGTTTTTTTCAATCATTATATGGAATCATTAAAGTTTTGTTTTATAATTTTTATACCTACTCTTTATATCTTTATAGGCAAACTTTGGATTTTTTCTAAAAATTGCGTAATATTGTTATACAGGTACACCGTTTATGTGAGTTACATAACAGTTTAAAATTTAAACCGGAGAAGTAAAGAAGGGTTTATCGTCTATAAAAATGGTTATGACTAGTATCCTTACATACAATAAACTATAAAATATTGTTATGTTATAAAGTCAGTAAAAAAGTTTTCGAGTTTTCATATTCGATGGATTTTTTTTGTCTTTGAATAATTTGACCTATAATCCTCAATATAATTATAATTATATTTTATTATGCGATATGTATGACAAATTTATTAAATCGTTTCCCTTCCAAAATTACCACCTACAAACTTTTTCACGTCATAAAATACGACTATTATACGACGTAAGTACCCGTTTTTTTTTTTTTAAAAATAATACGAGTACTTCGTGGACGTACTAATTTTAAATTTAATATTTAGACGCGTTAATTTAAATTTACGTATACAGTGTTATCCTTATGCCAATAACTCTGTCAATATTCATTTTTTTTTCAATCGGGTTTTGTGCGAGAGGGACAGTGGTCACATATGTAGGGAAAAATTAAATTTTTATTTTCATCCTTTAATTATTGGAGAAAAATAACTTTTTATTTTATCACTTTAACATTTTAAAAATAAGTAGCCATTTTGTAAAATATATTTATTCTAAACATTATAATGTAACATACATTCATATCCGATCAATAGTTTCTTAGTAATAGTCGTTTTAATTTCTAGAAAATTGGCGTAAAAACAATAGTTTTCAATAGAATAAGGATAAGGAAATCACAATCAGTACAGTAATTTCTTATCTTCTACAGTCTTATGTATATGCAATTGGTCGTATACGAATAAAACGATAATTAAGAGTGCTGTCGTATATAAATTTAGGATGTGTGGGACGTAGGTATACTACTTATAAGTACTAAAAAAACTTCGTTTCAACATATAATGTGTAGGTATGACGACGATTAACATTCATTCAATTTTAGATTCTGAATGAAGCGAAGAAGCGTATGGTTTTAAAGATGTTTATGTTTTTTTTTTTTTCTGTGGACAACTTTTTTATCAACAATTTTGCTCCGATTTACAATGATAGCACTTTAGGGAGGCCATTTTTTTATTTTTCCAGCTGTTTTTATAATTATTGGGGAAAACCCGGAAAAACATGGGGAAAACGGGAAAATAGGTACAATATTAAACAAATATAGTTAAAGAAAATATATAATGGAAATGTAATTATTTTACTATAAAATGGCATACAAATTATTGACAAAGCATCAATATCAACTGAATTCCACTCAGAATCGTTTTTTGTTAGCAATGATTTATCGTTTATTACAGGTATATATTAACATTTAATTTAATGATTAAATGATGTCTTTGAGCCCCTCTCCCAATTAATTAAGTACAATTATTATCGTTAATGCACCCCATTTACAGCAGGCGCCTTGGATCTAGGCCCTGGTCACCCGACTTTAACGTTGGCCATGTTGTTCAAATATAAATTAATTAAAAAAATACAAATACAAAAAAAAAAAAACCAAAATATATCGTGTTCGAATATTTGTTTTTTCTAAAGTATCTAGAATAGTATTTAAATACCAAAATATTATTAAAATATTTTTATTTGAATATTTTAAAAGGCTTAGGTATAACAACAATAATATCATATTAATAATACGTACACGGTGACGATTTAAATTTGCAACTGCGGGTAACCACATTGAAATAAAAAAATAAGTATGAATGAATAATAATGTATTTTTTTATCCAAATTTTAGATTATATGGCCTTTTTGGTTCGTCGCGAAAACGTAGTATAATACTGTCAATTTTGTTCACTTTTTTTTTCCGCAGTATACATTTCAATAATCCGCGGCGCATACAAAGTGTTCATTATAATAATATAAGGGACGTTATCGCACTTGTATACAACACTGTGGCAACGGAGGGGGACATAGAGGGAGGAAACAAAAATCTCATTTATAATATTATTATACCCGACACGTGACGGGGAGGGAGGTTGTGAATATCACGAGAGAAATTGGCTTTTCTTTCTATTTTTTTTTTTTTTTTTTTTTTATTCTTATAAATATTAGGTTCATAGAAAGTACAGAAAAATGAAAAAAAACTCACCAGTATACTAAGTATTATAATCTTTAAGTGTAAAATATATTTTATGTTTTATACTATATATTATTATGTATTTGTATTGTGCTGAATTATTCAGCGGCTTCCTAATGAAGATAATATTAAAAGCGCGAGGCCTTTTCCTCCGTAGTGTTTTCCCGCCTCCTCCGACGCGTGTCGGCTGGTGTTAACTTTTGCCGCGGGAGTATATACTAACTGCACTGGTGCAAAGTACAAACGCGTTTTCCTTCCGCCGAAGTTAATTTATTTTTCTTTTCGGCTTTTCATTTTTTTTCCCGTATTCTCTCTCCGCTTGAGTAACTGGTGTTTTTTTTGTCGTAATAATAATTATTATATCGTTACTATAATACGTACGCCGTTGTGGCCCGTTGTTTTTCTCACAAAAGCGGTTTTCCTATATTATATTATATTTTTTATCGCTTTTTTTTTTGTTTTTGTTTTAAAATGCGGACAACAAATCTCGTAGGAATTACATCTACCTATATATATATATATATATATATATATATATATATTATATACGATTACACACTGTTGTAAATTACCCTCCGCGTTATTGGTCGCGACCACCAGAACAACATCGGTGATAAAGTTCCTGCGTTTTTTTTTCCTTTTTTAACCCACCGAGCGAAAAACACCACATAAAACAACATTGTTCGTCTTTATATAATACGAATTTTCTCATTTTTTTTTTCTTTTTGTTTGTTTGTTTTAGATTCTGCATGTTACGGAAATGAGTTTTTTCTCGAAAATATTTTTTCGGTCAATAAAAATACTCCTATTTTTTAACGTCTTTAGAGACGCGGAATTTCCGGTCGGTGACGGCAGATACTCTACTTGAAACGTTTTTTTTTTTTTTTTAAACTCTTAGCAGGTCATCACTCACCTAGATCTTTTTTTTTTAGTTTTATTTTCTCGAAAATACTTTTCCGGTTAGTATAAATGTTTCGAATTGTTTACACCATACTCCGTAAAAGATGCCTTTATTTTATATTTTATCTTTTTAAAAAGATGTTTTTCAAAATTCAAATAATCATTGTATGAATGAATTTTAAAACGAAATGTAGGCGTTACAAATATTTCCTTATGATTAATCCTTAAGATTCTACAATTGTTTGAAGTTAACAAAAATCGTAAACAAAATTATTTTTCATATAAAAATTAACAACTTGTATTGTATAATAGTGACAATGAAAGCAATTTAAATTATCGTAGACAATTATCGATTCATCATTAGGAAATATTTATTTTACTACTAACATTTTATTTCAAAGTATATTTATAAAATTATTATGTAATGTATTATAAAAAAACGTAAAAAAAAAATAAAATAGAGGATTCATAGCACAAAGCTCCAGTAATAAATTTTATTTCTGCGAGAAATAAATATCTAGTGAATGTAGAGAGTCGGTTTTTCATGTTACGTCAATATAAATAATAAAGAAATGAATAGGAAATTTCTGAAATAATTGTACTTATGTTAGGAGATGTTCTAGAAGTGCGAAAAACCGAAGCGATTTATCAGGTATCATCATAGATAAAATGCTAGGAAAAAAAAACGCCTGATTTTATAAATCAATCAAGTGGAACATTGATAAGGTTAGGATAGTCTATCCATATTTGTACTACCTATACTCTATAGTTATATCTTGTGCACATCTCGGATGTTCCATAATATCGTAATATATCGGGTGGAAAAAAGGATGATCTTTCATATGATAATCGTACTCAGTATACCTAGTTTAAAGATAGTACTATTTTTTTCATATTCAAAAATTTACGTTTTTAGATTATAACTGAATACATTTTTATAATAACTACCGTCTTAAAAACGATAGCAAAATTTTAATATGAAATAATATGTGACACAATTTTAGTACTTTTTATCACTTTTTAGTGATATATGGTATTTTGCGACCAGTTAATTGATAATATTATTTGCATTGAGATTTTAAGTTAAGGGGAATTGATATTTTACTTTAACTATTTTTTTAAACTTAAAAAATTGTATCATTTTTTAAAAACTACGTTGTTTGTAAGAGTAGAAAGCAGTTATTCATTGATATCAATGACATTATGTATAGAAATTTATATGTTCTTTATACAATTGTGCAGTGTGACTAGTTCATCATTATTGTACCTACGAATTTTATTTATAATTTATTTATTTAATATGTTGATCCCATCGTTAAATTTTTAATAATTTCTCTTGCATGTAAGTAGATCTACAAGTGGACATTATTAATACCAATTAAGATATAAAGTTTGTTTATTTCATGTAATTTAAACAAATTATTTCCCTGAATTAAAAATCCCAATGCAGATACCATCAAACAATTGGACGAAAAATTCTACCCTAAAATGATGTGTCACATCACGATTTGTTGTACAATTTTCACCATTAATCATTATCAATCGCTAAAGGTTGATAAAAAAATTTAAAATGGTGTCACATATCATATAATATTAAAACCGTACACCGGCCGTTATTATGGTAGTAATCATTTTTCCTTGTACTTAGAATCTTATTCAGTTATAACCTATAAACGTCAATTTTTGATTATGAACTAGGTATACTTATTAGGTATACCGAGTACAATATTATCATATGAAAGAAAATCCTTTATTTTTCCATTCTGTAGACACCTATAATCTATATAATGTAGTATCCAAAAGCGCAATCGTAATATTATCTTCGAATAATAATGACAATGTGCAATATGCAAAAATATTCAAACTAGATCTGTGTATAATATACCGTGTATAATCATGACGTCGTGGAGCACACGCATTTGCATGACGTAATCCGCGTGAATTATACCGAAAAAATGTAACACATTTCTACTTAATACATATGAGAGGATACCACGACGGAGGTCTTTATTTTTTTTTTTTTTTGTAACATAATACGATTATGCATAAATTATTATTATATTATATACGCACGTTTACACGTATTTCACGTGACAAACCATACCGTATAGTTATAGATAATTTTGGTTATAATATTATTATTATGTGCGCAATGTTATAAATAGTATTCTGTTTTATATTTAATTCGACACATTGCGTGTCCTCTTTCAAGAAGACACGTTAAGCGGATAGAAGAAATAGAGGGGAAAAAAGAGCTTAGGTTTTTAAAATTTATGACGAACGTCGTGTTCAATTTTCGAACGTTTTCCACATAACCAAATAAAATCAAATAAAACTAAAAAAAAAAAGCTGTCCTAGGATAATGGGAACGAGTGCAGCCACTGTTATAGGTAACTAAATTTATACCTGTAATCAACAATAAACCATTGCCAATGAAAAACGATTCTGAGCGGAGTTCAGTTGATGGTGATGCTTTGTCAACAATATATATGTTATATTATAGTGAAATAATTAGACATTACATTATATTATATGATCTATAATAAAATGTATTTAATGTTGTACCGATTTTCCCGGTTTTTCGTGTTTCGATTATGTTTGTACGTTGTTTTTTTCCCGATATTTTAATATTTACGAACGCAATTTTTAAATATTGTAATATTTCACAAACACGCGTGCTTCTCTTTAAAATTGAAATATCGAAAAAAAAAACCAATGTACAAAAATATAATACAAGTTTATGTAAGTTTGGTAGTACACTGATTCCACTCCGATATTGAAATTAACAGGATAAAATCGAATCCACCGGATGAGCATTTTACATTGTGTCTAATTATTGTCGACATTAACCTATCATCATATTACATATAAGTACACCATTTTCATATACATATACATCGATATACATTATATACTTGTAGGCGTCCGGCCACAGACTTTCTGGGAAAGTTATGATTTTGATAGTACATATTATATTAAAGAGTGTACGAGTATAAAAATTATGGC
Organism: Cinara cedri; assembly: GCA_902439185.1. Taxonomy (NCBI): domain Eukaryota; kingdom Metazoa; phylum Arthropoda; class Insecta; order Hemiptera; family Aphididae; genus Cinara; species Cinara cedri. The sequence goes on from CABPRJ010000476.1 coordinate 818,390, forward strand.
GGCAGTGTTATAAAAATCAAAACTGACGTATCGCTCTCTCACGTTCTTTCGTCGGACGCTATTATAATAATTATCGAGCTCACGTATAGTACTATAATAAAATATAAATATTTAATAATACGTACTTATGTTTTTGTTATTTATTAGGTATATAAAGTCTATTTCATTTGACGAGCGGTACGAGCTGTATATATAATATTATTACTATAATTCGCACGGTATATACACATATTTATTAAAAAATAACGTTTCCAGTATCTATGTGGTTGTACATATACAGAGTGTTCCAGCGTATTTCACGGATTATTATATATCTGTTAATATTCAATTTTTTAAGATTATTTTCCTTTTTTTCAATCGGATTTTCTTTCGGAGAGACGTACATGTATGGGAAAATTAAAATGTTCTCATTCCTCTTAATAACTTAGTGTCTTTTTGAAATTTTAAAAATATAGCCTAAATATCATACATTATTTTATTATATATGTTAATAAATAGCTCAAAAATCGTCAGAATAATTCGGATATTTTACGACATCTAGGAAAAGCTAACATAAATATTGTATACAAATATCAAACTGATTAACAACAAAAAACAAAATCGAAAACCTTTCCAACCCGATTTCTATTCAGAAAAGTTGTTACACATAGAAATCCGAACAAGTCTTTAGAAAAGTTGCGCACAATTAAAAAAAAAAATTTTTGTAAAACCTTAGCTCCACTTAGAATTTAAAACTATCGTAAAATTCGCCCACCCGGTATGATACCGGTATCATTAGCGAATATTTCCATTAGGTTACATCGGTATTAATATAAACTTACCAGTATTTTCAACGGTTTTTCCCAACTATCAAAACATTCAAATTCTCTTGGAAAATAAAAAAAATTACCTTTTTAGTGCACCAATTCAACAAAATATGATTTTTGTTATTTTTTCATTAGAGCAACGTTAGAGGAAAAGTTGTTTACAAACACACACACAAAACACACATTATAATAAAACCCTCCTACGCTCAGAATTTAAAAATAGGTAAAAAAAAATAATTTTCATACGAATTTAAAAACCGTTCTGTCGACTATTTACAAGTTAAGGTATTTAATTTATTCTATTTATACATAGAAGTATTCTATACTGGGTTATCGAAGTTTTTTGTAATTCCACTTTGAATTTTATAGTTAATTGTTTAAAATACGTTTTGAAGCTGGGAACCTGGCACGTTCACAGAGCGTAGGTTTTCCTACGATTTGTCTTACTAATGAAATTTGAAATGATTATCGTAGATTGGTCGATAATACACGTATATATTTCGTATAGCCTGCACCGATCCAAGAGTCCTACCGGCCCAAGGAGATGTATGTCTCCCTGACTCCCGTGGTCAGTCCGCCACTGGCACTAGGACAACTTGTGTGTATATATATATATATAGCAAATTAATACGTAAATAACGTACGGCGAGTTATAACACATGTTACGCGTAAACCAGATATCAGATACTTTATACCTATGTACACCTACCTATATAATACCTATCGTATAATATAGAAGTTTGAAGTTATCTCCGATAATGTTTCGCGGATATGTGCCGTAGGTTTTTTTTTTCCTTTTCTATCTTATTAAGAATAATACGGTTTAATGCGCGGTCCGAAAGCCAAAGCAATTATTGACCGTGTAACATGTACTGGGCGTATACGGACAACGACGGCGGCGGCGGCGGCGGACAAGTATGTACGAATCGATTTGCTCTTAGGCGTAAACGAAACCGATTTTTGAAAGGTCGAAGAAATAAACAACTTCGACGTTACACACACACACACACACATGTTTAACTTACCTATATAAAAATACATACACACACACACACACTGGACCATTCAACCGTGTACATCGCGTACAAGAGTATAATACGTATATATATATATATATAGGTATAACTACGGCACGATAGTATTCGATATATATAGAAACCGTTTGTTGGTATTTTATTTCCCCCCTCCCCCGCGCGTTTTTTTACTATACGCATACAACTCTATATATACACAAGATAGGTAATATTACTTATATATATATATGGGTTGGTAGGTACGTTGAATCAATCTATTCTCTACTTCCTTTCGATTTGTTGACGCTGCACACTGGGTGCATAGCGTAGCGCGCGACATTACTGTATTTTATTAATCGGAAAACGCTTTTTTCGCTCCCCCCCCCCCCCCGTAATATTATTCGTACCGATATTTTTTCGCCATCGGAGAAATACTACACTATATATATATATATATATATATATACTGCTGCAGCTATATAAGACTGTATACCTATTATACCTGTATGGAAGTATATACGTATATATTACATACATAGTGAACAAAAGAAACAAATCGCGAAAAAAATGTCTAAAAAAGACAAAAAAAAACGACAACGCGCGGATGACCTTATGGCTAAATTATTATTGTATAATATTATATCTCGCGACGAGAACGCGGAGAAAAATAAAAGAATAAGCGGCAAAAAAAAAAAAAAAAAAAACAAAATCAAGAACACTATTTTTACAAGACGTTTATGCGTATAATTATTATTTATCGCACAGATCAGTAAAAATGAAAAATAAAAAAAACAAGAAGAAAAAATAACGAGTGCCGTCGTCTGTATGGACCGCGGCGCGGCGCGCGTGAACGCGATAACCATTAACAATAATCCATCACGCGTGATATAATATTTTTATTTTTTTTCTTCGGTTTATTTTTTCCCCGTATCATAATATTATATAATAATATGTACTCGCGCCGCGAGAAGAGGATGACTGCGGACCATTACATATATATATATATATATATATACATTTTTTTTTTATACACCTATAATATACGCAAAGTGCGAAAAAAAAATAAAATATTAAGCGATAATCATTATAATAATTAGGCGGATACCTAACCTATAATACCGTACAGGTATATACAGACTGTAACACGAAGATCTGACATCTGAAATAATATTTTTTTCTTTTCGATATTTTTAAGTTTTTCTTTTTCTTGTGATAACTACTAGAGACAATAGAGATAACCAGTGGCGCGGCCACGTTTTATCAATAGGGAGGGGTTTAGGGGTCTGATATCAATCGTCAGATCCTCGTGTTACACACCCTATATAATAGTTTAATACCGCGATGCCCGACGGATGTATTTTATCGTTTTTGTGGTCGAGAAAGTGCGAATGATAACGAGTGAAATATTATACCGTTGGTTCGCGAGTCGATTTTAACCAAAAAGTTTACGAGAGACGCGAAAAAGTGTTGCAGACTTTAAAATTTACCGGGAAAAAAAAATAATAATCAAGGTCAACATTTTTCGACTTACGAGGGTTTTCTGGGTATCCGACGATATAGTACTTACGAAAAAAGCCAGACATACGTATTCGCCGAACTGCGCACCGTACCACCCGGGGTATAAACTAAACCGTTATAATAGGTGTGTACTGGGCAGTTTCGGGAACGTATAGCGAGTATAATATATAGGTAATATATCTATTATGAAATATTGGGTAATTTATGGTTTATTTAAAGCAAATGATTAATCATTGCAATCAAAAAACATTTCTGACCAGAGTAGCTCAATAAACCGGTGAGGTATTATATTATAATATCTATATTATTCGTGGTTTATCCCATGTAATTAACCCAGAAAACAATGGGATTACAAAACAACGTATCGTTTCAACGAGAAAATCGATTTTCCAGCCACAATCGTTGAACATACCTAACGATAACGCACTTGTATTTCGCATATAGCCTGTAGCCACCAGTAGCCACCGATCCAATTAACGGACCACTGGCCCAAGCGATCCACAGGCCCAGGGATACGTTATCTTCCTGACTCTTGTAGCCAATCCACCACTACGGAGGAGGAGTGTTAACGGCCACGTTATTTTCCGAAACTATTTACATGTAATTATATTGTCATTTATTTATACCTACATAGATATTATAATCTTAAATTGCCACGACGACCGCCAACCGCAAGAGAATGATTAAATTCCGGCGAACGCGGTGAAATATTTTCGTTGAATATTTTAAACCTATATAATATATATACTATGTATTAGGTATAGGTATAGATAGGCACGAGCTTAGCTATTTATGCGAGTATAATATTAATATATTTTATTAAATTAGCCCCGGTTCGCAAGCCGAAGGAAGTAACAATGTTTCATATTATTTTCTATTCTAGATTTTTAGTTAAGTGGCGAAGCTATTATACAGTTTTACAAAGATGCGTTTTTTTTTTCTTTTCGATTTGTAAAAAAGGTTCGTGGCATAACATGGAAGACGCGATTTTTCTGACCGATGCCATTTTATTTGAAACATTTATCGACATTGTCAGAAATGCAATATAAATAAACAAATATACGCTGAATATAAACTAATACATCTGACTTTTTTAAAAAAACACACACACATCATAGTAAAACCAATAGATCCTTCGATATGCTTATAGACATCAGAATCTAAACAATTAATTCCGATATTAGGGTTTCATCAACGATGTATTACAGTTTTCCCTAATCAGACAATAACCGTAATTCGGTCTAGGTTACTCTGCAGGTACGAAATGAAAAAAAAAATTAATTATCTCGATATATAATGGTAAAAATGCAATAGTAAAAATGAAAAACGTGTTGCCTCTCTGATTTATTTTTTTAAACAATCTGTAGGCTTGAAATGAAGTAATTATTCTAAAATTGAATTATGATTTAAGTAATAAATTAATTGCCAGTGAACTTTTTTTGCATTTATCATTTTAATAATTTAAAGTACAGTATTTTCTCGAAATTGTGATGTTTATTATTTAATGGTTTTTGGATATAGAAAATCTATCGGTTCGGGTCTGTTTTTTTTGGGGGGGGGAGGGGGGAATTCTGTGTTTTGCTCACACTCGAATGTTGTCCTACTTTAATAAAAGGAAATTGAATTCTTTTTTCTTGGTTCCCTTGGTTACACATGGACGGACAGAACACTCATCTTTTTTAGGTTGTACATTTGTATACATTATTGACAAGCAATCCGGATATGGGATTTGAAAGACTTGTATTGTTTGCTATTTTGATATACCTAGTGTACTAACGCTAGAAACAATTTTATCCGGTGAAAATACTATTATTTATTAACACACAGTGTAAAATTTGACCAATTCGAATTTAATATGTGAACGAAAACAGACGAGGTTTAAGTAATTCTTTTTTGAAAATTATATTTTTAAAGTTGACGTAATTAATCGGTTACCGTTACTAAGGAAACTAGGTAATGGTAACTTATACAATAACTTTAGGTAAATTAAAAAATGTTATTCAATAGTCATACGATAATTAGTTGTATAGATATCGTTCACACTCTTTGAAAGGGAATTTTTATTTGTCCATTAATATTTTGTAAAATTTTATTTTACTTTGTTAGTTGCACGCTCTGTTTTGATGGCGTAAAAAACATGTATAAAACCAGTTAAATCGCATTAAACTAGATTTTTTTTAGGATGCACCTGCTTCGTATATTTCATATAATATAGTACTAATCCAATGCTTCTATTCTGTAATAAAATGTGAAGAATTTTTTGATAGCAAAATTGATAATTTGTGTATTTCGTTTCGGTATGAAAAAATATCGTTATTAGAACAGATGTTTATAAAAACGGTTTTTGCATTTTTTTACTGGTAGGTATAAAAAAAAAAAATCTGGTTTATTCCATAACGCATGTCGTCTAACGATTCTATATAAATTATTTAGTTTTACATATTTTGGCGTTTTTGGATCCTCAGAGCATTTATAAAGCATATTTAAGGATTTCGAAAATTGTCAAGATATTTTTAACTCAACAAATTGAATATCAAGAAATAACCGTTCAAGATTTATGTGTAACTGCAGCTCAGGAAATATTAGATTCTCGTATTTAAGATGAAATATTATCACTACTATTCATTTTCTTGGTTCGAATAGGTTGTTATAAATTTCCCAGCTATTAATAATATGACATCTTCTAAAGTATACATTTTTTTTTTTAAAAAAAAGTATTTCTAAGGCTATGCGTTGGTATTTTAAAATTTTAGTGCGCATATATTTAAAGAAATTTAGTTCATTATACATAATTGTACCCCTATGTAGTTATATATGTATATACCATTATTATTAATATTATATTATATTATGGCGATATGGACAAATATACTCCGGAATCGGTTATGGCTTTCACAGCTTCGCGCGCACTCAGTTCGTATCGCGACACGAGTGATTTTATTGTTAAAAAATAATATAATATTATGTAACATTATGTTTTTATGAGTCACTATAACACTTATAAAAATATGATTGTATTATTTTCGTATAGTCATGATGTATCAGTGGCGGTCATATGATTTTGCCACGGGGGAGGGGGATAAGGATAATTTTTAAGAACCTATATTATTTACATAATATACAATATATATGTTATATATTACTATACATATTTGAAAAAAATCAGGTAATGGGGGAATAGATCCCTCTCACTTCCCATTCGACCACCTATACGATGAGTGTATGAGTGTAGTTCCAAAAAAAAAACGGCCGGACGCGTTAAAAGCTTCGAGTATACAATATACTCACTCGTCCACTCAACCAAAGAGATTAGATTAGAAGTTGGTAAAAGTGAGATACGACCTTTCTCGTTGCGGCAGACGATATGATGTATATTTACACCGAATACGTTGAAACAAGTTTCAATTACACCACACCATTATAATATTATGCGTGGAAAATTTCAAACATTTAAAATGTACAATTTGTACTCAGAAAAATATATTACGGTAATACATTATTATTATTATCATCATCACTATCACTATTGTTGTACGTATGTAATAACAAAGAAAGAAGCATTGGTAGGTGAAAATGGTGTTTTTGGAACAATAATATTATATTATAAGGGTACTATATAAACAAATAAAAGGTCTCATCAAATATTTCATAAGTAAACATAAGTATTCGTATTATAAAATTAGGGTATTAAACTATTAAACGTTAATATTATTGAAATATTACCTAGCAATATAAAGATTCCCTTTTGTTGTTAATTTTTAGTATGGATATTTTATAAAAAAAATTTTCAGGAGGAAAGCTAATGCGACTTTATATGTTAAAAAACATACATTGCGTGGAAACTAAGATCCTATCTCACATCTCTCTCCCACCTTATTTGCACTTATGAAAACATTTTTATCGCATCTGAGCATTAAACATGACTGTGTCTAACTGTGTCTACTGTGTCTAACAGACAAACAATTTATAGATTTTAATTTTTGCCGTTAAAAAAAAAAAATGCGAAGTAAATGTAATATATAAAGATTAAAGATACTCAGATATACTACACACGATATGTTGTGTCATACGGACTTTTTTGGAATATACATAAAGTTTACATGTAATAAAAAAGAAAAGAAAAAAGGACTAACAACAACGGCTGTCGGTTATTTTGTTTTATGTGATTTTGCGGTTTGTTGACAAAAACCTACCGGTGAAATACGAGTTTAATGGCATAATGCGATTCCGACGACTCAAAAATGTAAATCCTAATACATGTTTTCCAGGGTCTTCCAGAAATTTTTTATGCTGACCGTTTTCGGCAAAGTACGAACTGAATGGTACCCTCTGTGTTTACAGTTTTTACGATTCATCAAAGTATTAATTATTAAATGCGCGGTGTAATAATAATTACACACTTATTCCTATAACATTTTTCGCAGAGGATATTAATAGTTTCTATTTAGTGCTCAAATATATACTCTCTCGCTATACACAGAAAACGAAAGATTTTAAAGTGGAATACGCTATCAACGGGAACTAAAATTTCGTTTGTTTATAGAATTGTTTTTATATTTAGGTTACTATATTTGAAAATCTAACTTTTCATGAAATATACAATTTCGTCAATTAAACGTGATATTTATATATTTTTTTCTCGTTACTTTTGAACATTTCTAGCGACTCCCTCTGGACCATATAAGCTCAAACTCGCCAATTACAATTTTTAGTAAGCGGATATTGAAGTGATAAAAGTTTAACCTATTTGTTGTAGGCGAAGGGTGGTTTTCCTTAGCTTTGTTCACTATTCTTCCTCTATATTCAGAAAACGAAAAACTTAATGGAATACTTTACCATCGGGCTAACAGAAACTAAAACTTCATCATTTTATGAAATTTTTTATGTATCCAGTTGCTATTTGAAAATCAAAAGTTGATACTTAGAAATTTCACGCCCAAAAATAATAGCGATGGAAAATAAAGATAAAGAATAGAGTTTCATAGAATCACGTTTTAGAGATGTTTTGTTTCTTTGCGAGTTTTATGATTTATATATCGAACACACTGAGGATTTTTAACGGAATCAATTTTTTAGTTCATAATAATACTTTATAATAAAGTACATTTTGGGAAATATAAAATAAAATCGAAGATGGGGCAATGCTTCACTCGCTTCATTTGCAGACGAGCCGCTTGCACTGATACAGCGGGCAATTGAGTTTTAAACAGATATTTTACATTTTTCCTGTAAACTCATTGCGGTACGACAGTGGCATTATACTTTGAAACGGATCACGAAAATCGGTACTACGACGTTGATCGTTCACTATACGCTATAATATTATAACGGTCTTATTATATTGTTTCTACCCGTAAAGCGTGAGCGGCTCCACTGAGTCGTATATCCAGTAGTCTTATAACTTGTATTATTATTATTATTGTACTCGTTGCTCACCTGAATACACGATAGGTAAGAAAAAAAAAACAAATCGATAATACTAAACCCGTTTTTATGTTCTTACAAATATTATCATCCGGAACGTCACCGCCGTGGCCGTATACCTATAATCACCGATGACAGAAATTGCGAATTCGTTTGTATTATTCAGTTGACGTAATTTTATGATGTGCGGTCGCCGACATTAGTCTGGTGTTACGGTTATTTAGAACTTTTTGTCAAATTTTCCTCAAGGAAATAGAGACTATTGTACATTATCAAGCCTATTGGGTCCAAAGAAATGGCCAAAAGTAGCGGGAAAAATATTTATATTTCGAAGAAATTGTGCATTTTGTCAAAATATTTATCAAGTTCATGAAACGGTAACCAGTTCTTTTCATCCGGTGAACTACTAAAATATTTCACACATTTTTTCATTATATGGATACTAAAATTTGGTGTCGTATAATTTTTTTCTTAATTTGGCCAATCCTATTTAATGCATCTGCTACACTACCGTACAGCCATTGTAAATTGGTTGTATAAGACACGAATAATACACAAACCATACAAATACAATCAAAGAAACAATGCAAATTTTCAAATTGTCATATCAAATTGTATTAATTTAGATTGTTAATTAAGTAAAAAAAAAAATAACCAAAAGAATAACACCTCGTGAACCAGTTGCTACTTTATTAGGGGGCAAGGATATTTTAGTTGTTTGTGTAAGAAAAATGTATTTCGAATCACTGTGCATGTCTTAAAGTTAAATTGAAACGCAATAGGTGACAATATAACTAATTGTTAAATATACAAGTGTGTTGTTTGACAAAAATGTACACTTTATCAAATTTTAGCATCTACTTCATGGCATATGGTTTCCTGATATATAATATTAATATAAAATTCTTAATAATATCTTTTTCCCATTATTTTTGAATATTTCTAGTAGCTCCCTCTGGACCAAACGAGTTCAAACTCGCGAACAACAGTCGTTGTATAGGCGGTTTTTATTAGCTTTGTACATCCCTACAGACTCACCAAATAAAGTCAGAGAGATGAAATTTTGTATAGGCAATATGTACGGCGATAGTATCAAGGAATAATTGTGATTTTTAGGGATCTCGCATTTAAATCCCCCCACCAACTATTATTTACATGATCGCATTTTTCCAATTTTTTTTTAAGTAGTATAATTTTATAGTATTGTGTAGCATAGGATTATTTAGTTTTTTGCAAAGAATATTTCTATTATACTAATTGGGTAGAGGAATATTCGATATTAAAGTAACGGAACTCTGCTGCTCACCGGTGTTTTTTTTTTTTTCATTTTACTACTATAATATGTAAACGATTACTTTTTAAACCACATCCAATTTTGAAATTGACTGTACCGTATACCTACCGATTTTTATTTTAATACGACAGTCGAAGATTAATAATCCGATAAAACTATTTCAAATCATAATAATAATAATATTATGTACCTACCTACCTAATCTTTTTATTCATCCGTAACATACTTGTATTACCTATATTAATCGTGTTTTTTTTGTTAGATTTTCTGTATATTTAAATATTATTAGTACTTATATTACAATGTTATATAGCTACTTAATCAGATAAATAAAAATACAACGACGACGTCAAAGATAGTTTTTTTTTAAATAACTTTTAATGTTATTATAACTAAAAAAAAAAAAAATATATGTACAAATATTTTTATAGTATTTATTAAAAGCTATTAAATTTTTTTTTATGATGGTCAATATAATAACCTTTTTTTTTTTTTAAAACGGTTTAAATAAAACGACATCCAGGAAAAAAAATAATTTCTATTTATCGCGCAAAATCTTATTTTTTAAATTATTTTTAGTGGAATCAGAGGAATAGTGTAAATATTTTACGGCGTGTTTTTAAATTAACATTTTTATATAAAAAAAAACCTATATTATATATATATATATAAAAAAAAAAAATTAACAGAACATTAAACATTCGGAAGTTGATATAATAAATTATTTTATTATTTATATAAACTCGTGGAGCTGTATGCATATTATTGAACGTATAAAGCGTGTAAAATAATAATAATACAAAAAACTTTCGAACATCATTTATTTAAGTGTGAAAAAAAAATGTTTTAAATTTTAATAGAACATACATTTATTTAGCTATAAAGAAAGGTCGTTTAAATATACCATATACGTATGTTTTATTATTCTATTTTAAAAGCGAACTGTACATAATAACATCGTGTACGTAAGAGAGTGTACCTAACCTAACCTACCTATTACACTGTTCATACTTATTTTCATTCTCGATCAATATTTTGCAGGATTAGAAAATCGCGTAAATAAATGTTGGTTCACTCGCCGACATGAACCAATCATCAATTAAAACCAATGTTGTCGGAGGCTGTGTAGGTAATAATAATACTTTGAAATATAAACGTTTGATTATTAACGTTCGACTTTGTAAAAATTCCAAAGGACAAACGAACAGAGCAAAGAAAAATCCCATATTTACGTAAAGGAGGTTGAAAGTTAAAACCCCCGTATAGCGCATCTTTGATACTAATACTAACGTTGTGCATATACTGCATATACAAACTCCCGTCCCCTTGGCTTCATTTAGAGAGTCTGTGGAAGTGTACAAAGTTAAAAAAAACACCATCCACACGCAACAGCATGGGTAAATTTACGTTGGAGTTTAACCAACATTGTATCACTTCAATCCGCCTATAGAACAACTCGTATTCCAGAGTTTGAGTTCATTTAGCTCATAGAGAGCCACTCGAATTATCCAATAGTAGAAAGAAAAAGATATATGCAAAACAAAAAAAAGAACGATCCGAATTGTTCGGTTTCGCGCCACACCGCGCTTTCACATTTAAGTTTGGGTAGTTGTAGAGTGAGAGTTGTGGAGTTTGTGTAAAAAAACGTTTTCACATTTTATAAAATTGAAGACAATTAGAACAATGGTTTCTTATCCTCTTTATTTACATCATAAGAATATTATTTTAAGTAGGTAGGAAATTGAAATTCAAAAAAAAAAAAAAAAATATGATAAACCACAACAATATTTAATGTATTCGTCAGTATAAGTACTATTATTTGTGTGCAAATACATGATAAATAGAATTAGAAAAATATTCGTATAAAAGCAGTCAACGAATTGTACTATCTGTGGTAGGCTGAAAAAGACAGTTGATGTTTATTTGTATAAGAATATTCGGTTGTTAGGGTAAATTTTTCTACGTAACGAAAAAACATCTAAAATATTTCACAAAACATCATTTCTTTTTTCGCGCAAAAGTACTCGTTGGTATTTTCATATGTGTTTTTGATCTTAAAAAAATATGGATACAACAACCGTATTTTCGTAGTTTCCGTAAGGTGTTCGACTAAAGCTAATAACGATTCAATCGCCTATTCGATCGGAAAGAAAAGAAAACGGTCATCATCACCGATGAGTTACGTTCCTTCGAAGAAACTCAAACGAAGTTCTCCGACAGTTGACGCAGAACAACCGCGTAAGTTTTCGTTTTTGTTCTAAAATCAGATAAGTACATATGTTCAAAACAAAAAAAAGAGGTGATACTGAGGATTGGAGCGGCCACTGTTATAGGTGAGAAGTTGGGAAAGTAGGATACATAAGGTTATTTCATTTATATCTATAAGCAACGATAGACCATTGCTTGACGAAAGACGATTACGAGCGCAGTTCGATAATACATAATTTGAAATTCCGTAATTTTTTTTGCGATTTTCGTGTAAATTTGATTTCAAAACGCTTATTGAAAAAGAAAAAAAATGTCATTCGATGATTTTGAAAATTTTACTACGTCTGTGTAAGTCCAATATAAGTATTATTACCACATTTCAAGTCTCTACGTGTATTTCTAATCGAATTACAGCAAAAAACTCCCAAAAATTAAAATTCCTTAAAAACTCAAAGTGGTTCAAAAGTTTCGATGATGAAGTTTCGTAAGAAAGTAAATCAATCTAGAAAACTTGAGCTTTCAGAAAAGTTGCTACACGCAAAAATCGGAGTAATTTTACTAGAAAAAAACGTGTTTACAGACTAGAATAAAGAAAGAAAAAAAGAAGAAATAAACAGCATTGTGAAATCGATAGCTTCTTCGCTACGCTCGGAATCTAAAATTAAAAAATTAGATTTCTTCCATATAAGTTTTTAGTTTTTACTTAAACGATTTTGGTTAAAATTTGATATAAACATTCTTTTATAAAAAAAAAAAAAATTCTACATTAAACTCAAATTATATTTTTGGCAACAAAGTAAAATTTTTAATGAACTTCCTATTAAATTTTTAAGCATTCATATTAAGTCTAACAATTTTACCACAGAGTACCCCTACCGAATAAAAGTTACGAACAAAACTAGCAAAATTAAAATATCTATAAACAAATCAAAAATTGCTTAAATTGCTTATTAAAATTTTACTACGGCTAGAAAAAATAAATGTAAGTTTTCTGTCCAAATTTAAAGTCTCTACGAATATGTTTAACTGAATTATAACCAATATCAAAATTTAAAAAATAATAAAGCATTTTTTTTTCGTAAATTTCCCGTTTTTCTCACTTTTTTCTTTTTAATGGGAAAATTGCCGAGAAAATCAAAAATTGACCTTCTCAAAGTACCACCCCAAGAATATTTCCTCTCAGAAAAAGGTATACATTGTAACAAGATTTCTGGTAGAATTTTTATACACAGTATAAGGAAAAAAAAAAAAAAAATTATAAACATCTTTATAAAACCAATACATTCTTCGCTACACTCAGAATTTAAAATACGATATATAGTGCATTAGTATTTTTTTTACGGTGAAAATTCGACAAATACTACTAAGTTAATGATCAGATATTATAATCAATATAATATATTAAATTGTATATAAATTAGATTATAGTAGATATCATAATTCGATTTTTTTTTTTTTTATAAAACGTGCTTTGCGTAATTTGTTACGTATTCGTACTTCTCAAACGATTTTGTTTTTAATTTAAAAATAACGTAGATTATATACTTGAGATATAACGTGAACACGCGACAAAATACTAGAAATGTAGAAATTAAACGACTGTCTGTCGTAGAAACCAAAACATAGTAGTAACAAATCGTATTTTTTTTTAATTTTGGTAAAAAAAATATAGCCATAAACTTTAAACTGAGGGGTTGTCGGGTTGAAAATATTGTGTAATAAATCGCCCGAGAAAAAAAAAACTAATTTTTACGCGCTCTGTGGTGATATCGGAGCTTATATACATAATATTATGTATTATACGGTAACAAAACGAAATCGCTATGATATTATTATAATCTTATTCGAGATTTCGGTGTAAACGAAATATTTATTTATTATTATTATTATTTTTTTTCATACGTACAACACAATATATAAAACGAGTATTCAAAACTACGACCGACAAACTCCTCGCCCCGCGCGACAACATCACGCCGCCGCCGCCGCCGCCTAATAACACGTCCTAAACTGACATTAATTTTTTATTATGCAACTGTTATATGTGTATACAACGACGGTTTACTACGCTATATGAGAATATAGAATTATAATACCTATACACGCCTCGCGTTATTATATTATTATTATTATTTCCTCTACATCATATACGCGGCAATTTGTTCACAAATAACGTTTCGGTCTTTGACTCCTTTGTACACACACGGAATACCGTTTCATCAATGAAACCTAGCCATAACCGCTGTACGCAGTGCGGACTGTCGGCTGAATTGTTTTTTTTTTTTTTATTTTTATTATTTTACTACATTCATAAAGCAGCTTCTGTACACGATCAATGCGCGTAGCACGCGGGCTTATTTTAACGTGCGTTTGGACACATTTAGCTCTAAAAAAAATGAAAAACGAGCAGATGTAATTTCAACTCTACGTTATTTAGATTTTGAGCGCTATTATTATTTGTGTTTTTTTTTCCGGACGGTAAAAATTATCGCACGTCATACCTCAAAAGTCGCGGATTTTTCGCTTAATATTATACCTCATTGCAAACTTACTTGGTTTTAAAAAACACTGTTTTACTACGTAAATTTTTCTTATTTTTACACGCAGTACTACAAAAGCTGCAGCATTTCTTTCCACTATTACTTTATTCGAAAAAATTATATCTTTATAGTTTAAAAAAAAAAAAAAAAACTAATAACAAATTTCTGTATCTACGTTTTATTTTTCTCGGCTTCTGGGTTATCGATTGCTATGATTTATCGTTGCGTATAGTATATTATGTATATAAACTAAATTACCCGGTATTTCATATTTTTCTAGTTATCCATCCACAGCAGCGGCCTTATCCGCGAACAGTATTAAATTTTAGATTTTTATTAGAGCTGGAATGTATTGGTTTTATAAGAATGATGTTTTTTTATATGTTTTATGCATATATATATTTTTTTTAATCTGTGAACAACATTTTTACTGCTCCGATTTTCAAATGTGGCACTTTTTATGAAAATAAATTTTTCCGGGGTGGTACTCTAAAGAGACGGTACTTAATCCATTATATTATAAATTTTAAATGCATCACAATACGATGTAATGAAGTAATAAAAACAATGATTAACAGGAAATTTTTAAAATGCAATTTTTTCAAGCTATAACCACAGATGTTTATCGATGCTTTAGTCGTGCACATTTCAAAAAAAAAATTCTTAAAACACTAAGGTCTGTGTGTGATGTCGTTTCAATGTGTTTAAGTAAATGCGCTGATGTCAATTCGATCGTATTATTGAATTTCGTCATCGGTCGATATTATTCGGATCTGTGACTACGTGTAGGTATCTATTATATTATATAAGTTACTGTTGGTCGTATTACATTATTTAGACTCGAATTACGGGCACGGAAACCAGAGATTTGGATATTGGGCGTGCTGGTCGTAATGACGCTTATTAGTGAGTTTTGTATCTCCGAATTTTGGATGCCACATCCTAGGTATAGGTACTTATAATAATACCATGTATAATTCACCATTATACGATTCAAATACAAACCAGAATTCAGTCGAAATAAGCGACGACGCGTCTGTGACGTATTAACGGTTCTTTATAATTATAGTAGCTATGTGTACAGTTTCTCGTTATTTTTAATAAAAAAATGTACACTTTTGATAAGAAATAGACAAATACGTCGATACGCCGTCATATGTAGATATATAAAGGATTAAACTGTCAACGTAAATATACGTCACTGCGATGCGTACATTTTAACAATACTAAATTTTATTCTAAAAGTACCTATACGTTAAAGAACACGTTAGTTATCCTTTCAAAGTTGCCTAGTAATTAGATATTCTATAAGTCACCGAGTAATAATTATATACTCTTACTTTTGTATTTGGAAAGAGTAACTCTGATAAGTTAGAAGGTATTACAGTTTCTAGTAAGAAGCCACTTTTTTTTATTCTATTTGATTCTACGCGTGTTTTTCTTGGAAAACATAATTTCGGTTAGTAAAAATGCTCCTACCATAAAAGATCAGTACTTTACGAGAAGCGGTTTTTTTTTTTTCTATTGTTAATATTTAATATACTAATAGACTCAAAAGCAGATTCAGGTCCCGGGAGTCTCTGGATCAGCCCTTGAGTGCGGGGCAATAATAGATGTACCATTTCCAAAAACCGTCATGTAAAAACTAGGTACCTTTTAAGTTGTCGATAACATAAAATTGTAAATAAAAAAAAATCGTAAAGTTTGATATTAATTAGAATTTAAAAAATGTCTGTTTTCTATGTTGACATTTGTCATTATTTTTTTTTTGCAAAAATCGTCCAATGTGTGAATGTATTTTGTATGCATGTTTTTTCTATGTTGAATCCAATAGTGAAATCAGAATCGAAATAACACGCTTATTTTTATTAAGTTGTTAATGACAAACGAACAAATGAGGAGTAAAATATCATATATTTTTTGGAGGAAAAAAAAAAAGATGGAAATCACATTCTAGCCTTTTAATATCGCTTAGGATAAGTGTTCTGGACGTAAATAGATAGCAGATTCGCCCTTGTTCACGTCTACAGATGTGTTTTTTATGTTTTTGGAAAACACTTTTTTTCGGTTTTGTCCGCGGAATGTGTCACGGCGAGTACTCGGTATGATATTGTTATTATTATTATTATTAATATCGCATTACAACGTTATATACACCCGCACCGTAAATAATAACAATGTTATATATGTAATGATATAACGGCGGCGGATATACGAGTATCGTCATTTATACACGTTCACACGATATAATAAACCCGAGGGATTCGATATAATATGTAGGTACCTATATAGTATAGGGGAATTATACTGCAGGACTCGTAATAATAATGAAGACTCGTGACGACAACGGACGTTGTATATTATTATATATAAATAGATACTGTCTAATGTATACATATATATAATTCGCGAAGAAGACGCGACGCGGGGGTTATTATTGTTATCGCTGTTTTTTTTTTGCCCTGTTCTTTTTTCTCCTTTTCTTGTTTTTTTTTCCACCTACCTATATAACCGATGAAAAATCACCAATTTACGCAAATACCGCGGTAATTGTCGCTGCCGGATATATAGGTGTATTGTATGGGGTCTCTCGTGCGAGCGCGCGCGCGCGCGCGCACTCGAGCTCCGATGTCAGCCGTGGCGATTTGTTTAAATTGTTGAGTAATCGCCGTTGTAAAAAACCGTGAACGGCAAATACGTACGAGACCGCGATATAATAAATAATATTAATATATTTTCATTTGAGCGCCGTAGTAAAAAGTTTGATATTTTTTTTTTTTTTACTTCTCTCCCTGTACGACCCGTTGCCCGACCGGACGAAACAAATCGCCGGACATTTATTACCAATATTATACCGCCGCACTTGTATACTTACGCCATCGCCACCGCCGCCGTCGTCACTATCACGACCGCAGCCGCGGCTGTCCGATTCGTATTATGCCTCGTGTACGAAAAAAAAACCCAAATATTTCGATATTTATACCCCCGAGCGTATTACAATATCGTTACAGAGTAGGGGCGGCCAAACTTTCTTCGGTAGAGAACTGTTACAAGACCGTGTTAATTTTTCTTAGAGGATCGACTTGCACACCATAGAAAAAAAAAACGTACAATTATTCATAATTAAACGGATATTGTTAATTACCTCATATTAATAATAAACATGCGTCATGTTCAAATAATAAAACTAAAATGCATAGTTAAATAATGTTTTTCGTCGCACTTTTATTGAGAATCTAATATTATTATATTATAAATAAAATTGCCTAAATACCGTTTAACTGTATTACTATTGATTAACTGATAACAAGAATCGCTATATAGACGCCCGAAACGGAATACCACATTATCATAAAACACGCAGAGTGTTTGGCCGTGTTTGGCCTCTCTGCACGGGGTATCAATTTTTAAACGTTTCTTCTTAATTAACGATTTTAAGGGGGTTAGGTAATTATTCATTCTTATCATAATGTAAGATTATTATCCATTCTTATCATAATGTATATTATATCCTAATAATGTTCTACTTATTATCATTACATGCCGATAAACGTTTTGTGGAGTCTCATTGGATTAACGTCCGTATATTTCATAATCCGGTAATTTTCGGTTTGTACAGATTCCGACGACCTCTGAACAATAATTGTTATTATTATTACGTTTTTTCCCGGATTTTAATTATTAGACCCGTCGTGGTTTTACGTTGACTATTAACGGTTTTACGTGTATATTCATTTCAGACACTATAACTTCTCTGGAACTGTATCAGGTTTGGACCAACCAACAGAGCCGTATTAAAATGATTTTTGTTGATAAAAATCAACGCTATTTCCATTAATCATTGAATAAAATAGCGACATAAAAAAAATATTTATACATACAAAAACATACTTAGGTACATATAATTTAAAAATTTATAATAATTACCATAATTGTTTTTTTCTTCATTACTTGGATGTAAAATATGAAATTACACGCAGAGACATATTTAAGGGGATGTCATAATCTTTGAAAACATTTTTTTTTTAAATATCAACCCCATCCCACAGTTTACATTTACTCAGCAGGGCCTAAAATAGTAATTTAAAAGAAAAAAAAAACTCAAATATAATAAGAAACTATTATGCCAGAAATAGATTACAATCGAATATAATATTTTTAAAAAATAATACTTGATTTATTTTAAATCCAAATAGCGGGAAAATAAATATGACGGGTAGTAACTTAAAGAAAACAGTAAATCCAGTGGCTAATTTTTGGAAATCTAAACTGCAATGAATATGAAAAGTGTGCAACGCAAATTTACCGAGAAATCAAACTGTCAGAATATGAATTTTTCGTATTTGTTTAGGATTTAATTATAAAATTATCAGTTTTTTACGTTTTTATATTATTCTACTAGATTATTTTCGAGCGATATGAATTTAAATTTATTTGTTTTATTAAATTTCTCATTTGTAGTTTCGATTATGTTTTGTGCTCTTCGGTCTCTCGGAATATCCTAATTAAGTTTCTTTTCTTTTGAAAATCCAGTTATTTTCAGAATGTATTTTATATTCCAGGAAATTATTAACTTAGCTGATAGCCAAATTTGTCGATTGTGCAACTAAGTTGACTGATGTTACAGCGAAAATCTCCATCTTTAATTATTATCCATGTTTTGGATAAGAGAATATTAAAACGGTAAACCTATTACGAGCAGAAATTCATCGATATGAAAAGAAAAAATAATAATAAAAAATGATTAACGAGACAAAAATGTATGCGTAATTAAAATATCTACTATAAGTGTTTTAATTTCAATATATTAAAACTTTTTTAGAATGGAATTGCTTGGTACCAACACATTCTTCCGTTATAGAAAGGACGGGGAAAAAAGGATTGAAGTTTCAAAAATGTACATCTAAAAAATATATATATATATTTTAGGTATACAAATATTTCGAACAACGTACATTTTTACTTTATCTAAATCTAGTTATAATTAGTTCCTTGGAATTTAGTTTTTCTCTCTTCCTCAACTCGATTAATTTATCCGACAAAGTCTGAGTTGTACGTGGGGTATTAGCGAGTAAAAATAATGCAAAAACAAACGAAATTCAAAACGAAAAAACACTGCACGTGTAATAATACTGAACAATATACAATTAGATGGCTGAGCAATTCACATTTTCAAAACTGTGCTATGGGTGCTAATATTTGCTATACCATGGCTCTACGTTTTGCTCATTAGAAGGTTAATAAATCAATATGACAACTGTGAAGCGATAACACCAAAAGGTTCCACCTTAGAGATGTCAACTTTACTACTATTTGAACCGGGATTATTGATATTTTTCGTTATAAGATTTTCGTCCATTATAGATTTGGTTTTACTACACTTTGAAAAATCAAAAAAATTAAAACTTTTTTCTGGGTACTTATCTGATAGCCGATGTTTTTTTTGTTTTTTTAGCTGTACGTTTTTTATTTTTTTATTTTTATCTCAAAACTCAAATGTGGGATTTTCTCGAACGTTACTAGTTGAATGGTTTTTTGGTCACATAACGACGGGTCTGTTTTTTGGGAGGAGGAATGGGGATGGAACGGTGAATTCGATTAGGACGCTTAAATTATACCGTAGATTTCTGAGTTTCCTCGGTTACACGGATGACAAAAAAAAAAAACCCACTTACCTACTATTTGTTTGTATACATTTACAAATATTATTGACAAGCAATTCAATTTACGGGATTTAATAGAAATACGATTTTTTGCCTAAACCAACACTATATATATAGCAACGATATTTTCGCCGGCTAAAAATATTGTACAAAATCCAAGATACCTAGTAGTATTATGAAATATATTTTGAAACCTAATTTTGGTGTTAAAAATATTTAATAATGATGGATCCTTGGTTTTCTAAAAATTGCCAAAGTTAACGATAATTTAAATTGTTTTCATCGCCACCTTTGAATAATATCAATCAGTAAAAATAATTTTGAAAATTGTACAACCTCAACGATTCATCGATGAGTAAATATCTGTAACACAATGGTTTCGAAATTATATATTTATAAAATTGATATGCGATATAATGGCAATATAATCATGGGGCAAGGTTACAGAAATTATTACTAGAAAAAAAAAAACCGACTTAAAAACGGCGAACGGCATAAAATGTAATTTCAGATATCTGCACAGTTCATCGTGCGTTATACCCCGTAAATAATCCGAGCTAATTTTTAGTTGTTTACACGTTTCAATCGTCACCTACACCTGTTATGGAATAACAATACAATGTTCTTGTCGCGGAGAAAATGTCATACGGAATATTTACGAACGCGGATATAGGTATGCTGCACACGACATCGAAGAAAAACCAACTAAAAAAAAACCCGAATAATTAGCGACGACGACTAAAGTATCGCGTATATCATAATGACATGTACGATCGAAATTAAATTATATTATACGTATATATGCCACGAACGAACCGTAGACATAAACGTATCAGTATACTCCGAGGTGCAGATTAACGTTTTTACGGTCGAATTTTTATCGAAACGGTTTTTTTTTTCTACGCGTGTAAACTGCGGTAGAGATTTCTATCGGGGCCGTGTATTTTTCGGCCGGCCGGGCCGCGCGATAATATTGTAACTCGCCGGAGGGCTCTCGTCGGAACGCGACGAGGTCCGCGCCGCGGTCGATCACTAATATAGATAAATAGACGGACGGAATATTTTACGTCCACGATCAATTGGTTCCCGTACACATACGCGAGCGATACGAGCGTTTAATAAAACGTAAAATATATAATAATATATTATAATATACACAACGAGAATATTGCCCGAACGAGCCCGACTTAACCCGGACTTAACGATCGGAGGCCGATCAATATAATAAAATATTAATTTTGAATTATTACGTATATATTAAGTATACACACGCGTACACGGCGATTATTGTTTAAAAAAAAAAAAAAAAAAATTAAAATTTTGACAAATGAATGTTGGCTATTATATATTATTGTTACTGCTATATAGTGTACGCCGTACTGGTGAAATTGCCCAATTACACGATTCTGACCGCAGCGATCGGAATGTGTATTGGTTTTTACTATACGTACGTATGTATGACGGGGCTTGCGGTTTTTTCCGTTTTCCGACTGTATGTAAACGACTTTTCTATATTACCAGACATCTTTCTGCAGTTTCGGTCTTCCAGCGAATAGCGTCTTTTCCGAGAGAAAATGTTGTCTAGTATTATTTATAATCATTTGAAACCGTCGAGGTGTTTTTTTTTTAGATTTATGCGGATAAAACCGTTTTGGCCGAGCATAAATGTTCCCGAATTTAACGCGAGATTCGTTGTAAATTTGCATACTTCAGGGTAAAAAAAAAAAAAGTTGAGCTTAATCTATAGAATGTTCGTTTGAAGTTCAAATAACGTAATGATGCTTAACCGGACTTTGAGAATAGTTTTTTTCGTTATCAATGATTTTCTACCTGCAAGTGTCGGTACACCCGTCAGCAGTATCAGACCTTTTTCGTTGTAGTTGATTGTTTTTTTTAAATAAACCTATTCGCGTGTCGTTCACCGGTCGGTCTGTGTATACCATAGAGTAATATAGCTGTTCCCTATATCGTTCTGTTCAACGAGTTGATGCGCAAAAGGTTTCTACTTTACTTTTGGGAAAAACAATATTGTAAAATATTTGATACGATGTGCTGTCTGTACTTTAATATGTTATATAGGAATTATGATTTTATCACTGATAAAGTGATAACATATTTCAGTAGTGGTAAACCAATGTTACCAGATATTTCACAACATTTATTTTTTTTCTAAAAATAAAATGTATCCTGTAAAATAGAAACCTTTTGCGCTTTAACACACAGACGGAACGGCCTCTTTATATTACCCTACGGCGTAAACGCATCATAACAATATTAGTTTTGATATCACCGTACACATATCACCACGCCGCGCAACACGATAATCTATTAATTTACAAGAGTATGTAGCTGGGTAGATACTATACGTTTAGGTGGGTACCTATCACTACAAGTAACGCGCCGTCCCGCTGGAATTCATCGCCGGGCAGAGGAGATAACGTGTTGCGAGTTTATAGTTTTCGGTGCGTATGGGCACTCTAAATTAGTGATGTTTTCCCGAGAGATTCGTCTTTAATATTATATAGTTATTTACTCGCTCTACACGGATAAACACCGTATTTATAATGTGATATTATAATAATATGTGATTTCTCGCACGCTGACAACGGCAGAACGCGTTCTCGTATCGAATCGTAAAAATGAAATATTAAAACGATAATTGGGGCGTGCCGTGACGATAGTATTATACACCGTATATAATAATAATATGTTAGAATAATACGATTATTCCTGGCATCCTCCTCGTCCTGCTCCTCCGTTATTGAAATCCTACTACGCGATTAAGTTGAAAACGAAACGCGAAACGGTTTACGGCGGGGAGATGAAAAAAAAAAAATAATAAGGAAAAAAGTCGACAATCCGCTGTAAAAAGCCGACCGCGGCGACGTTTGAATTTTTTATGAATTCGCCGCACGGAAAAGCGGCCGTAATGAATCTAAACCGAAACGGAACACGAAAACCGCCGCCGCGGTCCCGAAAAACTATTTGTTTAACATTGTTTAATTAATGCCGCCGGGCGCTTAAACGAAAAACTCGTTTGTCACTCCGTGAACCATTTGTTCCGAATATCACTAATTTGGTCCCGAGAAAATTATATTTAAAACGGTACACCCTATTCACCTACCTATACGAAAAAAAATAAAAAAAAAAAATAAAAAAAAAAAAACAATAAACGAAAAAAGTTATGACGTTAACTTCGTGAAACAAACCAATTTATTATCAACACAACGAAACGATGTTTATTATAATATTATTATGTATACGAAACGAATGCCATGGCGACGAACGGACGCTGACGTTTGTTATTATGACAAATCAGTGGCGTATACGCAATTTTTTACGTCATCGACTTTACTATGCATTTACGTTATAACGAATATCTTATGTACAATGCAATTTCGTATATTATTATCATATTATTGTACATTATAAGTTATAATTATGCAGAAACGCTTTACCCCTGTTGGTAACGTAAAAAAAAAAAAAAAACATCCAAGAAAGAAATCATTGCGTATACGAGCCATTGGTTCCACACCGTATTACTGCTATTTATGTATTCACGTCCATAAGCTCGCGTTTATTACGGGCGTTTGGCAAAGGCCAAAACTTTCAAAATCCAATTCGCCTTTGCCGCCTGTGCGCGTTTCGTTGAACACCACATGCAAATGAGGGGCATTGGGTCCGAGACACTTTATTTCGTTTTGTGTGCTCCACAGAATATTATCCCTGTCCGTTGTTTGGATACATTCGTCGTCCGACTTAATACGCTAGCTGTCTTATCGGTCTAGTATATATACCTATTGTCTATACGGATTTATTATTATTATTTTTAAAGCCGCAAAGTGTTTTCACGCCTCCTCTCGCAACGCGGCCGAATAACCAGAAGAAAATAAAAACACAGGCGCACAGTATGCACTGAATTTTCTCCGAAATAAGAAACTATTGCGCTATATTGTTCGTGTTCCCCGCTATTTATGAACATGTCTATAGCGGCTCCCTACGGAACGAACGAGCTTAAACTCGGGATTTACAGTCGTTTTGCCGTAAGCGGATGGAAATACGGATAGAAAGTCTGGTTGAATTTAATATGAATTTAACCGTATCGTTTTGAGAGGAGGGTGTATTTTTGAATTGAACATTCCTACAGATTGGTCGTTTGGCAGTTTCGAAAAATCTCACCCCTATCGTTCGTATGATCAATTACTATCACAATTTTTTTCAATTGCAGAAAATAGGCGGAGGAAATTCGACTTAAAAGACTTGAAGTTTGCTAGTTCAATGGTGTTTTTATTTTTTATATATTGGGCATTGGATAATATGCTAATATATTTGATCAGATATAATTCAAATTATCTACAAAATTCATTCATATTTCCGTCATAATTTATAGTAATGTTATAACATCTTAGTGACTAATTTTCAACTATACTCTATCTCAAACTAGATACACCGGCTGCCGACCAGTTTTTGTTCGTTTCCACGCATCTGCTATAGTAACCAGTCTGCTAGTGGCCGCATAGGGGGCGGTTAGGTCAGTCGCGATGCGCAAACCCTGTGTATTTTAGTTTGAGACAGAGTATAATTATGTTGAAAATCATCATTCACTTAGATTTTTAATTTTTTTATACACGATTTAAGACTGCAGGTTTTAGATTATCTATTTATCTGAAAATATAATAAAAATTAGCATAGCCGAAAAGACAAAAAAATATACATTATGTATGTATAATGGTTTTGAGTATGAAAAGTATCAATATTTTCCACACCAACTCGTTGTGCGGATATTTAATTTTCTCTTTTATTTATTATCTGCGGACATCGGCGTTTGTCACTATATATATTTTATTATAATTAAATCAAAACGATTTTTTGCGCTATTCTGCAGGCTACGGATAATATAATAACTTATATTTCTCAGAAACTTTCACAACTATTGTTTTTTATGCAGACTCGATCATAACTTTATATTCAGTTGAAGAAATTTAATTGAATTTAACCATTTTTTTTTATTATTATACAGAAATGAATATTAGATAAAGAATACCATGATAAAATATATTGAAAGCAAACAATATATTTTAAATAAAAACGAATTACTATACGGCCAGAATATAATATTGTTTCTTTAAAGTTTAAAATCTATACCCCGATGACGACATTTTAAGATTAATGTTCGCCGTCAACAATAACTCTCGCGCAAGAATCGGAAAATTTAAATACGTTTTTTTTTCTCTTCGCCGGACATCTTGCACAGTTTCCCTGCGGGGTTATTGGTAATTTAAGATATTTTATTTAAGTTGCACCGATTTCGTACGAGTTTCATACAAGGAATTCGATTTGAGTGTACGCGAGTCTCGTAATCGAATACTTAATATCATTTTGATTTTTAATAAAAATAATAATATCTCGTTTGCACGGACTTCAACATACAGACACTGCTCGTCTAGCCCGCAATAACGTGTTTTCATCGAAATTGTATTGTTGTTTCGGAAAAATTTATTTTCAAAAATACACTAAAGATTGTTTTTCTTCGGGGAAAGAATAATTTATATTTTTTGTTATTTATTTGTTTTGTTCGGACTTTCGGTGAACAGTAATTTGTATAAAACTTGTGAATAATATAGACCAGCGGTTCTTCACCTTTGTATATTGGTGACCTATGATATTTACCCAATGTTTTTCATGCGATCTTTTTGGAAAATAATTTTCAATGGGGGGGGAAGGGCTACACACCTTATCCAAACCTACTTAATTTTTCAATGACCATATTTAAAAGACCTTTCATTTTCACTATAAATCTATAGTGAAAATAAAAGGTCACCTCTTATTTATTTTTAAAGTTATATACACGACTAAATGAGTTAAAGGTACCTTGTGAAGTTCGCAGTATTGATAATTGATATCAAAACAAATGCTTCAACAGCATATCAAATTTAATAATTTCCGTGAATTTCGGTGGATAAAGTTTATAATATTGAAAGACTATAGTCCAAAATTATGAAATTATTATACTTGTTTGTCAAAAAAAATAATTTACGAAAAATGTTTCATTAGTTATTTTTAAAACTTTTCCGTACTCCAGGTAGTCTAAAATTGAAATATTATACTAACGTTTTAATTTTTTGTTGACACATTCAAAATCATCCGTGATCCAATTTTGGATCGCGACCCTTGTGATTAAAGAATGTTGCTATAGATAATCGCGATAAAACATAATGATAATTACTTTCGAAAAAATAATAATGACGTTTTTAATTTAAATTTCCTTCATTTAATAAATCGTATGGACATGCACAATATCATATTATTTGTATTTACCTATCTTCTTTTACGGTAATTTATTTAGTATAATATAATATGACATTTTTCAAAACACTTTTTCCGGTATAATATGCACAACAAATTTTTCACGTAGAAATACGTAGGATATTCAACAAAGACTACAGTAATTTAAAAAGATTATTATTATTATTTTTTTTACGGTAATGCTCGCAATTTAAATCACGTTTTTGAAAACCCGTGAAAAAACGACAAGAAAAACAACTATTATAATAATAGCATTTACCATTTTAATTTAACAAATTAACCGGCGACATAAAAATGTATGCATATTTGTTTGCATTTTTAATGAAATTAAATCCTACATTCATTGTGCAATTTTTCAGTTCTAACGGGAACATTAAAAATCGGAATAAAATAAAATATTTTTAACGAAGAACGTATACATTTTTTTTCTGGTTGGGTCGTAATGTAAAATATACCCATGCTAAAATAATATTGATAAATAAAACAGAATACCTAACAGCAATATATGACAGAGATTAGTGACGGATCCATGGCTTAATTTTTTTATTTTTTATTTTTTTTTTTTTTTGGAGGGTGAAAAACCATTTACAACTTGGTAAATATTTTACCACAATACAAGAAAAAACACACTATACTACGGTATTTGGGGAGGTGGGGCAAATTACCCAATTGCCCCCCCCCTTGGATCCACCACTAGCAGAGATTAATACGAATTCAATTTAAAAAACGAAATTAATTTTGAATAGGCACGATTATAATTCGATAACTGTTTAAACCTAAAAGCCGCGCGGTCAAAACTGTAGCAGTCGTGTTTTGTTCGAATTGTAATTATTTAGGTTAATTTATTACTTTAGATACGTCGGAATTAAAAAAAATTGATTATTCGGAGATAGTATAAATAAATTTGATTATATATTTGAACAATTTTGCTTGTTATTTACGATAAAGATAATTTTTAAAATTTTAAATTTTAAATTTTACGAACACAATAAATTAATATTGGTAAAGATAAACCCCGTCCGCTTAAAAAGCCATTATCGATTGATAGATTAAGTGGTAGATTAACGACTAACACCGTAATAACAATATGAATAGCGGTTTCGGAATTTACAAAATTGGAGAAAATTTGTAAAACCGTCATCTAACAGTATATTGGTTTTTAATATTATATCTTTCACTCAAATTGAACTTATGCCGTATAATAATCAAACATCTTGGTATACATAATTTTTTGATGAAGTTAACAATTGAAACTGATTGAACCATTTTGCTAAGACTATTATAGTTAATTGTAGAGACGCGCGGTGTTCAATTTATAGTAAACGATTTTTAAAAGGCTATTTCCCTCAATTTTTCAAACGACCGTTCAGTGTCTTAATAAGTAGCCGTTCGCCATAGGTATTATACTGTTTGAGTATTAAATTTAAAAAAAAATTATATTGATTTTTTTTGATTTTTCATCAATGTAAAATATTAGTTTCATACAATTTTAGAACGCTGCGTATTATCTTTCCCCCCCCCCAAAGCGGAAAATACTAATTATCATTCATACCGTCAGAAATAATATATCATTGTAATATTATCCGGTTGTATATAGTTTGTGACGAACGTATAAATCGGACGAAAATGTTATAATAAAACGTTTTTATTATAATACAGGTACAACCGTTTCGATTTATTCGCAAATTTGTGCAGTGTAATGCGCACGCATACATACGTGTATTACTTTAAAAAATATATAGATATCTTTGTACACATATGATATATATATATGGCGGCCGTTATAAATATTGTATAATCCCGAAACAATGTTCGTATATTATGAACATACAGGGTAATAATAATAATAATACATATTATATACCTATACATTATCAATACGCCATTTTCGATAAATATATATACACATATATACAGCAGTATTTTTCCTGTAATATGTAATATTCGTCTCGCGATAGGTGTATCTGTTCTAAATATGAAAACAAAAAAAAAAAAAAATCGATAATACCATCAAACGATATTTATTGATACCCATAATGCGTAATAACAAAAATAATATAGGTAGTACATTAACATCACGCGGTCGATGGGAGGGGACGGGGGTAAAGAAGGAGCAGTATTATAATATATCGGTACAACAATATTTTATATATTGTTATTATTTTGCGGGTTTTTTGGTCATTTTTTTTTATTTTTTAATAATATTTTACGGAATTCGAAACTATCTATCCGCTATAATACCCATATACTGTCTGCAATATCGCGTCGGCCAAGTAATAATTACAGCCAGAGCCGGATTTAGCGTTGTGGGCGCCATGTCGGACAGAATAGCCCCTGGTAAATAAAGTAATTTTGAAATATGAAAAACCCTAACAATTTGTAACTATTTATAAATTTGTGAAGAAACTATTATTGGTGAACAGTAAATGTACTTATTAGGTAGAGGGGTCTAAATCCGGCCTTGGTTACAGGATAGTGATATTCTACCTGGGGCAATTCAAATGTATTCAAAATAAAACTGATTTCAGACATTAATTTCTCGTAATTAAATTAAGACTAGGACAGCAACAACAACATAAAAGGTTCAATTTTAATTGATTTCATTTTTACGGTTTTTTCAAAAATTTTCACCGCGATGGAATAGCCTGTCGATCACTAGAGTGATATGATACATCTATAATATAATAGGCTATAGAGTTTAGAGTAGGTACTTAATTTAATTTATATATCTGTACGCAACGATTTATGATTGCTAACGAAAACGATTCTGAGCGGAATCCGATTAAATAAGTTTTGAAATAACGCGATTTTTACGGTTTTAATAAAAGTTGAAACTTTAAACCGCTTACTAGAAAAATATCTACATTACACTCAATATTTTTATTTTTTTATTTTTGTAACTAATAGCAAGTACAATTTATGACGATGAAACTCATGTTAGCAAAATAAAAAAAGTTGTCAAAATCGAGCTTTATGTGATACTATAATAGCGATTCACGGAACTCTTTTCTTATAATATAAGCTATAGAAAAAAAAAAAATGCATTTGCTATACAAATTCACAGCGGTCCTAATTATGACACATTGTTTGTTATATCGCGTAGGCCTCTAATATATACGAGTCGTTATCATCTGCATTGTCTTGGAATAATGATCCGACGACGGGCGCGCGATACGTGTTCAAAAACCCCAGCGGTTCGGACGGGATATAATAAATAATAAGGCCCTCATTATAAACGACGACTTTTGAATCGACAAATCGCTATAACGATCGCGGTTTTGTGTAATATACGCAATATATTAAACCGAGCCAGCGAGTATATGTACCATCACGTATGGTGATATTAAAATATCTACAGGGTGACCGACACAACGTAAAGCATTCATTAACGCGGGAAGTATTAAATTTATACGAAAAATGTTTATTAGTCAATTTATAAAACGAGCAATTATAAAATGTTACGTTATCGTTATTTTTTGTCGCTTTTTTGTTATGTAATGAAACCACTATTCAAATAGTAGTAACCTATAATAGAAACACAAAAATTTAGTTAAACTAAAACTAAAACTTCATATATGTATGAAATTTAGATTGATGTTTGAAAATCGAAAGAGGCTCTCCTATAATAGTGATGGTTTCACCTCCGATAATAAGGACGGAAAAAAATGATGGTAACGTAACATTCTAGAGTCGGTTTTTTAAATTTTCTAAAAAGAAAAAAAAATTCCCAAAAAAGAGTTAATATTACCCGAAATAGCAATATTATAGTGTCGATCACCCTGTAATAAACGTAAATAAAACTTTGCTACCGCGGAGTAAGTATGATATATTATTATAACAAAATAATATTGTACACGACCTGCGGGAGCTTGGTAATAATTGTTTAAGCTCCTCTACGTATTAACGGCTGTATATTTACCTACCCGGTATACCCATCTATTGAAGTTCGAAATGTGTAAAACTTTTACGGTTCTGTACAGTTGTGTATATTTTATACCCGCGCTACGCACAAAGAACTTTATCATCTGCTTGCGACCCGTTAATATACGCTAATATATACAATAAATAATATAATAATAATACCATATTTGATAATCAAGAACGAGCCAAACTTACATTTGAATTTCGAGTAAACCTAACGGGAAAAAAAAAAATAGAAAAAACATATTGTAATCCATTCTGTCATTTTATGCCTATAAGATACATATAATAATTATACTATTGTTTTTCCTAATATAATAGAACAACAGGTGTTGGTTTTTATCAATCTTGGACAGAGAATCCGGAGCACGGTCTTAGGGAATAAGGTCGGACCAGTGGCAATTTAAGTATACACTTTTTACCATTTTTTCAGACAACACGTTTTAATTTTTTTCGACGTTAGACCGAACTTTTCTGAAATGTCTGAAAACATCGAAAATGTACGTTTTTTTTAAAAAAAATTGATTTTATTTGTAGTTGAAAAATCATTTTTCAACCTTAACCTAAAATCTACAAAGTTATACTCGTCGCGCGAGTTATCTTCGTGATCCGGAGAAAAATCCAATCGATTGGTTGAAACATATAACCTTAACGAAATGACACTCGATCAGCTGATCGGTTTTTGTTTACCTGTGATCTCAATCAATGATATTTGTTTGTTTTCAAACGAATAAACGTTTGCTTCCCTTTGAGATCGACCATTTGTTTAACACAGGAAGATAGGGAGTGTCTCTGGTTTTAATATACTAGGTGTATTGATAGATGAACATTTTTATTTCAATAACTAGCTAACCCGTACCCGGCGTTGCCCGCGCCAATTTTTATTATTATTTTTTACCAATATTTTTTGGATTTTTATTATTTAAATTAGAAACCAAGTGATGTAGAGACTACAGACGATAATACTGTTACTATTGTTATTACTATTATTATAAAACAACGCATTCGTGTGTAATCGTGTAGGGATAATATTTGACCAGTCGTTTTCACCCTTCGCATCAGTGTACCACTATTAATAATACTCTAGATTATACTTAGATTATACTTTGGATTCGGTTATTCGAATAATATTTTTTTTAACTAAAGGACGGACGACGGTCGTATAATATAATACATTGCGTATGTTCTGCAATAGCCGATGGTTAACCGACAACGACGGCTATTTGAACTTTTAACGAGAAATTATTATTCATACGGCGTCGAGGGTCGAATCTAACTTAACCTACTCTTATACGTCAGAAACCGCACTATATTAATCATTACCTATAAATATATTAGGTGTATTTAACGCGGACGTCGGTAGCGTACTGGCGGTAGCGTATTTTAGGGTTTGAAAGTGATTTATAATTCAATAATCTGCTAAAAAATTATCGTTGATTAAATAACTATAGGTATTAGAAATTATTATTACTATGAGTTTATTTTTCTATTTACGTACTAATATAACAACCACCTTCATAAATTACAATGATAGGTTTTGTTTTAAAATAAAAATACGTTTAAGTTTTTTTTTAAATATATTATTAACTAGGTACGAATGAATAACACATTTTTTTGAACTAGAAAATAAATAAATAAGAATTTAAAAACTTAGATGATCAAATAAATAAAATAATAGGTACAAAAAAAAGTTCAAATGGAAAATATATCTCTCTTATTTCCTCCCCCCTTAAATACGCCTCTGGCGTATGTTATTGGCTGTTAGTATAAATGTATAGTACTGTAAATCGGACAAGCGAAAATCTATAAATTAACCGTTTTCCTCTTTATAACGCAAGTATATTATTACTTTTATGTGTAACTGTAAAATTGAATTAAACACACAAATGCAAGTATAACATTTTTGAGCTGACTAATATTGCCGTTTAAATTTTAAATACGGACTATTAATATTCGTTTAACATAAACATGTGAAATACGTCAAAAATATAATATTCAATTATTATTTAGTTAATCCCGTGGCACGTGGTACAAATTCTGATTAAACTACACATTATAATTTGTATTTTTTTTTTTTAGTTTTGCATATCTATTGTATTAAAAATTTTGCTCAAATTGGCCCTAGCCATTTCTTTAAATGTCCGGTACCGGGCAGTGGTTTAGTGGAAAAGTCTTATCATTAACGTTCTATTAATATTAAATTAATATTATTTTTTCGAGTTTTACAAAATTGAAGAACATTTTGAGAATTGTCATCAATCCCTTACAAACTGCAGAATATTTATGGCATTATAATATTATTTAAAAAGATTTGTGCCAATTTTATTTTTGTATGAGTAAAAAAAATCCAACGGTATTTTTTTCTTTTAATACAACTTAAGTAAAAGTTTTTGGGCCATTACACGCGCGTTTATACACTGCAAATAAGGTTTTATGATTTTCTCGTGCATTTTGTTCGCATTAAATATATTATTCTTATATACATAAATCGCACGTCATATAAATAAATGAAATGTTTTACGCCGCTGTTTAAATGGCCTTGACACTAAGTAAAATTAAGTTTTATCAAAATTAGGGATACACGTCATATTTAATATTAGTATACGAGACCACAGAGGGAAAGTAATAACTAATATTTATACTAAAACATAGAGTAATATAGGTAGTATTATTTTTATACCGCCGAGACGGAGTATTATACAGATTTCAGTTTTGCAAAACGTGTCGTCAAATTGTCTTATTTGAATCTAAAAAGAAATCAATCAACCTCTTATATTGATATCTTGCTCATGATTTCATAATAGGGTATTATTAGATTTAATATAATAATATTCATTTCAAAATATTATTATACCAATTATTATATCAATGGCCTCATTTAAATTTTATTCATAAATTATGTAATTTTGTACTTTGTTATTGCTGTATTCACTTACATCAATTAATTTACTGGCTGATATAAATTATTACAAAAACATGGAAAATATATATTATAGCGTAAATACTATATAGAGTATGATGTTTAAAGAACAGATAAAACTGTAATGGTAAACCTATAAACGCATTTTATTTATAAACGAATTTTGAATTTGTATTCAATAACCGTATAAATAGAATATGGTGATGAAACTGGGATTTTTTAAAGGAAGTTGTTTGTCACATGTCTGAAAAAAAAACACGTTATTTAACCCCTTGTATATTACTTAAACACGGATGGTGTTCAGGAGGTGAACAGGAGTTGTTCATATACCTAAAACATATCCCCTGGTTGCTCCACTGATAGACAATAGATCAAATACTTAAATGAATTTAGAAAAACGTTTTTAAAATGACCATAGGTGGCAATTACACTCTATACTATGTTCCCTTAAAAGGTACGAGAACAGTTATTATTTTTAAGGAGAATACCATTGATAATATTATATGTATTATAGTTAGTACTGAATTTTCTGGGGTATACGGTTTCCGAATTTTTCTTCACATACCTACTTATTAGTATTACTGTAAAATTTATTTAATAATTATTTAATGTCTTCTTTATCGCGATTGATTACATAACAATCGAAGAAAATCGAAAATCTTAGCTCTGTAAAGGTATAAAAAAAAGTTGTCACTGAAAAAAAAACCATAAACATCGAAAACTTCAACAGTTTTTCCGCGAAACGGATTTTAAGGTATTGCAAGTTTTGAAGGGTACCCACTTGACAACAAACTACACAATAATAAAACATTTTTTTATTTAAAGAAAATTATATTTCTTCTCAATTACGATTTGTTGACGTTTTTTTCTGGCGATTTTATGTTGGTAAACGTTGGTTTAGAAAGTTAAATTAACTCGATTACAGTAATTGAATCGGTTTCGGAAATTGATCGTGTTCCGTTTAGCGTAATTATTAAAGATGGGCGAGGCCAATATGTTTAACAATGTGTATGATATTATTATTTCGGGTTTGGGCGTTTACCAAAATGGAAAATGGAGAATAAATTGATAGTTTATCGTTATTATAATACTAGTAGAACATCTGATCATTATAGTATTTTTAAAATTAATTGAATTAACAGCGCAATAAAAAAGTTTGAAATAGCCTTAAAGAAAATAACGAATATCTAATTGAAAACGATAATCTAAAAAATGTCGTCTAATAATGGATAGTTTAGACTATAGCGGGTCTCGGATAATTCTTCTTTCGCGATAACTTACTGAGATGTAAAAAAATCTATTTTTCAATCAGACCTACGACTGACGTGGTTTCGCGTAACAAATCGAGGGTTATTTCGATTAATTTCGAGTGAATGGAGATAATAGTCGAAACTCGAAAGTCCCAGATGAAATAAAACTAGAATATTTATAGTAGGTTTTTCTTAATGTTATATGATTTGTTTTCCTTATCTGGCGAACGGGAAAGAACGGACCACGTCCCAAATGTGGTTGCAGTTGAACAATATATACAACTCAAAAATAAAATATTAGGTGATAGTACTTTTATATTGTGATATTTCAAATAATCCTATATTGTTTATAAAATAATAGTATTAAAAAATAAAAATAAAATAGACGTAACTGCACAGACAATATTCTTATATTTAAGTATGGTAATTCACTGTAATGTTAAAACTAATAGCACAAAGTTTTCCTTGCTTAACAGAAATTTGATTATATCCTATGTTTGTAAAACGGATTTTAATCATTTTCTGAAAAATTAATAATCTTATGAAGAAAAATTCGTGAGCAGCAGAGCTTTGAACATTTAATATATATATATATATATATATATATATATATAATCGATCTAAATCTAAAACTTGGTAGTTCCTATGTAAACATTAAATTTGAGTATACAAATGGTTTGGGAAAGGGTTAACGCACCCAAAAACACTTCTTTGATACTTACACTGCGTATAACGTACAAAACAACATTCTCCCGTAACAATGTGGTAAAATAATTTCCAAATTTGGATTCATTTGGTTCAGAAAAAGCCGGTAAAAGTAGTGTCCAAAGGCAGCAAGACATATATATATATATATATATATGCACACATTAACAGACACAATACATTACAGGTTACACGAGTTTATCTATTCTATCAAAAGGAAAATTCAACAAAAAAATTGACTGGCTATACTAAAACTAACATTACCTGCATATAATCGAGAAAACGATAAAGATAATAGTTTATAAAATTAACGGCCATTATCCGATTAAATATTATTATTTTTCGGTCGCTCGGCGTAATCTTTACAGTAGATACAGATTTAGTCAATAATTTGTTATTTCCCTAATATTTTTTTTTTTAACAATGCTACTGTATAATCACCAAGTGTACAGGCCGGGAATAATAATATGCGACCGATTTTCGCAGAACACGTTCCGAAATGGGTTTTCGAGAATAAAAAACAAAAATAAAAAAAAATATCTGTTATTTGTTCATGATTTATCGCTTCTTTAACGCTGTGTCGTCGATCGATTAAACGCATGTGTGTATACTCTTATGTCACACTGAGAAAGCCGCGTAGACGGCGACGTATACATAATAATATATAATAATAAATATTGTCAAACGACGAGATACGGTCTTGTAGTTGTAGTGCTAGCTGGTATTTATGGTATATTATTATTATATACTATCGTACGTACGATTTTGTTCACTTCTTCTTTTGAATGTACTTGTTATTCGCCGAAACATACGTTGACACGTTGAGACGAAAATCGACCCGAAAGAAAAAAAAATTACGATAGTATAAAACAACAACAAACATTTGAACTTCAAACACTCGAAAAATAAAACAAAACGGTGATTACGTGTATTTTTGACGTTTATAATAAAACAAAGAAAACCTACTTAAAGTTTACAATAAAATGAAAAAAAAAAGCTCGGGCCAACCTAACTTAAGGAACTTCTATGTCAAATTTTCGAGCATTTTTACCGGGCCGAAAAATGTGTCAATCGATTTAAATTGAAAAAAAAAACTAGAATATATTATTTATTAAGTTATGAACACAGATTAAAGTAGAAGGGCGGAATTATATTTAAGGTAAAATTATCAGTCCCCTTTAGTTGAAGTCGTCGAAATCCAGGGAGACGCTTTAGTTATTGTCACTGATATTTTTAATGAATTTTTAAAAATTCGAAATAGTTCTTTTAAAAATACATTTTTTAATAAATACCTATTATATAATTGGAATCTGTTTTACTCTAATTTTACTAAACATACATATGCGTAGGATCAAGTGACTGTCACGTCGTCGTCATTCGGGTCCGGTGTAATTTTGAAAAATAAATGTCGAAGAAACCAGACACCGTGGGCTTGTGGCTAATATTAAATTTTTTTGTTACACCGGTCGTTTTTATGCAAAATACACAATTTAGTATCATATTATATACTTATACTTATACTTATACTCTATTCTGAATAATGCTGAAAAATCACTTTGCGCATGTAGACTACTGATCCGCCGAGCGAATCTAGACCTCCTAGTTCATATTTTAAGTTAAGTATGTTGTAGACTATTTTTTACTACTAACTAATACTGACCGAGTGCAATAGAGCATCAACACTCACAATTTGTTGTTCATAAATCGAAGAAAATAAAAAATTAATTAATCAGTCAATTTTTTTTTTTTTCTTAAATCAATAATTTCAACCGTGTGAATGTGTAAGTATAATAATTTGCGCTCTACTGCTCTGAGTAGATTACGTCTACACGGGGATACCACTTTAATAAAACCGCACCACGAGTAATACCTCTTGCTTTTAAATAACTCCAAATACTAATGTTTTGTCGTTCAAAAATATTATTACGATTGCTACAATACTACATTGTTTCGAATAAACAATTTCTTGTTTACGTATACATATATTATTAAAATGCCATTTTCACTACACCTACCAGGATTTTCATAAAAAAAAAAAAAAAAGAGGAAAAAAAGAACGGATATACGTGGGTGTAGCCACTGTTGTTGATGAGAAGTTGGGAAGGTAGGATACAGACGGGGATTTAATGTATAATATCTGAAAACAACGATAAACCATTGCTAACGAAAAATACGATTCTGAACAGAGTTCAGTTGTCAGTGTTGCTTCGTGAACAATAACAATATGTCATATTATGGTAAAATGATTGCAACAATGTTTCCATGAAAAACGTTAAACTCAGAATCTAAAAATAACGAATTATTGACGTTTAACCGTAATAATATACATAATTACTATATTATGTATATCATAATAATATACATAATTACTATATTATGTATATCATAATCATATTACGCGTTAGTAACAATAACAATAATACTATAACGTGTTCGATATCGGCGTTTGCGCAGTCGACCGGACCGAGAATTCCGGGTCGAGAACCCGCGAAAAAGCGCGCGTCATAAACATGTTAACGACACGCGTGACGTAAAAAAAAAAAAAATAATAAAAACAATCTGCCGACGCCGCCGCCGTCGACCCGCGGGCTGTCGACTCCGCGCCCGCGCAACAGTCCACACGTTTGAACGTAAGAACAACATAACGGTAATAATAATAATAATAATATTATGACGTTTGTACACAACGGCGCCCGCGGTACCCGGTGTAGGTACCTGTAAACGCCGTTCGCCGCACAGCCGGTGGTGCGCACGCCGGCAGCGGCGCCCGCGTGATCCGTAACGGGTTTAATTAAAATGAGACCGAAATTTGTTTGCGCGAGCGGCTTTTCAATTAAATAATGTTTGTTCGACCGACGCCGCCGCGGAGCTTCCGTTCGATCGACCGACCGACCGACCGACCGACCGACGACGACGACGACGCCGCCGCCGCCGCCGCCGCGATCTCCGCGCGCGTATTCCCGCGCCCGTGTATCACGTACGCATTACGTACGCTTCCGAATCTTACAGGGCGGACGGGGGCGGATTTTCGCGAAATTTAAACGGTTATGCCGCAATTGGGGGGGGTGGGGACGCACCGTTAAACGCACATTATGTTGTAGCCGCAGTCGCGGAACGCGCGGGGGATTTTTTTTCGATAGGGTGGGAGGGAAGGGGGGGCGGGATTGTTAATAATTTTTACTTCCTACGGAGGGGACGGCGCACGCAATAAGCACCGTAGTCACTGACTGCAGTCGGTACTATCACTATTGTCGCGACCGAATACAAACGATTGTCGACGGAATTAAATTATAACGTTCTATTCGGCGGTATTCGATAATATCACGTTGTCGACTGCAAAACCCGAATGTGGTAAAACGTTGCGAAGGAAGACATTTCGGGAGGGAGGGGTTTACCCCTCGACCCCCTTCTCCCATCTGTGTGCGCCACTGTATGTAGCTACTATGACGGCCATACAGGTACCGTACGAATTGTTGGTTCGGGGTGGACGGCACTTGTACAAAAATTATTTGCTTCTATGTTATTTAAAGTTCACTGATTATATTATATTATACTGGTCCATATTTCACACACTTTACTGACAGGCCGACTATACACAGAGTGTTCTATATACAGTGCTATCCGTATGCATGAATTCTGTCGATATTCATTATTTTTTTCAATCGGATTTTGTATGAGGGTCACATTTACCAATAACATGTTACGTGATACGAAATCACAATCAACACTCGGTAATTTCTTATCTTCTATTGAATATTAACTGGTTTTAACGCCAATTTTCTAGAAATTGAAACGGCTATTAAACTATAAGAAACTATTAATCGGATATACATGTATATGTTATAATAAATCTTTTACAGTAAAATCTTTTACGAAATGGCTATTTAGAAAATTTTGAAAAGTGATGAAGTAAAAAAGTTATTTTTTTCAGTAATTAAGGATGAGAATACAAATTTAGTTTTTCTCTACACATGTCCCCCTCGCACAAAATCTGATTAAATAAATATATAAAATAAAATTGAATATTGACAGTATTATTAACGTAAGGATAACACTCTAGTATAAACAGTAGCGTGACTAGGATTTATTTTCTGGGGGATAGGGCCCTGGGGTAAGAGTTTAAATTATGAATTTTAAACGCATTTTTGGGCAAGTTATAGGGATTATATAAATTACTCTTAAACAGACGACGTGTGCGGCGATGTGCACACATATTTTAAAAATTACAACAAAATTCGTATGTAATTACAATCTAAATTATTATAATAAGTACCTATTATGAAAATAGAATTCATAAACAAAAAAATAAAAATATTTTTTTTGTCGTTACTAAAATAATATTAGTAAACATAAACACTTGTAATTATTGTATTTTTAATCTGATGAGGGGTGGGGAAGATCATTTCTAATCTCCTTTCCTAAATTTATATCAACATGTTATGTTTGAGCGTTCTACTTTAAATTTTTGGTCTTATAATGTAGCATATCATTAGTATTGTACAACGTGGTTCCGTGGTGTAGCGGTTATCACATCTGCTTTACACGCAGAAGGTCGCCAGTTCGATCCTGGCCGGAATCATCTACTTTTTTTTACTTTTTTTATATAAAAAAAATTTCAATATTTTATACTGTTGCAGTGTTATTCATATACACATTAAAATATGTAGACATAATTTAATTTGTTAACATTTTTATGATTTTAATTTTTGAGCGAAGCGATAGTACAAATATATATGTTATATCGGTTTGTTTACTATGATGTATTTTTTCTTTTTTTTCGTGTATGTAAACAATTTTTCCACCGGAAATCGTGTTCCAATCAAAACATTTTTGGCATTTTTTTATCAAGTTGGTGCATTGAGTTGGTCATTTTTCGATTTTCCTTGTATTTTTATGAATAAATTGGAGAAATCTCGACGATTTTATGAACAGTTTTTGTTGATTTCTGAGTTACCTCAACGAGAAGAACGGGAATAAAAACACTCTCTAAACTAATAATTTTCGGCTCATAATCGTCATTCGTTTGCAATGTATAGTTTATTGTATGAACCGTATTATATTCTGTATAAACTGTATATATTTAATTTTTCTATACAGAGAGATCAATCATTAAGACACTCATTATCTCGGAACGTATTAACTTTTTTCGGAATTTGTTTTATAGAACATTTAAGAAATAAAAAAGTAGCTCTACAATTTTAAATTTATGTTATTTTTCGTCCCCTTTATTTTAGAAGTGAAATCACAACTTACTTTTAGTTCTCAAATTCTTAAAAATTCCATAAATAGAAGGAGTATATAAGTTGAAATAAATGTTGGTATTAACATTTTTAATTTCCGTTAATCTGTTAACGAGATATTCCACTTTTAAGTTTCTGTTACATCAAAATTTATTTTAACAAATATTTCATCTATATATATACTTTTGAAATTTTTATTATACGAGTAGGTTGCCATATGAAAATCAAAAGTAAATAGTGGTTTTAAATTCAAAAATGTGATAAAAGTGATAAAAATAACATGAATAAAAAATTGCAGAGTTGCTTGTTATTTTAATGTTTCATAAAACAAATCCCGATTTAAGTTAATGCTTGAGTAACCTACCATGAGTGTATTTCGCTAGATTGATCACTCTGTGTGTCTAAAACATTGAAACACCTATCAGCTTTATTTTCTTCTTCAGTCTTAGTTTTTTAAAAAGAGTTTTTACAATATATGAGTATTTTATATGAGCCGACTTAATATTGTTATTTAGGAACATAATTGGAATAATATTTTGTTTTCGAATATTAAATTTAAACAACAATTAAATCACCCTGTATATTATACTTACGATGACAATAATATAATAGTATTAAGTACATTATAATATTATTGTTTCTATCCGAAACAAAAGTAGGTAGGTAATCTAACTATTATACAGCAATAAAATAGTCACAGCGACGTTATAATATTGTTTTGTCAACTATTATTACGATAATAATACATAAAAGAGTTGTCGTGTAGTACCGTTTTTGTTCGCATGCACTGTCATCGTGTATACCTAAATAATACGCAGTGCACAAATACACCCGTGGAGTTCATAATATAATTCATATAAATAACACGGTCGTGAAAACTTTAAGCGATTAACTATACATATTATATTGTGCTGCAAGCGGATCTCGTTTCGTTTATACACGAAGCACCGAAACTTCTGACGGCACTCGAAATGTCCGGAGACATAAAATGTACAGTTTTGACTGTTTTGAGTTTTAACTTAAACTGCACTCGCGAACTAAACATAAGAAATTGGGTCGACGCGCAATAAGAGTGTATGATAATACTGTTGCTTTCATGCTGGAGATATCGAAAAAAGAAAAACATTTTATTCCCTCCGATTCATTGTCTAATATCCGACATCAGTTTTATAAATATTCGTATACTTCGTAATTTATTCATTCATGGTCTTTCATATTTAAATAAACTTAACGGAGGGGGCCTTCGTCATTGTGTTTACAATATTATATTATCAGTAGACACTCATTTATGAGGAGACAAAGTCTTCCTTTAGATTTGCAGATAAATGCGGTCAAACACATTTTTCAACCCACCTATTCCCAAATCGAAAATTCTCGAGCGCGCCTCTGTGTATATTTCATAAAACAAATAAATTGGTATATAAAGTAGACACGTACCTTTCCCACCACAACGCGAAGAATGATATTTCCGACCAGATGAACGTCATATTTTTGAATAAAGCCATTTTTTCCACCA
The DNA here is from genome assembly GCA_902439185.1 of Cinara cedri. Lineage (NCBI taxonomy): Eukaryota > Metazoa > Arthropoda > Insecta > Hemiptera > Aphididae > Cinara > Cinara cedri. The sequence continues at coordinate 860,714 of CABPRJ010000476.1, forward strand.
TGTAGTTCAGTATTTTGCTTGTTTGTATCTGATAGTAGCCCTCAAATGTTCTCAGCCATCCCGGATCGTTGTGCGAATGGGGCACGACAAAAATCTAAAAAACAAAAACAAAATTTAAGTTAATAGGTATATAGTATATTATACATTATACGTATGAAAATAAAAGACAGATACTGTTGATAGACGTGCCACTGTTTTAGGAGGAAAGTCGGAAGGGAGGTTAAATAGGGTAATTTAATAATTTATGTCTGCATCATTATGTTTATCATCGATAAACCATTGCTAACAAAAAAAGATTCTGAGCAGAGTGTTACTGGTCGTATTTCTTTCTTTGTTGCCAAGATAACCCATAAACTATATTGCCAGCTATTTTTCAAAACTACAACAAAAATCTAAAACGGGTCGTTTTTGACCCGTTTTCCCCTCAATGCACCAACTATAGATCAAAATTGCTACAAGAAAGTTCCTATGAAGTTTTTGATGTGATCAAAATTTCTGGTAGAAAAGTTCTTTACAAAAAAAAAAAAAAAAAACCCGCATATAATAGTTAAACCAATATGTTATTCGTCGATTCGCTCAAAATTTAATATACGTAAACGGTATATTAGTTTTTATATAACGATAATGTATATTACGTTTTATATATATAAAATAAAAAAAAAAAAAAATATGAAATAAAACCGTATGAAAAATACGACGACGGTGACGTGTATACGAGAGACACATCGTAATAATATTACAAACAGTTGAGGTATGCCGGGTGAGTGCTGCTGTACGACGAGCGAACGGGCAGAAGGGAAAATATTTGCATACAAAATATTATTATTTTCCCCGGGCTCTTATTGTGTGTGTCACACAAACTCTGCAGACTTCTTAAATCGTTGAAGAAGCTCCTCGGCTCTTATCAACGGAGAACACACAAATCGCTTTGGGTTACATTTTTCCCCGACCGCCGCCGCCGGCCGCCACTTATAAAAATTTCTTCAAGTTTTAACTAAACGTCAACCTTCGTAAATATTACATAAATAATAAAACAAGTATACACATATTACTATCATTATTATTGTTAACAATGAAACGCGTTAAACAAATATCATTGTGCGAGTTAAGAATATTTTTATACTTAATGTTTTTATGGGGGATGGGAGGAGGAGGGACAGATATATAGGCCACGTCGTATTACGCCGAACAATTCCAGTGCGAGTCGTAGTTAAACACATACTATAACTGAACTCTTCGGTTTAAAAATGTACTCGTACATCATCCGTTTCGATGTAGACAAAAAAACAAAAAATATAGCTCAAGTGTAATACCCGCGGGCAGTGTGTTCAAATAATGACCGAACGACAGTTTACTTTATCATTTCCGGTTCCGAATAAAAAAAACAACCTTTAAAATATAGACAACCGGACATCATACTTCGTACCACGGGTAGGCCAATGGTGTTGGTGCGAAATCGCGAGTAAATACTATTGTTATATATTATTATACTGAAAGTATAACGATACATTGTTGAGAACGAAAGTTCTCGATCGTCGTTTTACTAATCGAAAAAAATTTTCCGAGAAAGGCAAGAGGGATAACATATTTTAATAAAACTTATAAAGCTCCCATATTCAAAATCAAAAAAAAGACCTCGGATTTTTAGTTTTTCGTATATTATTATTACTATGTCCACATCAAATAGCTATAGCGATACTATTAAAATAAAAACGGACTCGCTAAAATGTATGAACTTATATTAATATATTTGTGTCGATTCCGTATTAAAGTAAACACGTAAAATGTTTTTATGTTTATATTATTGGTATTGCTCACAACCGAAACATATAATATGTTAATGATAAATTATTAAATAAACATATAAATTACATGACATTAAATGACTACTGCGTAAATTATTGTCTGTAGATTTTCCCTGTCGGTATTTTGATATTTTTTGGCCGAATGACTTAAACACCCCATTACAAATTAGGATTTCACTATTATTCAACACAAATTTCAATCAAGTGAGATTTTCAGCAAAATAATAAATATCTAGGCACTTTAAGTACCTAGATATGTATTTCTTTATTTATTTTAAATATAAAATATAAGAATTTCAAAGGTACTATACATAACATTTATATATTTATTTCTATTCGTTCGGACACTATCATATAGACACTATTGAGGGTGATATTTCGGTCGACTTTTGAAATTCAACAAATGTTGTTGGTGAAACTTATGACTTTTGTCAACCCGTTGACGAGATGTTTCAGTTTTTAGTTTAGATAGGGGAAATGCGCTTGTGTTTTCCGGCACGGCGCACGGCATTCGCATGTTGCAAACATTTCAAGAACTTTACCTATTTTGATAACTTTTTTTTTATTCAATTCCTTATCAATATATATGTGAAAATTAAAAAATAAAAAAAACCAACGAAATAACGTAACACGAACAAGTCGACTGGATGAATATTCGATTTTATAGAGACGGAAATCCGTTAATCGTCCGGTTTTTTCCCCGCGGTTTTCTATCAAACCCGTCGAGACCTTACGGATCGCGTGCGCGACACACACACACACACACACACACACAGAAATAATAGTAAAAAAAAATACTACGGGTAGGCATTATATCATAATAATTATTGTAGACATCCGCGTTATTATTATTATTCGTTTAATCGAAACGCGAGTAAATCGGATTGCACGGAAAAACGGAACATAATAATAATAACAATAATAATAAAAAAAATACGTACTCGCTGTTGACGCAAAACTTACATAATATCATTATAATATATTGTACGGTGTATAGGTATGTGTATAAGTGCAATTATTATTAGATTTTACGAGTAATAATCGAATGACACGGTCCGCCGGATTACCACGGAAGCCGCGGGGGTATAAAAACGTGTGGGCATATTGAGGGGTGTTCGGGGGCGGGGGAGGCGCTGCTGTTATTCGATTAACCGAGACCGTGGTCGTGGTACACCGATAGTATACATACGTACGTATAGCGACCGAGCCGGGTCTCGTTATTAATTAACGCGAACGGCGAGCGGATTCGAACCGCGAGCAAAATGTGCGTATTATAGGTAGTAAATACAATACCGATTCGACGGTTCCGAGCGTCCGGGAAGAATTCGCGAATATACCGGCTGCAACCCGATTGAGCACAGATGCAATCAAACAATAGGAATTCAAAGTAGCCAACACTAATTATTTACATAACGAGCCTCAAAGACGTATTATGCCACTCGCCAATGAGGACCCCTCTTTTGATGATAGTTTATTTTAATCTTTCTCATTTGACTTATTTTCTAATTATCCTTTAGGATATTGTATTTGTAATGTTCTACTTATGTCTTATTGTACTTAGTAAACAATGTTAAAAGGGGAAATCCGCATGTTTGTAATAAATAAAATAAGTACGATAAAATTGAGCATAAAAATACGTTGAACATTGCAGTTTTTAATATTTACAAAATAATATTTTTTATTTTACATACAAAATACTTATAAGTTCCTTTTTTAATATATATTCAATATAATAATATTATATAAAATATAATATATTTTGTCCTGAAATTGTTTATAAATGTCGTAAAAAAAAAAATGTTTATAATAAATAAATCAGACATTTTAAAGTGGAATCCCAAAATACTTATTTCCCACTTTTAATAAATCTTTAGTGTTTAGAATGTTTATTTTTTAAATATTCGTCGTAAGTCATTATGGTTGCGTTAATTTGTTGCCTTTCAATAAAACTGAACAAAATCTGTTAATAGATGACGTTTAAATTAAAATTATCGGATCACTACTCAAAATCTAAAAGCGGAATATTTCGTCAACGGGTTGCGATTTTCAACGCTAAAATTAATATTTTTAACTAAACCGCCATCCGTTTATGGAATTTTCAATTTAGTACCGACAAAAAATAACGGTAATGCAAAATTGTAGAGCTACTGTCCTATAAGTTGTCCGAAAAAAAGTAATTACTTTTGGAAATATATGTAGACACTAAAAAGGAACTATAGTAAAATCTCTTCCGCGACATCGATTATACAATGTCCCGATTTTCATAGTACTATAGATTAATAATAGTAATAATAATATAACCTAATAAAAAACGTTGTATTGATTAATTTTCTATTCGATTTAATAAAATATTAAATTATGATTTCCGTAAAGATTATTTTACCTACTCACATTGAATATAATTTATACTATAGGTTCATGGTCCTGTCTACCGCTTTTTGAAATAAATTCCGAGCGATAATGGTTTTTTATTCGTTTTTAATATTATTATGTAATTATTTGTTTTTTTTTTTTGATAATAACGACGGCATAGAAAAGCACTGTTCGAGAAAATGATGAACATGTAAAATGTACGTTATTTAATTGAAAATTCAAAATAATCTAGTTGTCTTATACACTGCGAATAATAATAATAGGTAACTAATATTATTTGATTGCTGATTGGGCTGTTAGAAAAAAAAAAAAACATTGTTTCGAAATATCACCAACAAAAGCTTGTAAACTATGCGAAAAATAACGTGTAATCATAATATCGTAATTCAAATGTAAAAAAAAAAAAACAAATATCCTGATGTGTTTATAATGTTTGTTTAGTTTAGAATAAAAATAGCAAATGAAAAAAACAATATAAAAAACATTTAAAAGATCGATAAAACACATTGTTTAAATTCGTGTTAACGTCGTATAAAGAAAACGAAAATTTTAAATTAAAAAAAATGCAAAAATTTTCGTTGAAACCAGTCGCTGTGGACAGGGTTCGAACCTGTGCGGGCAGAGCCCATTGGATTTCAAGTCCAACTCCTTAACCACTCGGACACCGCAGCGGATGAGTATTGATTTTAAAATAGAAGCTTATAGTACAAATACTGATGAATTATCATTTCAATATTATTATTTTTTTTTTTTTACGTAAATATTTTCAAATTATACAGTATTACAGTATTACGTGGTTCGTAATTACTATCGAATAATTTGAAAAAATTATAAATTAAATTATGTTATTACATTATTATGTAAATTGTATTAAAAAAAAAAAAACGTATAATATTTTTAGGTATACTCGGAAAGCAATCTCCCGCGATTAAAATTAAAAATTTAAACATTTCCTTGATCTCAATAATTAATAATATCTACCGGCAACGGTCGTCCCATTTTTTTTTTTTTATCGGTAATTTTTACGGTAAGTATACGTTCTAATAATAAATTGAACCGATAAAAAAAAGAAAAATTCTACCTCCTTTAAATAAGTTACCTAGCTAGATAACCAGTCTGTGTTTTAATTACCAATAAAGCGGGCGGTATATATATACATTTATATAGGTAATCACATTTGCTTCATTAAAAAATGTTTAAGTACGATTTTTAACGAACCAAAAAGTAATTTTTCGAGACAAAAAAAATAAAACAGGTAGATACTTTAATCGAATATAATATGCAATTTTAAATAAAAATCAAAATTTTACATTTTAAATAGCCTACATAATATTTAACTTCTACTTTATTAGGGTTTTCCCAAATGATTGGAAACAACGTAGGAAAAACGGGAAATTGTACGATATGTATTATTATCAAATATTTAATATGACTGTCATTCAAAACATGTATAACATAACTTCGCTCAGAATAGTTTTTTGTTAATAATTAATTTTTGCGTAAAGATATACATTAAATTTCCCCTTTATCTTCCCAACTTCTAACCTACAACGGTGGCTCGCACGTCGTGCGAAGAATGTCCGTTTGTTTTTTGTGTTTATAATTATCATAGTATACCTACTCATGATTTTTAAACATGGGTCGGATGGCTAAGTAGTAAACATGGTAAACGATAATTATGTATAATAATGCAAGTAAAATATATATCTAAAGCCTTTTTCTTATGTTTCTTGTATTATATAGATAATAAACAATGAACGCGTGCAATTATCATTATTTTAATGTATTCATTTTTTGTATTTTAATACGACCAATGGAGATGGCTGGAAGGTTGGAGTTCCGTTAGTTCCGATTCTTATGCAAGGTACGACACTGAGTGTAACTTTGAGTGTAACGTAGATAGTGTTTTATAAAACTTTCAATTTAGAAATCGGGCAGATTATTAACATGTATAACAGGCGCCTAATTATACTTATAGTAGGTATTTTAATTATAGCAACGTTTTCGAGATAATTGAAAAGGAAACCGAGCAAAAAAATAAAAAAAAAAAATAAATATTACGTTTTTGTAAGTTATAAGTTCCCGTAATCGTCGTAAACATCATTAATTATTGACTTACAAAACGGCGGCGCAACTTAATGTTTTATTTTAATAATAATTTCTAAACGAACTAGAGATTATATTATTATTTTGAAACGGCACGGTCGCGATACACTACAAACTGCAAAGATCAACAGTTTACGAGTTATAAATTATAAATTATTTAAAGTTTAAATTGGGAAAGTAAGTATAGAATCCCATTAGAAATTCATAAATACATAAGTATATACGTTTATAAGTTTAATCCTCGACGGCCCTAAACTTCTCGTAAAAATAATAATTATTTGTGTTTCTGATTAATGAAACCGTCGTTGTTGAATGACGCGATAACGGCGGATGTTCATCCGCCGATAGATTAATGGATACTTTATCAAAAACGAAACGCTGAGAAAAACATAATCTCTTTGAAAATTTAAATTCCAAAACTGTACATACACCTATTAGAGTAAGTTTCCTTTGAACGTATTTCAAAGTAAGTTGGTAGGTATTGGGTTGAATAAACACGAGAAAGGAGTAAAAAGATAGGCAAGCATACGCGTGTATAAGAAGTATAACGTAAATATTTTCTGATAAAAAGCTCCAAAGAAATGTCAACAGTTTTTGCATAACTAAAGGGGAGAGAAGTACATTACTGTTACTTAGAAATATTATAGTAGTGATAATTATATAGAAGTGAAATATCCGGTAATGATTCCAGTTATTTCGCGTCGTCAAGAGAACGACCTACCCGCATATAATATTGTCTCGGTCAAAATATACGCTGTTAGTTTTAATATTTTAGTGAATAGACCAATTATGAAACGTATGCATTATCTGTGTCGTTTCGTCATCTCTTTTTTATTAATTTTCAAGCAAACCATTCAAATATTTTTAAATTGTGATGTTTCACACAAACATATCTCGCTTGAAAATTAAAATTACGAAATAAAAACGACACAGATAATGTTTTAGATTTTGAGTGTAGGGAGTATGTTTTAATAAGATGTTTATTTTTTTGTATTTTTTATACTGTGTACAAAAATTCTACCAGAAATCTTGTTCCGATATTTACGTGCGGCACCATTTCTGACAGGAAATGTTGTCTAGATAGAACTTTTAGGAGGTCAGTTTTTGATTTTCCATGCGGTTTTCATACTATCTGAGAAAAATCAGGATAAAATGTACGAAAATAATGCTTTTATTATTTTTCAATTATGTTATTTGTCATAATTCAATTAAAAATATTTGCAGAGACTTGAAATTTGGACAGAAAACTGATATTTGCCTTTTCTAGGCGTGGTCAAATTTTTAAAAAAATTAAGCCATTTTTGAGCTATTTACAGACATTTTAATCTTGAGAGTTTTTTACGTAATTTTTTTTCGGTAGGTACTGCGTTGTAAAATTATTAGAGCTAACAGAAAAGCGTGAAAATTTAACAGGAAGTCATTAAAAATCTTACTTTGTGATCAAAAAAAGAAAATTTGAGTTTAATGTAGTATTATTTATTATAAAAGAATTTTAATATCAAATGTTGACGGCGTCAAATGTATAATCGGCGAGTAAAAAATTATGTGGAACAAATCTAATTTTTCATTTTTTTTTTTTTTTTTTTTTTGAACATATGTATATTGTCGATTTAAGAACGACGGTGAAGTCAGGATTGAGTTGAAAGTTTCAAAATTATAGCTTTTCAAAGTTCTACTATTAAATGTTATGTTAAATAACTAAATATTGTCCTTTCTAGAGAATGTTTGTCGTAGTTGAATGGTACTTCAATGGTACATTAAACTTGAAGTCCAATGCTCTATCTCACAGATTCGAAATTCTATCCGCAGCAAAACTGGTTATGACATTTTGTAATTTTATTTTTTATTGTTTATACAACTCTTATATTAATATTTCTCAAAATTTGTGTACGTTAGACTGAAGACTTCTTTGAGTGTTTTAAATATGGGTCCTAAGAGATCTCTTAGAAATAATTTTACACCTTATTCACCTATTTACGTTTAGATACGTTTCGTATAGGACCGAGTGTTTATTTTAACCCGAATTAATAAGTACACCGAATTAAAGAGGTAGATATATAAAAAATGTTATAATTCGTGTAATCCGGATTGATGTTATCGGATTCTAATTATTATTATGAAATTCAATTTATTTAAAAATTACAAAAGTCCCGCAGAAGTTCCATTTGATCATGTATAGCCATCAAAAGTAATTAATTGTTTATACATTTTATTAACTTTTTTCCTTTTCCGATTCATACCATAATGCCATATTAAATCATCATGATTGTCGGGTTTAATATTGAAATTAATCCGTAAATGTGGATTGATTTCGTAAAATCGGATTAAATGGTATTTTTCAACCCAGAAGGGTGGAATTTTTATTTAGCAATATAGTTTCGTAACAATAATTTTACTAATAGATTATTTTCATTTAGTTTTACTTTCGTAAATTAACAATAGAATAACCCTCGCTCGGGGGAGGGGGAAGATAGGATCACGTATCAAAATAATACGATCTACGTTTGTACTCGCTATATATACATGGTGTACAAAAGCCGGTATACTTGATTTAGATTTGTCGTATTGTTTTACGATACCTACGATTCCCATACGGAAATGAAAAGCGTGGCCGTCGGAAGTGTACGTATATAATACGAATTGACTTTCGTGCGGATTGTTCGTTTTAAATTGGTATATTGTTTATAGTATATTATATAGGTACGGTGGCACTCTGGTCGACCGAGACGACTGTTTTGTGAAGTAGGTATATAATATATTATTATATACGAGCAGTATGGGAATTCGCGATTCGTTCGGTATCTATACTAGAGATACATTATAGGTTGGCAAATCTACTTACTCTGCTGTATCACTCTAAAAATATAATTCAGTCGAAAAATTACGAGAAAACCAAATTTACAGGATAATTGATTCGATAAGACATTTATTATTTCAGAAAATATTGCATTTTTAATTTTTTTTTTTTGACAATTTAAAAAATAAGCAGCTCGAAAATTTTACATTACAGATATTTTTCGTCACTCTTAATTTTGGGAATGATAATCACTTGTGATTTTTACATGTATTAAAAATTCGATAAATAGGCGTAATATAAACGTAGATTTAGTAATAAATCAATTTTGGAGTTAAATTGTTTAATTTCCTTCAACCCGTTGACGAGATAATCTACCTTTTAAGTTTTGGTAAGGGAAATAAGAGTTATGGGGCACTATGATCGCGCACCTCGCCATCACCACATAAATGATGCTACATTACTCTCCCTTTACGGGAATATCTCGGAGCGGAATATCTCATAAACGGATTGATGGATAATAAAAAAATGTTAAGTTCAAAAAGTATTTAAACTAAAACATCATCTATTTATTAAATGTATAATATAGGTGATTATTTGAAAACCTAGTGTATAGTGGTTTCATTGCCGAAAAATAAAGTCACAAAATCCAACGGTAGAGCTGCTTGTTTCAATAAATTGTAAAAAAACAAATCAAACCATAAAAAGTCACTACTTTTTTTGAATAGCTTACGTTATATTATTGATTACCCTTTAAACCTGTGATTTATTCTATGCGACTTACTGTAAGTTATAGAAAATGTGCGGTAAAAGAATGGTATAAAAGCAAAAACAGTAAACTCCTGATCCTTTGTCTACCACCATCTATTTGTTACCTTTTTTATGGCAAGTGAAAAAAAAACGTAATTTTCATTGCGGGGAAAAAAACCAATAGAGGATGAATAAATAATATATTATCCGGCGACACAGCCACCGAAAACGGAGAGAATGCGATTCTGATAAAAACAGAGTTACGGTTTAGCAATTATCAGTACGATGAACTATGATTAAACGGTTTTTTCTTCTTTTTCGTCTATATAAGCCATACACACTATACAGATAAAATGTTTAAATCGATATTGATATCGAAACGGGTCACTGACGAACGAAATCGTTAACAAAAACGATGGGAAAATAGAAATGCCGATAACGGCAATCGATACCAAGTTTTCGCTCTACATAATATTATTATTATAGTCCTGCAGTTCATAAACATAATATTAACTACTATCGATAGCGATTTTTCGTTGCATCATGTAACTATTATTTTTTCGTTGTACTTCATTTAAGTTGGCGTGCATAATCATAGTATTATTGGTATAGGTTGTTTGATATCCCGTTAGTCAGCGTTTATAATAATAATACGTATAGGAAAAAAAAAAAGATACACGATTAAGTGTATTAATATTTTTAGTTGGGCGAGAAAATAAGCCTATTAAACAACATTATAATTTTACCATTTTTACTTACTATATTTAATTAGAAAAAAAAAAAAAAAATATTAAAAATAAAAACAAATAACGTTTTAAATTATTTAAAACGATGTTTTGTTGTTTTAAAAGGAAATGGATATCTATATAATGTGCCATTTGCGTCTTAATAAACATAATCAAAGATAATATAGCAAATTTGAGTACAGCAGGGATAACTTTGTGCTGTTAGTTTTAATAGTAGATAATGAATTGACCTCTAATCAAAAAATTGATACTATTACTTAAAGATAAAAACGTTATCTGTGAAACTAAGTAAGTTCTTTTTAATCGATATTTGAATATGTTTAAGCGAAACATACGAATACGTAAAATGTGATATATTTCAATAGGTATTTGAAAATGCTTGAAAATTAAAATATCAAGAAAAGAAAACCGACAAAACGTCCGTCTTTATTGTTATAATCTAACTGGTGAACGGTCAAATCTGTTTGCATACCGATTAAGTGATAATACGTAGGTATTAAATACATTATTCAAATGGAAAATATAAATTAAATATTAGACAAATACATTTGGGTGAACTCTACGTGTATTTTTAAGAACCTAAATAATCGCGTGTCACCTTTTATATTGAACAGATGTTTTCGGTTTTATGTTACGAAATAAAGAAAAGAATGTTAAGTTTAGATTTTATATTATTTTAACTTATTTATTATACATATACCTAATATAACAATAATATTAATATACGGTATACAGCGTACAAATACAATTCTGCCGTGCTCGGATAAAAAAGGGCTTAAAAATCTAAAATCAATACATTTGTTTATTTCATTAAAATAATTGTTTGCACAAAAAGTATTGAACTCGGTTTTGGCAATTTTCGGGCTTAGGATATTTTACCCGAGTGACGCGGGATTACGCCGTAGGCACAAAATATAGAACAACAGGAAAAAAAACAAACAAAATCAACAAGTATCAACAAAAAAAGGGCAGAACTTCGATTCATAGAAGAAAAAAAAATATAAAATAAAAAAATACCATCGTAACATAAAATTCTTATTGTTACCGTATCATAACGTTTATAACGTGAAACGTGCGTCACTGTTTTTTTTATTTAATTTTTTTTTTTTTCTTGCCTCATCCTATAAGTCGACGTTGTTATTAATTTTCGCGAAAACACTTTCTACAAAACATACCGCGAGTTTTACACGCGCGTGATCTCGTCGCATACACGTCTGTTTATATAACACCTCCGAGGCGACGTCGTTTTTGTTTCTTTCGGCCCGGAAAACGTGACCGTCCGCCGGGATCCACTCTCGACCTCGCCATACGCACAGCAGCAGATTGGGCCGGTTGTTTTACACCTCGCCGTATTGTAAAACACACGCCGCGAATGCTTTTGCACCGGAGAAAATCTTCCGCGACGACGACGCGTACGTAACAAAAGTTCGCGAAACAATACACGATTTTGTACGTGTAGCGCTTTGTGTACACGACTGAGATTTAAAAATTTTTTTTTTCTAGATTAGTTATAGTAACTAGTTTATACAATGACCAGTCTCTCGGAAAAAGCTTTTTTTGGTTAGTAAAAATCCTACAAAATACCCGTCCGGTGTAGTACTATAATAATAGTGATATTTCTATATAAATAATAAACTCGTATACTTGAAATTAAGCGTTTTTTTGAAACTTTCAACAACAAAACAAAAAAACAAAAAACATAAATGGCGTTTTAAAACGTGTATAGCTGTGCAAATGGTTTTAGGAGGGCATGCTGATTAATTTAATGCAGTGTTTATATTTTTTTGCGTTTTTTGACCGATTTAATTAGATCACATTGTTTTAGGGTATTTTTTCGTTACATTTTAATTTTATTATTAACCTACTAAGAAAAATACTGAATGTATCGAAATTTCAATCAATAAAATAAGATAAATTATCATTTAGTAATTTTTTTTTCTTTTTTAGAGTATTTAAACAATTTTCTGTGGTATTCGTCTGACCTTTAACGGATATTATAGTGTACGTGCCTAAAAACTCTGTCGATTTGAGATATAAGCACCGAAACTTACAGTACCTACAGGAAGGTCAACACGTTCCGTATATTTTTTCCCCCATTTAATACATTATACTTATAATTTTATATCCGCTACATTCAACCTTGGGCGAGCAAATTCACTTCTACCCGGATGATAAGGAACATAACCTCAAAATAAAAAAGTACCGACTACTGAAATTTACAGTATCGATACGAATTTAATGTCAACGAATTAACCATAGATGGACAAGACCATCAATTTTTAGATATCAACACCTACTTTTTTAACACAAGATTAACAATAGTAACAATAGTATAACTAAAATTATTTAAAAAGAATGATTTTTTTTCTCGAATCTTGGAAATTTGATTACTATTTTACCGTTAATTGGTTAACGTTATATGGGTTTTTAATTTTTTGAAAATTCGACAATCATGTATTTAATCGACTTTAGATGGCTGTAAGTCAAGTAATTTTGAGATGAACAAAATTTCTAGTAATCCAATTTGTTTGAAAACAGAAAAAATAGGATCATATATTTGCTTATCATTTTTATTATAATTAGTGTTAAAAATAGATGCTGCAATTAGGTTTCTCTTTTTTTCCATTGTTTAGTGTAAAATTAAATAGTTTTATCTTAGTTATATTAGTTATATTTTATTTCGATAGATTTTCGACGTGAAATTGGTAACAAATAGGTAACTGCAATTATTACCAATTATCAGTCGGAGTGTTTACGATTTTTATTTATTTATTTTTCTCCGTCTTCTCTAGCCACAATTCACTCCAAGAGATTAGGATAGGTAAGGTTTGGTTAGGTTGCATCAATACAGCAATGGGGAAATATTGTGAAAACAGATCCCTGTCGGTTATAGCTCGAAAAAAAAAATTGTTTTTCGATTCATGCAATGAATAGATATAAGACTTATATTTCGGACTTTTTGCAGTTTTTGGTGTTTTTTCAGAGCATTTTTCAATAGTTTTCCGGACTTTTTCAACCGGTTGCTATTATATATTGATGAACAAGAGAAATGGCATATTGTAACACTGATGTTATCGTGTAGTTGAACTCTTTGCACCGTTGAAAAAACGACGCGACGGTAATATAATATGGGCATAACCCGCAGAGGGTGCTTAGAAAAACCATAAATATACATAACAATAATAAAAATAAAAACGGAGCAATTCCATAAAAAAAAATTTGCCTAAGGGCCGGTGAGCTTTTTTAAATAAACGTGAATTCGACCGTTCTAATTTCAAAACGGTTAGCTGCAGTATAGCGGCGCCGACGAAGTTCGCGGCCCCGGTGACCGTCATAAACAATATTATATATACGATGAGGGCCGGTGGTCGCGGAGTAGTAGTAGCAGAGAGGATGAGGATTTTGACCGTCGGGTTGTTAAGTATAACAAGGGGCAGGAGGAGAAGAGGCAAGAGGTCAGAGAAGAGGGGGTGTTATTTTGTCCCGTGCCCGCCGCCGTGAATACCTCCGGGGAAAAGCAGATATGACGGGTTATATACGAGCCCGGAGAGACGTGAGCATAGCGCCATCCGTTTGCACATATATGAAAAAAAAAATAGACAGATGTAATAAAAATATGTAATAAAAAAAAAAAAAAATCGCAACGACGTATATATCGAATACCGTTGATGTGTGTTTCCCCGGAGGTTTGCGGAAAATCCTAGTCGATAAATCCTTAGTGTTTTTGAGTACCTATACCATCCTATATTATATACATACCAACTGCAGTTTCCTCGACGGAATACTGACACCGTTTCGTGTTATTTTCTTTAGATCTCATTTTAAATAGAAGTTTTTTTTCCATAACATTCGTTAGGAATATTAACAAACAATATATTATACTGAACAATGATGTTTTGGTGAAAACTGGCCAGTTATTACAGTTGAAAAGTAAAAAGTTAAATTATAAGTAAATTCGTGTGATCATTTTCATATTTTAACTTAATTGATAAAAATATAAAATCAAGATCTGTGTGTATTAAAACTGAAAAATAAAAATTTTGTCCAAACTCCAAACCAATTACTTCTCCCAGGCAGTTAATGTTCTAAGCCGTGTAAACCTAAAACATGTGGTTGTTAAACCAGGTCAGTTATAAATAAAGGTAGCGGTAAAATGATTTTTTAAGAAGAAAAGTCACGGATTAGAGATAACTCATAATCATGACATGATATTTTCTTATCATTTTTTTTGATAAATTTGGTATGAAAAGTTGGTACCTAAAAGAAAGTAAAAATTGGCATTTTTTCAAGAAGTATTAAAAAGTTTGAGAAGAAAATTTAAACTAAGAATTCAATGCGGTCTGTAGTAACAATAAAAAAATAATTATCGAAACCGAACAACTATGAGACACGTGAGTTTTTGGCATGCTATTGAACCGAAAATATTGGCACCGGACTTCTTATAATATCTTAAACATATATTTTAAATAAACAAATAATTGATTTTACTTTATTTTCTTCTTCAAATTTAAGTTATTTTCAAAAAAGTGATTTTTGAATTTTTCGTATAAAATACCTGTCAATGGCTGATTTAAGAGAGTGGGGGGGGTGACGTGGACTCGTTTTAAAAAATTTTCTCAAATTATATAAGTATCCAATATTATAATTGGAGGGAGGTGCCTCGTTGTGCTTTATTTTTAAACTATTTAAGTTGAAAAATACGAGTGCATATTATAATACTTGTATTAAATAAATGTTATACTCTCCCTCACATTGTAATTTGTTTTCAATACCTATTATACCAGTTCGCCCCCTCTCCTGTTTAGAGTAAAAAATATGTATACATTTATGAGTGTAGTCAGTGCAAATGAGGCTAGTTAAAAAAAAAAAAAAAAAAATAACTTTTATAACTTTCAACTCGACGTAAGTTATTGCGTTTTCTTGAAAATGTGTAATTAACTTAGTCAAATCACTCGATTGATTTATGTTTTGAAAATTAACTTAAAGCTTATTAATATTAAGTTTAAACAAACCGGATTAACTATAGCCCGGCTTTAGTTATTATACAGTTAAAACGAAAAGGTGACGTAATCGCCTTGGATATCACTCGCACGCGTTTTATAGAAAACACGAACGATCGGAAAATAAACGTACAAAGTTTGGACGACCTTGTGCAGAGGTGAGCAATGTAAAGTACGCATAACAGTAAATGGTTAATTGAGTTTTAAAAATATACGTTATAGTTAGTAGGTTAGGTCGATTTGTTATTTTATCGTTTCGGTTATAAACGATCAAATTTAGATATATATGTATGTGTGTGTGTTTGTGTGTATGCTCTCAAACGGGGTAATTTATTCGAGCGCAGACAATAATATATTGGAATTACAAAACACATATTTGCTCGTAAATTTAACTACACGTATAATTCAACGAATATATAGTTACGGGTATAGGTGCAGTACTTTTGCAAAAATCAAATCCGAAACTATAAATTCTTAATTAGAGGGGTACATACGATTTCGACCGAACCCGTGTTTCCCCAAAAATGAGATACTTTTTACCTCTGATGCCTATTGTCCTTCCTTCTACCTCAAAAAAAGAAACAATAAATCTAGACCAGTTATTCTTCTAATATCAATACAAGGAAACGTCATCGCCTTCTCCTAATCCACCAATCATCAATTCTTTGGTCCGGCGTAACAAAGGCGTGTTCGGCATTTGAATACAGAACAGAATATTGGGCGAAATTTGAATATAACTGGTCATGGTCATCGACATGTAGAAATTCGTACAATAAATGGTACCTACTACGTGAAACAGTACATCTGTTATTATTTAATTCAATCCAACTATCATTAATAAAAGAAAATAATTACAGGAAATTCATAAAGTAAAAGTGGAATATAAATTGGAGGGATGTGATAATCTCATCACTCCCGCGATCAAAGCCCGGACAAAGACTAAGAGCTTAAGTCAATTTTATTCATGAGAACAATATTAAACATTTAAAAATTACAAACAAATCGAAAAATGAAGAGAATTAATATGAAAAACTATAAAAAAAAATATGTAAAAATTGACTATTAAGTTGTGATATGCCACGCTGTTGTAAGTAGGAAGTTGGAAAAGAATATAGGATGCATAGAATTATTGAATTTATATTTGTACGCAACGATAAATGGTGACTAACGAAAAATGATTTGAGCGAAGTTCGTTTAAACACGTTTTGAAATGCAGTGGTTTTTAAGATTTTTGTCGAAATATTAACTTTGTTGAATGTTGTTTATGTAAGGTATTTGATATTGGAATTTATTGGCAAAATCGCAATTTCCGATTGATTTTAACAGTACGCCAAGTGAATATTTAAAAGGCGAGAAAATAACGTTTTGAAAAGTAGGTCAACTGCAATGTGCATACAAAGTGCAATTCATGAATAGTATAAAGAAGAAGACGTATCTCAATAAATCGGCACTTACAAAAAGATATTATACGTCAGTATATTATATATCATGCGACAGTATAATGGAAAAAAAAATTATAAAAAACAAAAATTCACTAACAGATGATACTCAGACTTTAGATTTTGGGTATGTCGTACTTGGTTTTAGGGCGGGTCGCAATAATTTAGGTACATTATCATTTAAAATGGGGAGCGAAAAAAACGATAAATCATTTCGTTCAAAAAACGCTTCCGATTATATAGTACTCGCGCGTCGTTTTGTCAGTGCATTCGACTGGCAAACTGTAAAAATGACTTTTTTTAAGTATCGCATTCGTGTTAAATAGCCCATGTACAAAAAAAGTTTTAGAGCAAATTTTTTTTTAAGCGTTTAGTGTTTTCCATTTTTTGCAAGTAAAAACTAAAGAAATACGTACTTGCTATAGTTACCAGTAAGCTCAGCTCAAAATCCAAATTAACGTGAAAAAAAAGTCGAAAAGACGTGATTTTTTTATAATTTTGTACGTTAAATTTAAAATATATTATACAATTATTAATAAGTTGTTGTACAGAAAAAACAACATTTAAAAACACGGAAAGTTCATGGAAAACTTGAGAAACTTTTAGACCCGTCTGGAACTCTCGTTAGTCATTTACTACAGCTCATTAGTGTTCAGGGCCTATGATTCCGTCAGAGTAGTAGAAAAATGTTCGGATCGATACTGTGGTTCACGTCGTCCAGTTTAAAATAATTAATCGATTTTATAATATTACATACAAAATGCTAACTCGTCTAATTTTCTTATCTATACAGATTAACCCGATTTTTTTCATAGAGACTATATATTTTATTATATGACAATCGAAAATTAACTAATTAATTTTTTTTTTAAGTATAAAATATGTTTTGCGAGTTATTTAGATGCGGGATAGAGTCATCACTTAACCTATAGCCATATTAAGAATTGTTTTCAATAATATGTGATACATATTACATATTATTTATATATATTATACATATTCTATATATATCTATCATACATCTATCATCTATCTATACCTATATTATTAAAAAAAAAAAAAAATCAAACCTCAACTATAACGAATTATATACGTTTATCGATACTTAGTTTAAATTTAAAAGCCTTAAGAACGTTATGGAATGAAAAATTAGTATTAATATTTTAAATTTGAATTTTCTCGGTATATGAACATCTTTCACTATCTATGATTTTCTAATAACTGAATAAATCCAGTACGTTAAAATTAATGAAGATGAAAACACTAATAATGATACAAATTACAAAATTGTACTATTTACGAATAAAGTTAAAATGAGCGGACATAACAAGGATACTGGCCATAGTTGGCGACGCCACCCTGCATTAATATTATAATACGATTTAAATGCGTTCGAGTGCTTTTAACGTTTAATACATTTATAGACCGCGTCTATTTTTTCCCGGTAAATAATTTTAAGGGTAATTTCAACGCAGTGGTAGCGTGAATACGTGTATCCTATGAAGCAGCTGCTTCACATTCCTAAATTAAATGGCTGCGGTGAGTATCTACTGTAAGAATGGCACTTTATTGTTTGATGAGTTAACAGTGTTCGTATTAGATAACAAACAAATTGTTTAGGTAAAAATATACATAAAACATTTTTAATTTATCTAGATAAAGATAAATGTTAAATCCAATTTTAACCTAAAAGGAAAAAATATATATATATATATATATATATTTTAAATATTACATTTACAATAAAGTGCCAAGGTTAACTGGGCGAGTTTATAGATTTTTTAAATTTAATTTAAAAAATTAAAATTTAATTATAAAAAGTTGATTAAAAAAGTATAATTTTCTTCTATGTTAACTTATTAAGATAAGAGATTTAAATTAAATTAACTTAACAAATTTGTTTATGTTTAACGATGTCGTTATTAGATATTATAGGTAATAATATATACTTTATCTTGATTATAGTATAGAACTATTGAAATAAACTATTAAGTTATTGAAGAAGAAGCAAGAAACTACTTAAGTGGAAACTTATTTACTAAGTCACTAATAAGAAACGATCTACCTATACTATATGCACTTATAATCAGTGATGTTATTAAAATCTTTTTTAAAGGTAATAAATGTTAAAATTAAGTAGAATAGCCGACCGATAAAGGCGAAAGAGACGAAGAAGAATTAACGTTAAAATTAAAATATTTTAGTTTTGACAATAATTCTGGATTTTGAATATTTTTCATAAAATAATCTGTATATTTATATTTAATAGAATAATTTATCTAAGATAAATATTTAAATAACTTGGAATAATTTATCTAAATAAGATAAAAAAATAAGTAAATAGTCTATAATAAATAAATCCGAATACCGTATGTTAACAAAATATGAAGCACAGGAACGCCTAGCAGCCATTAATTATACGATGTCCTGTTATATGTATATTAAAGGTTTTCTGTGCTTGAGTTGAGCACCCAACTTACTTCATAGAAAAACACTCTACGTAGACACTGTTCGATATGACGATGGCGTAATAAATAATACATGTATATTCTAGAAACGCTATACATCATTTTTATGGGTATTTAAAATAATAATTATATAACTTATTTATTGTAGTTGTAATATAAATAATAATTTGTTGGTTTGGCGTTTTTGTCATTATTTTTTATTTACCTTAACAACAATAATGTGTGTAAACAAACACGTTATAATAAACAAAAAAATAAATAAATAAAATAAATATATGAGCAGCAAAACTCTCTGTCACTAGTTTTGTGTTCTAGAAATATTTGTTCGTAAAAATAATAAATAACCGAACTCTATACATATAATGACCAATACTATATTGGTACAATACAGTGCAATAGTGTATTTTCGGGGAAAATCTAACGATTTTCAAATAAAAAGTATTTAAAAATAATAATTTACATCGAGGATAAAACAAAATTGAGGGGGTTCGGATGCGCGCGTAATATTTCTCGCACCGCCGTAACGTTTAAAATATTTAAAGTTTCTCTCGGAACATTAATTTTTAATTGAAATCGAAAGCCTTCAGAGATAAGTCAGTAGCGTCGAGAAGCTTTTGCAGTGAAAAGGTTGTAAAGAAAACGGTATGGCGGCGATAATATACATTTCTAAACGCACTCTATTATAATTTATAACGCTCACGCATATTTTAATCGTTCGATAATTCGATGGGAGTGTTATAATAATAATATTGTCTATAGATTTTAATTGTTTTATTAATCAAACTAAAGTTCAGTTAAATGATAATTTGAATATTATATTCATTTATTAATTGAAGTTAATTTTGATCACAATATTTTAGTGGGATTGATTTAATCTAGAGTTTGTAATAATTTTTGGAAATTAATGATCATCAATGTGCAACACGAGGGAATTTATTTTTTTTTTTCAATAATTATTTTCTAACGCAGATTTTACTTTAGATTTTATGTTAATGATTGACTACGAACAACAATTATGTTTTTGTCATTGAACATAAAAAAATATCAAACGACAAACTCGGAACCGTATCAAGTCACACAAACACAATTAATTTGTATAAGGAAAAAAAATAGTCTCCGTAGATTATAGCGAGTTCGCGATAAAAGAATCACTCTGTATACGCATAATACAGAGTAGTCCAATTACAGCAATTAAAACTCGTCGGGAATTTCGGGCCCGGTGGCTGTCGTTGTTTTGTGAGTGGCGGTAGAGTATATAATAGCCGGTTTCACGATTGATAACGGTCATGTGGATGTATTGTTTTCTTCGGTGTGTCCGACAGTCCGGCAGTTTAACTGCAACGACGCTCATTTATTAAGTACTAAATAATCATTGTCCACGAACGTTGTCGTAATCTCGCTGTTTCGAGCACAATAAACACAACATAAGCCGGTAATAAGACAGAAAACGATCACGCAGACGATCTTTGGAACGATTTAACCCACAGCGTATTTAGACGCAATTTGATAAAGACAGTAGGGGGAGAACACACGCATAATCAACCACAGTCCGAAAATTTGAAATTAATTCTACCCAAGAAACCATAGTCTAATTTTTTTTCTTTTGCACATTTTGTGAGTAACAATAATCTGCCACATCTCCAAAATTTAAAACCAAATAGCTTAAATTCCTCTCCCTCTCGAATAAACGCTATGATAACACATGGATCAGAACCAATTTAGTGCTTTTAGCTAAAACTGAAATTTTAATATTAGAATGAACTTGCCTCTTATCGAACTTAAAAGTAAGAACATTATCCATGTTCGCATTTTTATTTTTTCCGATATTTTAAGTTTTAAGCAAAATATGAGCGTTTTTAAATTGCGATATTTCATACGTTCACATCTCGTTTAAAAATGTAAATAGGTAGCCGAAAACAAATCTATACAAACACAGATAATTAATGTTATTCCCTTTAAGTTTTTCTCTTCACTTAATCTCCTATGTTGGAGGTTTGGAAGATGGAGATAATACTTAATGCATGACGTTTACCGTCTTCTTAACAGGTTGACATAACCGCATATACTAGTTCAGTCTAACAAACGACTAACGAGCAAAAACATTACAAAATTCCGGTACTTAGAACGTTAAATTGCGACGTTTTGGTTGAAATTAGAATTTGATCGTAACCACAATTATGGCGGAGAATATTTCCAAGGACTGTAAGTTTATTTTTATATGAGTAAAAAAAAAAAAAAAAATGCCAATCACAGTCCTCAGTATTCACCGCACTCTTTGAATTTTTTTATCTGTGTTTTAAATCTAATTTCAACACTAAACACCACAATTTAGTTCCGAATAACGTAATTTTGGTACTTTGTCCGTTAGACTGACAAACTCATTAAAATATGCAATAGACACGGGTGTGGCGTCCTCAATTTCTTTCCGTCGTCTCTCGTCGGGGGACAAAACCATGTGATTTAGTATTTCACATATTACTCGTAGTGGTTTGAATATTACTGGACTTAACCGTCGTACGATATAGTACATACGGTCAACTTTGAGAAACCTGCAGATCAGCCGATCGACAATATAATAATATCTATAAATCTATCCGGTAGAATAATAATAATAATTGCAGGTCGCGTCCAATACGTTTCACGATTACAACCGGATAATAATTATTATAATATATAATTATACATACAGTTTTTTTTTTCTGTATTTGTTTCGTTATCGCGAAAGAGTCTCGAATTATATCGGTATATTATAATATAGCCTCGAATGATCGACGTGAAAATCGATTCGTACACATTAGCCTGTGGCGGTCGAATCATTATATTACGTGTTTTTAAACGATAACGCGCGTGCTGATACAATTAGAGCGAATAACAATCGATTTCGATAATCAGACGACGCGTTTAAAGGATAATAATTCCGACAGTTGGGTTGGGTCGATCATATATCAAAATGTTTATGGCCGGTGCTTAGACAATTTCCGTTAAAAATGAATCAGTTCACGTTCACGTTCATCTCGTTGAAATTGAACTAATTCCAGGTCCGTTTCATGATTGAAGAAAGGAACTATGGTTGCTTATTTCTTCATTATCAATAAAGAAAATGTTAAAAAAAAAAAAATTGCTAGAGTTATCGAAATAAAAATACAGACGGAAATTGATTGTATATCTGTAAGCAACGATAAACCATTGCTAACAAAAAAACGATTCTGAGTGGAGTTCAGTTGATAGTGTTGCTTTATCAATAATACAATATATATGGCATATATCATATTATGGTAAAATTATTACAACAATTTTCGTTTCTATGACAACAATGATTGTTTAAAAGAGATTAAAATAATAAAAACTTAATAATAACAGAAAATAAATAAAAACGGTTGCCAATGACAACCTTATTTTTAATCATTCAATCTTTTTTAACCTAGGTTTTCTTCATTTCAAAAAATGACCTCTTTAAAATACCATCCAGAGAACATTTTCTCTCAGAAAAAGTGCTATATTTGATAATTGGTGTATGTTTTTTGGTGGAAAAAGTGTTCACATAAAAAAAAAAAAAAAAAACATTATTTAAAACCAATACATCTTCGTTTCACTCAGAATCTAAAAACGAAAAAAAACATTCGTGTTCCATTAATAAATTCCTCCTATGCATTCTCCGCCCGATAAATTCCTGAATAGTGAACGAAATCCGTCCCTTCCAAGCACTGATTTATACAAGTCGCGGAGATTCGTGTGATATACAGACTTACATTAGTATATCTATAAGACTTACATTTTTACGGAACTTTATATTAGAAACGTTTAACGTGTCAACTATATCTAAATAATTCGAACTCCGATAATTTATAATATCGTTCGAAATTTAGCAGTTATAAGACCGTAGTGTCGCTCGTAGTCTCTTGGAAATCATGCCGGGATTCGAAAAATAAAATCCAGGGTTAATAATAGCAAGGCGCTTAAACGATTTAAAATTATTTTCAGTCAACTTTGGGCTTTTAAAAATGCCAAAAGTCGGATTTTCGAAGGTCGATTCGACTCGTGAAAAAAGCATCGATGAAACTTTAATCAAGTTCAATGCGGCAGGAAAGAATTACAGATATTTTGTTAACAAATACTTTTTTTTTAAAAAAAAGCTTATAAAATATAGTTTTTTCAATGCAAAGTTAGTTTAATATAACGAATAAACGAAGCTAGTTTTAAAATATTTATTTATTGGATTTTACGATCATTTTCAAGGCAGGCATTTTCAACCTTTTTAATGTATTTTATGGTAAAACTATACTTTGAGTTTGCAGCTCTTATCTTTATATAATATCATTATTTAGTGTTGTAACATTGTAAAATATGGGAATTTTTTTTTTTACATAAAAAAAAAAAAAATTTGATGATTCCGGCCAGGATCGAACTGGCGACCTTCTGCGTGTAAAGCAGATGTGATAACCGCTACACCACGGAACCACGTTATATGACCGATTCAATATGGTATATTATAAACTGAAAAACAAACCCGTTAAATATATTATCACGTTGAAATAAATTTAGAAGGGTAGAGATTTGGAATGGCCTAGCCCCTCATTGAGATAAAAATACCATAATGACGAGTGTTTATGTTTACCAAAATATTATTTAGTAATAATTTAATCTTAAAATTATATAATATTATATTTTAGTGACAAGGAAAAAGATAAATAATTAAGACATTTTTTTTTTTCTACGAATTCTATACATTATGAATACAATAATTTATATTGTAATTACATTTAAATTTCCTTGTAATTTTGATAATACGTGTACAAATTTCCGTACACGTAACCCGCGTTTAGAGTTATTTATGTTATCTCCATAAACCCGTATAAGTTCGAAATTCATAATTCAAATTCTCCCCCTTTCCTCTAGAAATTAAATCCTGGTCACGTGACTATTTATACAGAGTGTACTGCAGTGTTATCTTTATGTCAATAACTTTGTCAGTATTCATTTTTTTTATATTTTTTTTTTTCAATCGGGTTTTATGCGAGAGGGATACATATATAAGAAAGACTCAATTTTTATTTTCATACCTTAATCATTGAATAGAAAACTTAATTTTTTTCACTGTTTAAAATATTCAAATTAGTCAATAAAAAAATATATATGTTCTAAACATTTTAATGTACTATAGTTAAAATTTCGATCAATAATTTCTTAGTAATAGCCGTTTTAATTTCTAGAAAATCGGTATGAAAAACATTTATTTCCAGTAGAACAACACGTTACGTAATTCCTTATATTTTATCGAATATTAATTGTTTTGACGCCGATTTTCTATAGATTTAAGTTGTTATAATTAAGAAACTATAAATCGGATATGAACATTTGATATATTATAATTTTTAGAATAATATATTTGACAAAATGGTTATTTTGAAAATTTTACAAAAATGAAAAGA
Organism: Cinara cedri; assembly: GCA_902439185.1. Taxonomy (NCBI): domain Eukaryota; kingdom Metazoa; phylum Arthropoda; class Insecta; order Hemiptera; family Aphididae; genus Cinara; species Cinara cedri. Next base: position 885,624 of record CABPRJ010000476.1, read on the forward strand.
TAAAGTTATTTTTTTTTTTTAGTGATTAAGAGATGAAAATATAAATTTGACTTTTATCTACATTCATGCTCCCCTGACGCAAATCTGACTGCAAAAAAAAAAATCAAATATTGACATTCGAATAACACCGTAGGACACTCTGTATATGACACTCGCGGACATCTGTTTTTTTCTCTCTCGATATCTCGATTTATTTCGAACCTCTCTCGGTCAATCCGATCAGAACTCCCAATAATTTGATGTTGTACAATTTTGTTTTTTTTCTACTTAACTATGTTCCAATTAAAACTCGAACAGTCATCATTTATACGACCTAACCTAGCCAGGAGGGGTAAAGAAAAAACCGCACATTTTTCGCCGGGGTCGCTAATTTTAACTTGCCGCCCCTAGCCCCTCCTCGAGATAACTGTTAGTTAACCCGTACGACACACATACTCACATTCGGTGAAATATACGCCTTTGTAAAATATACGCATACTCAATACGCTATAATATTTAAAACGAGCGCGTGTAATAACGTGACGATAACGTCTCCTCGAGGTTTCGATTACGCACACGCGTACATTATAATATATTATGTGCAATATAAAATATAACACCGCGGCGAACGTTCCCGAACGCGGACGACGACGACCGGATTTCACATCGGCGCGTAAAAAATATCGCCAGCATACGTTTCCGTAATAAATTGTGTATATATATATAAAAAATATAAAAATATGTTTTAGCCGGCGACGAAGATGGTAGATATTATTTTCAACCGCCGACCGTATAGAAGCGCGCGCGTACGCACAGACACGCTGTTTGTGTATCGTATATAATAAATTATACTGCGTTCCTAGCGCAGTCGAAAACCAACGTCATAACAGTCGCGCGATCCCCGCACGGTACAGTAAAAAAAAGCCGTTTTCCTTTTGCCGGTAAAGTGCGACGCCGCGCCGCACTGCAGGCGGCATACACGCTCATTTACTTCTCCGCCGAGCGATAAGAAAAAAAGGGAGAAAAAAAAATACGAAACGGCCGAAAATCGAGATCCGTGCGTCCATACTGACTTCGAAACGCACAAATCTCGTCCCAACTCCGAACCCGCCGAACCGCTGCGTAGTAGTCATAGTTTCCTCAGTGTAAACCCGAAATCTTTAGTTGTTGAAAAAACCAATAAATAAATGTTGCAGGGGTAATAGGCGAAAGTCACGAGGACGGGTAGGTCGCATTTCGTAGTAGAAAAGTCGATCGTCTACGTGTGCCAGAGTCAATTCGTTGTCGTTAAATTCGTACCGACACTATAAACTCAAATTTGTTTTTCGTCTGAGCAGTGGAGTAGTTACGGGGGCGCACGGCGATGCACATGCGCCCCTCGGCATAATGTTGCAGGTGCAACGATATGGTTTTACACCTGCTACAAATTAACTCCAATCCTATGAAAATATAATTCTATACCGTTGTTGTGTTGATAAAAGATAACAGAACTGAATAAATCATAAATTACATACGATTGTGTAATAATTATATCATTTATCAATTATTATAGATATTCAGTTAAAGAAATTTAAACAAAATACATTCAACATAATAGTTTTACATAAAATATCGTACAACGTTTGCAATGTTTTAAACCAAAATACCATCACTTAGGTACTCGTATATCCACCATTCTAACTTCCCGCTTTTAATAGTAGCCTATCTATCTTGTTATTTTTATTATTATGACGAATTTTTGGATTAATGAGTTCCGCTAAAAGTTCCGACATTATTGAAAATTTAAAATTGCATTTTTCAATAGTTTTTAATTCTTTACAACAGCAGTTTTTAAAGAAAAACTACGCGATTTGAAATCATATTTAAATACTGTGAACGAACAGCCGTGTTTTAAGCTTCATTAATGTAATATGATTTTCCGGGCCGAAATTTGATTCCCGCAAACTTATAATTATTTATATGATGCACAACACGCGATGCTGTTGGTATATTTGCACACGACAAGGAGAAGATATTATTAAAGATTTATTGGGGTGCGTTTTCCGGTTTTCGTGCGACGGACAGATATTACGGGTACAGAGCGCGTTGCGTGTCAAATTCCCGACGGTTTACGTTTACGATTCGGGCGTAAAACTACAATAATACCAATAATGGATCGTTAAATATTTGATGATGTGCAATACTCCAGATATGCATTAAGTCGGACGTTTTGAAAACGCACACATTACAATGCTTGCAAGTTTACACGTCTACGCGTCTGCAGTTCAATAGCACATGTATATGAGCGCTATGTGCGACTATATAATATAATATACGAGGTTTGGCTATTAAATAACGAGACTGCGCACGCAGAGAGCGTCTCAAAAAGGTTAGGAGAAAACTGAATACAGCGCTGGTTAGCTGAAAGTGTCTATTATGCCAGTACAAAATTGGGTTTTTATTGGTGCATTAGTATTTTTTCTGTAGCGTTTAGAAACGAACATGTTTTTTTCTCTTGCCGAAAACGATGTGCGACGAAAAACATGAGCAACGGATAAACGTAAAATTTTCTCGTTAAACTAAAAAAAAACTCCAACTGAGTGCTATAAGTTGTTAAAAGAGGCCTATAGTGAGGATTTCCTATCTCGGGCGCGTGTTTTTGAGTGGCATAAATTATTTTCTGATGGTCGAGAGTGCACCGGAATCCAATTCAGTCGTAATCCAAATTCAAAACCATGCTGATCATTTTCTTCGATATCAACAGCATCGTGATGACTGAATGGGTTCCAGAGGGTCAAACTGTGAACCAACATTACTATTTGACAGTTTTGGCAACACTGCGCGAATGAGTTCGTAAGAAACGGTCGATATTGTGGAAAAACAAGTCGTGGATCTTGTACCAGGATAACGCACCTGCCCATAACGCGCTGTCTGTGAAGCGTTATTTGGCCACTTAAGGCACTCCAGTACTCGAACACGCGTCTTACTCACCCGACTTGGCACCCTGCGACTTTTACTTGTTTCCGACGATAAAGTCTGCCTTAAAAGGAATCCGGTTTGAGTCGATGGAAGAGGTGAAACAAAAATCGGCGGAACTCCTAAATGGTCTTACAAAAACAGACTTCCAGCACTGCCTCGAGCAATGGAAGAAACGAATGGAACGGTGTGTGAAGAGGGGAGGAGAGTATATTGAAGGGGAACATTTGGTTGTGGAATAATTTTTAAAATAAAACCATTTTTCATAAGTAGTCTCGTTATTTAATAGCCAGACCTCGTATAATACGAGTATTAAATAATACATAATATGCAGAGTGATTATTTTATCGCAAACCGGTGAGGTTATATGTAATATGTACACATATTATAATATACGGGACGTCGAATGATTTCACTGGTCTTATTCGAATTTTACATTCATTTCGTGTATTGTTACGTTACAATACGGACATATTGATTTTTAATTTTCGAACAGTAAGCTACAACTTGAAAAAGGATAAAGACATCGTCCGGTGGTTTGGCTTCGCAAAACGAAGACAGGCAATAATGAACAAAGTTAAGATTGTATGGTAACTGAATGGTAACAAGAACAGTGTTGGACTAAGCCACCGATGCATCGGGAAATCTCTTGGCAGGCTACGATAAAAACGAATTAGACAAATCTGATAAGATCAAGTGGGGTACGTGAATAACCGGAGTAAGTGACATTAATCAAATCTAATACGACGTGAGACATGATTTAGTTGTTCTGGTAAGCTGTAAAGTAGTGCTCGAGGAGCTGGCTATAGGCTTTAGATGCTGAATTATGTTATCGAAATTTGAGGTGTCGTTCATAGGCCATCGGAGGTTTGCAGGTAGGTTATTTAGGGGCTTGTAATAGACTGTCATAGGCTGTAGAGCGACGTATATGCTAATGGAAATCTTTAAAATAAAATCCTTATTTATAGTGGGTATAATCTATTTGATTAGGTATGTCGAAAACAGTGTATTACCCAAATGGAATTTACTCGAAATCCATAGCTGCATGTCGGTTAATGATAATGATTATTATTGCCACGGACAATATTTTTTAAATAATGAAATATGCAAAAAACAACTATATAACATGATCACAATATAGTAATATTATCATAACATCGAACGAGACTTTAAATTTCGTAATTTATTTCGAACGGGGAAAAAATATATGTCTCCTTTGACGTTATAAAATATAATCTGCATTTATCCATCTAGACTCTAGCGTGACTTAATATTTCTATCCTCCTCCCCCTTCTCACTCTAAATCGTGTGCTCGAAATTTGATCGTTTATTTTTAGCGACGGTCGTGTCCTTTGTACGGGCACACTCAAAGACGTCTACGCGGTATACTATAAAAACACAAAGAGGCAATCGGAGATTTCTTTTCGTACGTTTATTATATTATATACGGAAAATGTAATAATATTCTCATCAAAACGATATTGTACGTCATTCACGGCTGCAATATACACCGGACGAGTTATTATTAAGTTTACAGCGATGCTATAGCCATCTGTGTTTGTGTTTTTTTTTCTTTTCTTCTTTCCCCTAACTTTTAGGGGCAGCCAATATAAGCTCGACAAGTTCGCTTCAGTAATTTAATTGGCCATATATATTACAATACACGAGTATATAATGTGTTTCTAGAAAGATATTATTTTTCTTTTCGAAATTTTCGATGCCTTTTGATTCCATGTTATTTCTATGCATAATAGTGAACGTTTTGAGATTACCGTATAAAAATGTTGAAACTCCTGTCGACGCACATATACATTTGGGTCCGAAATGTTACAAGAAAGTAAGTACTTAAAAAGTTTTCGGTTGTGTATAGCAATAGATTTCTGGTTGAAAACTTGTTGAACGTGCACAGTAAAAACACACACAATTGAACACAGTGAAACATTTCTCGCCTCGCCCAGAATCGTAAACGGTTAAACGCGTACATAATTTATTCAAATAATTTCATAAAAAACAATTATTTGGTTGGGCGCTGAACGCGCGTACGATAATCGTGTATAATTGTTCGTATTTATTGTATACATTTGGGTCTCGGACTTTGAATGACGTTTAACGAACTATTGGATAAAAAATAATTATCGCGGCCATATGTATATGGAATAAATTACTCATACAACAATAATTCAGTTTTCGGTATACCGACTATAATTTGTACACGTTGATTTTGTTTGTCGTAAATGATTTTAATAGGTACCTAACACTTTATTTTTTTTTCAATTCCAAACAAACTATACATGGGCATCGCCGACGTTATAATATATTGCCTAAGTTTCCGAGACTCCGGAATACAGGGTGATCCGCGTTCATCACGAACCGGTGATTTTCTCCGAGGATATTATATGTTCAGACGAATTCGATTATTTTTCCGCAATCGTTGTACGAAATCGTTTAAACTTCAATTGAATACTACTATGTTATTCTCAATTCATTATTACCTGTATTTCTTATATTACCTATGCAGTGAGTATACACTTTTGATTTACTTACACTCTTATACATCGCATTCGAATGGTGAATATTTTTTATAAACAGCAAAAAAGTTTAAAATTTAGACCGGAAGAGTAGGCACTAAGCATCACCCTGGATCACCCTGTATATTGGTGTGTAAAATAAGACAATATACTAAGCGAAAATTAAATTATTTAAATTGGTCTGTCAAAAGCGGGTTTGACTGTGTTTGAATATTAAAAGCGTACGAAAATCAATAAATAACACAATAAAACACTTCTCGTTTGCCCGAAACTCGATTAGCGTAGTGCGTATTATTTTATGTTATTACCGCTAACGGGACTTATCTCGCGCTGTACCTACACCCGAAATGCGGCGTATAAGATCATTGAACACAAACGAATTTCCTGATTAAAAAAGTATGAATTTTTTCAAAACAGAAAAACAATATAAAAATTCATTGCCGAAATGATCCAGTTTTATTCTTTTAGTTTCCTTAGAAAATTCATAAGCGATCAACGTGTCCAATATATAGTACACCTATAAAACAAAAACCTGCTTCTACGGTGGATCGGCGGTAGATCAGGTGGTTATTAGAACTCTTCGGCGCATTTAAGATACCCGAGGTCACCCGACTAAACGCCTGGTGATTTTTTTGTTCTGGAGTTTTGTGAACGGTGAGATGTACGAACCTCTACATCGATGAACCGAAGCAACGAATCGCTACAGCCGTGAATATGGTCACACCGAGATGATTTTTCATTGACTAACGTTTAAATCAACGATTATAGGTTGTTTTGTAAAATTCTGTATAAATCTATACTTAGGTACGTTTCGGCTCGGGACAAAATCGTATAGGATTTGTGAATATTGTTCTGAAACTGATATAAATTAGCTGAATAAAAAATTTCTTTTTCAAAAATACATTTTCAACGATTTGAATATATGTTCTGAATAAATTTGTTTAAACTTATTTGAATACGTATTCTTATCAATTCCACTCGTTTATTTGTTTAGGTATTCTGAATACAAAATTGAAGTATTCTTCACAAGACTGGACTATTATTTGCAAGAATATGGAATGAGTTCGAGTAACTACTCGATATCATACATTGAACACTCACGAACTTTTCAAGGAAATCAAATAAAACTAGACAATGAACAATTCATAGTGGTCGAATATCGAATTTTTTTTTTTTTTTTTTTGTAGATATAATGCAGCTCTTCAAAACCTGGACATTCTTTTGTCGACATCGTGAACATATAAATATTAAAAAAACACGAATTATCATTATTAACATAATGGTTCTTCGGGCTTTAAATATATGCAGAATCTAAGAGTAAAATTGCCCCATTTTGTGTTTTTCAATATTCTTTTTAAAAATAAAAAAACATAATAATATTATATTTTTAAAGCAAATAAAAATCAATATTGATAGCACTGATGTTTGTTTTAGTTTTCGACAAAACTCGTTTTCCGAGGGTGTTAACTTTTAATAGCATATATATGGGTGAGTTTGAAAAGTTAGATTGAATTTACATCAAACCGTTCATTAGTATTCTGTATATACATGACATTTATTGATGTAGTTTAGAATCCGCTACCTATGGCCATTAATCATTTTATTTTATTCGTAAATAGTGTAATTTTGTAATTTGATCAGCCGTAAGGTTATTGTTGAAATCATCTACATTAACTAATTTACTGGACTTAATAAATAATTATCATAAAAACACGAAAACAGCGTAGAAGTAGTGTAGCCATATAATGGGAAAATGTAATTTTTAAATATTTTTCATTCTATAAAAGGTTCTAAATGATCTTAAGACTTTGAAATTTAAACTAATATAATAAGTGTTGGTAAACTTATTATATATGTATGGTTAAGTTTTCAATTTGTTTTTACAACCGTAGATAGATTAAATCAAACATCAATAGACAACATTTCTAAAGATGGTCATAGATGGCGACTCTTCGTCACAAACAATAATGTATAATAACAATAATAATATATCAAATTAACAAACTTGTTTTAAAATAGGTTAAATAAATAAAATCATTGTTTACATTACCAATAATAGCACGGTTATCATGAACTTACAAACTGATTTTATCATTGTTGTTTTAGCTTTAATAATGTTTAAAAAGTTTGTTTCATTAATACAAATATCTGTGTACAATTAAAGAAATAATAGTCAATACAATACGATCAATTTTGAGCACTGTTTGTACAGTTTGTCTGAAATGTGTTTTTGCTTTTGGCTTTAGAAACGCAATTTTTTGATTAACACAAATTTTCCAAAAACACTCGTGACGTACACTAAACGATGCAGATTTTTCGTTATACGGTATACATTATTTAAAACATTTTTCTGTTTACCAAATAGATTTACATACACTTTGTTTTATTTAAACATGGCGGATGAAGGTTGACAGGTTTGATAACATCTTGAAGCCGGATTTTTAGTGTTTAATTTCCATCGGGGGGAGGGGGGCTCAGAATTTAATTTTTGGACAGTTTATAGTTTTGGTGATTTGGGTTTGATTTTTTGGTTTACTTAGGTACACGGAGATTAAAACGACTTAAACTGATGTCTAACGTACTCAAGTAACCGAACTAAAATAGAAATATCGAGAAAAAAAAATTATGTTTGTTTAAATAAAATATAATGTAGGCTTTATGTATATCAAGCAACTTTTGAGGTAGAAAAAAATTCTACGAGTCCGTTATTTGAAAACAATAAGGTTGATTCGTATCAGGTAATAAAAATAAGGATTTTCACAGAGAAAAAAAATAAGTGTCACGGTACGAATTTAACTACAGAGTTACAATTTTAGAAAAAAGATTTTTTTTTATTATAACCTATTTAAGTTGTAGCTTATTTTAAATTTTGATTATAGCCAAGAGGCGACCATTACCAAGGTATAGTTTTGAAAAGATGTGTTTTTTTTTCAACATGGCATGCTTCAAAAGATGTGCTTGTTGCGCCTCGTGATACTTTGAGTGAACAAATTTTTGAAATTTCTAAATAAACTAACAAAATTGTGTTGGTTTTATTTTTGCCCATTTTCGATGAATAACCTTGACTACAAGGGCATAAATATTACTTTACCTTGATTATATTATACCGTGTTCCTCTCAGAATCGTGTTTTTTTTTTTTTTTTTACTATCACAATGATAGTAGCTTTTAATATTTTTGTCAAATCAAGCATCTTATATCATATACCTTGCGAAATTCTCATCAGTGGTGCAAATACTTCAGACTTTTTATTATTATATTTTACGCATTGTTATCAGTATTATTATTATTATTATTGTTATTGTTATTATTATTATTATTATTATTTATAATATAGACGCGTCACTGGGGATACGTTTATATCGTACGTGTTCAGATGTAGTTATAAGGTTTTAAGGTTTTGTGTCGAAAATGGTTTAAGGAGGGCCGTGTATATATATATATATATATATTTCAGCGACACCATTATACGGTTTGCGTGACTCGGCGGTGTAATGTTTTTTTTTTTTTTTTTTTTTTTGCCCATTATAATTCGTTATACTAACGAGGTTATATTTTACCGTTTGAAAACTATATACGGCCGTTTATAATATATACGCGTATATTTACAAGTTAATTCGTCGACAAGTCATTTACAGTACACTTATACCTGTATTACTTTAATATAATATATTACCTCAACAATACTAACACGGATTTAATTGACGAATCTAAAGCTAAATGTTATTAATCCGAACACGTGGCGACTCGAGAATCCAGATTTTTGAAATCCGAAATTTCCTGTAAATCCGTGGATTACGTATTTCGGATACGTTTATTTTATATTATTTATTTTAATAATACAAATTCACTAAAACTAAAATTATTTTAGATTCTATAAGTATAACAGTGAGAAAATTATGGTTTTACAGAGAAGAGTTTGTTTTTCTTTCGGAAAACACTTTTCGCTTAGTAAAAATACTTCAATTTCTTCACGCAGCACCTTAAAAGATGCGAAATGTACGTTAGGTAGTAGGTATATTTGAACATTTATCGACATTTTCAGAAGTTCATATGCCCTAGGTCATGTTTGTTATTGTTGATTCGTGGACAACTTGGCAAAAAGGGGGAAAACAGCTAATACTACTCTGCTCAGAATCTTTTATTTTGTTCATTTGCAATGATTTTTAGTCGCATATAGTATATAAATATAAAATTTCTCCGCGTATATAATAGCCATATCGATATTGTTTCATAAATCGAATACAATTAAACAATATATCCGGATTTAAATCTTTATATGTTACATCTACAATTGACATTTACTGTCGAATGAACACTAGTATCCAGAAGACACACTTTTTATGTTTTGTACAGTTTCACTACGGAATTTGGATTTTCAGTAAACAAGAAAAAGAAAAAAGGATCGACGATTCGAGTATTCTCTTATTAATCTACTTTGATTACTTTCGCATAGTTTTTTCTGAAAAAGAGGGGAGGGAAAAGGTGTGAGGGGGAAACTCGACGGTTGATTTCGAGGGGACTATTCCGCTTAGCCCGTCTAATTGTATCTATATATGGGTTGACGGCGGGAAATAACGACAACGTTTGTTTTATATTCCCGGGAGATTTTTGCGACTTACATCCGGCAGGCGTGTGTGGCGTTGTACACCTATGTATATAAATGTAAAATTTAATAATAGCAAGAGTGTTATATGCGAACACATGAACGGCTAAGATTTTATAATAGGTACCCGACTCCATTATTAAGATTGTATGAAACCTCTTTAAATGCCGCAGAGTGTTTCGTTTAAAGCGCGTTATTTCGAATTCACTTAAAGTTTCCGTAATTCTCGATTATCGTTCTCCGCGTAATAAATAGTTTTGCGAATTACTATTCGACATACCTACACTAAAATAATTTACCAGGCGTATATAATATCGTGAAGTGCGGTGAAATCACTCAAACGGTAACGGAACATATTTCAATCGGATTAATTTGGATTGAAATGAGGAAGAAAGAGGAGGTAGAGGGTTCGGAAGGTATGGGATACCAAAATACAAACATTTTGGAGCCAATTGTAAAATCGTTTCGTAGATATGGAAAAGATGCCCAACAAAATGTCGAAATTTTATGACGGGTACGACATTTAGTTGCACATGACTTTTAATTATAATGGGAGATTCTTCCTATTTTTTTTTTTTCAAGCAACTTTTACCAATACAATTTTTCTACCTCGAACATTTCCCGAGATACAGTCAATCTAAAATTTATTAAAAAAATATGATATTTTCTCGATTTTTCAAAAAATCTATAACATAGTATATTAATATTAATATGTGTATGTATTTTGATATGATTAGATCGTAACTCATATTTTTTCACCCATAAAACTGCAATTATAACATGTCTTCATCTCAAAAGTCATGCGCTTTAAACTGTTGAAAAATCATATGTTTCAGTAAAATTTAAATGGGTAAAAACGATTTTCGGTATAAAAAAAATTATATTAGTTAAATTTGCTTGTAAAAAAAATAAAACCATTCAGGTCTGATGCTAACAAAAGGCGTTTGATTTGAGAAAATGTAAATTTTATCGCAAGTGAGGGTAAAAATTTGAAAAAAAAAAACTCCCATTTCAATCTGAGAACATTCTGCTGACGTAATCAAAACATAATCCGAATTGGGTTTTAAAAAATTTAATCATTTTTATTTATTTATATTTGTATCATATTTTGTTTTATATTTTGGGTTTATTAAAAATTAATTTTCGATGAGAGGGTAGCGCAAGTTATTATTTTATAAATATTTAAAACTCTATTAATTTGTATATATAGATAGTACAATACCAACAACTGCGAAACTCGCGTATTACTTTTCTGTTTATATTACAACAATAATGTCGAAACTGCATTATTATTATTACAGCGTTTTGATGGAATCGCCATTAAATACGCGAAAGACTCGTTTTAACTCTTTCAAGAAGTTGAAGAATAATATTGTTAGATCCGGTGTGCTCTGCCGCAACAGTGAAAGCGTCGAATCGTCTACTCGTACCTCTTGGTACCGTTTACGCGACTTATTTGTATATTTTATCCTCTGAAAACACTCATTTACGGTCAGTGAACATGTCCCGAAACTTTTCCTACTGGTAGTATATTTATCTAAATCAATTGTCTAGACGCTCAATTTTTCTATAGACCGTCGATTCGACGAAACATTATAGATAATTAAAATTCCGTGTTTCGGTCGTTTCAGATTGATCACAAATTTATTATAATTAACGGTCAATCGATCATTGTTACAATGTATTTGCAAATCACCCGATTCGCATTTGATGACGAAAGAAAATATTTGTTTGTTTGGTTTTTTTTTTTTTTAACCTTTCTAAAACTCACTGCACTACACTGGAAATACTGGCACATCGTACACAATCATTATTACGGAACTACCGTTAGAATTTTTACCGGAATAACAACACAAATACGTATTAACTATTAGACGTAGCAATTGGCTCTATCTGCATCATAATATATAATGGTAGGTACCATACGAAACACGTTTTAATTAGGTGACCTTTTAAATATTATGCAACTCGAAAAAAGTCATATGTACCGAGATAAAACACAGTGTCTGACATTAAGTAGATTACAGTAAGATTATGATATTAATATGATTCGATAATAGCCTTAGTGTTTGTGGTAAAAAAAACAATATAGAATTTGACCTAACCCCCAAAAACAGTGAACTGCCCAAAGTGCGAATTAAGTGTCTGGCTGTTTTTTTTCGATGGTTTTATTAACAGTTGGATCTTCTATCTGTGCGGATCACATTTAGTAAGTAGGTAATTGAAGGTAATTTTACCCATTTTCTGTTATTCACAATTAATTTACGATTTTGCTACACTGTTTTCATTTTTTGACACAACGTGGGAAAAAAAAGACTAAAACTCATTGTTTTAATTCTGATTAATAAACTCTTTATTTTACTCAATTATTTTCGTTCGTGATATATTTAAACTTTTTCGACTTAAATATTTGTTTTTATTTCAAGTTTGTGAATTTTTGTACTAATCTGTACACTGTAGTAGGCTCAATGTCTTCCTTCCGTAACTCAATTCCTTTAAATCTTTGTAACTACCCTTTTTCACGTCTATCATAAATTCATCCTTGATCTGCCTCTTCTAATATGGCCTTCTATGTCCCTTTATATGATGTTTTTCATCAAACCTTAAACGATTCGATACAGTAAAGACAGTATAAGCTATAATTGTATCCCTTCTAACTTTAACACATTTATATTATGCCAGAGTTGTTCCGTTCAATACTTCCTTGATCGTTGCTTTTTCTGTTTATGGATATTTATAAGCATTTTCTGATAGCACCACATTTAAAAAGTCTTTAATTATTTGTTTGCAACAATTTTCTAAATTTCATGGCCATATCGAGCTACACTCGATTGCGCAGGTACATTCTGGAACTTTTTTCGTACTATTGAGAATTGAGTTCATAATATTCGGGGTCAGAAATATGGGTTTTATCATGAAAATCTCTTCACTTGTGCTATCAACGTAATTTGCTAACTATATCATTATATATCAGTCTCGGATCGACCATCTTCTCCGTTATTTGACTTAATAAACATAATTAAAGTATTTTACTTGCCAGCTGTGTATGCGTTATATGGTTCTTTGGATTCTGAGTGCGCAGTGAGGAAAATATTGGTTTTACTATAATGTATGTTTTTTTTATTATTATTTTGCGTGACTACTAACGAATTTTCTGCCTGAAAAACCACACAGATTTTCGAGTGTAGCGTCTTTCGTAAATCTTTTCGATAGTTGATGCATTCGTGTGGTCGTTTTTTATATTGACATTATTAGGGTTTATTTTTGTTACGAACCGCCGGTATATAATATTTATTGTACGGTAAATTCGTCGGGTGTTTTATTTTAATAAATATAGGGGTGCGACGACAATGGTGAAATATAAAAAAAAAATAGAAAAAAAGGGTTAAGGGGTCGTTCATTGCGGGTTTTCGTAAATACGTTCGACCGATGGGTCGTATATTTATATATAATATTATTATTATTATACCTATACTTTAACGACGGTTTTCGTCAGTACACGCGACTCGCGTTTTCGTACATTAACATATTTTTTCATTTCCTTTTTCCGTCGGTCGACCCGTCTCTGAGCTCCGGTCCCAAGAGTGGATTTTTGCACACACGCATCGTCCAGTCGATCTCGTGCATTTACGCAAAATGCCCCGGCGAGTATATCACATATCAAGGTGATTTTTTTTTTTATCACGATCTGGCGATTATATATGGAAAGATTTCTAAGCGAAAAACGATTTCCAGGTTTTTTTTTTATGTCATTTACAATATTTTGAAAATTGTACTCTTATTCCGTATAAGTCGTATAAGTATTGACTTCTGTTATTCAAAAATGGCAACCATTTATTTTTATGTAACTATATACAACTATGTATTTTTTATGAGTTATATTAGTGTACAATTTATATCGAGTTATGGTAGTCATCTAAAAATTTAAAATCGGATACACCTTTTTCTACTCTAAATCCTAAATATACATTTTAATCTCTTATACTTCATAAACGGGTATATCCAATATTTATACACATCGACATTTTTAGAAAATTATGTATTTTTTCGAATCTGAGTTGAAAATTGGAGCTTACCATTTGAAAATTAAAAGAACGAACATACTTCGAACAATAGTAGGCCACTGGTATAGGTGAGAAGTTATAAATATAGGATATAGAAGGAAATTAAATGTATGCAACGTTTAACCATTGCCAACGAAAAACGATTCTGAGCCAAATTCAGTTTTAAACGTTTTAAAAGGCCGTAATATTTACGATTATCATATTAAAATTCTTCTATATATAAATACAGTGGTCATCGCTTATTGAACTCACGGTTAATTGACTCATTCGCTTATTAGACTCAAAACGGCTGGTCCCGATTTGCACATATACTAAAGCACAGCAAAATTTCGTCTATTCGAAACACCGGTTAATAGGGTCATTTGAAAATTAGATATATACATAAAATATGTACATATATTGAACAAATGTGCTATGAATGTGATATAAGTTGGTACCGGTATATTGTTTTTATCGCGGAGATAAAATAAATTACCTTTTCACAATAAACCAAGCAGTCGTCAATGTCAATAGATAGGTATTGTATTGTACGATAGGTAATGTATGAACAGACGTCGTCGTGTTGTCTGTGTTTACATTATCTGTACACATTTTTATTTTTCATTCGTATACAGTGAACAAACGACATGATTTAAGTGTGGAAGAAAAATTAGATGTTCTTAAAAAGTATTACGAGCTTCTGCAAATGAGTCAACGGCAAGCTGCATGATAGTTGAATATGTCTCAAAGTTTACTGGGTAGGATGCTGAAAAGTCAACAGGAAATCAAAAATGCATCATTAGCAAACTCAAACCGTAAAAGAAAAAGGGTCGGTAAAGAAGAAGAAGTTGAAGACGCTTTGAAACAATGGTTCACAAAAGTCAGAAAAAAAGATGCCCGAGTTACAGGGCCACTGTTGAGACAAAAAGCTGAGGATCTCGCGAAAAAAATTAGCAAAAATGATTTTATGGCAACAGAAGGTTGGTTTCACCGATGGAAGAAACGCGGAAACATTTCATTCGTTAAGCCACGTGGAGAACAGGGAGAAGCAGACCATACAGCTGCACGATCGTGGATTCATTCAGATTGGCCATCTCTTATCAACAAATATCCTCCGTCTTGGGTGTTCAATGCAAACAACACTGGACTTTATTTCAGGGCATCACCTGAACGCACGTACGCGTTCAAAAGTGAAAAACTAAAGGAACTAAATTTAGTAAAGAACGTATAACTATATTATGTTATGCAAGTATGAATGATGAGAAAACAAAACTACTTGCGATTGAGAAAAATCCAAACTACCAAACTCATTGCCGAGGAAGACATATGATGATATAAGACGTAATGAAATACAATCAAAACGGCCAAAAGAGAATGTGGTGATAGTGACGGAGAGAAACCTGATGAGAATCCACCATCAACTAAACAAATGCTAGAAGCTCTTCAAATTCTATGTAGAAGGATTTAGCAAAGAGATAATTTTGATGTATTCGAGCAAAACAAATCCTATGAAGATATGGTTATAAAATTGGCCGAAGAAGAAAAAATTCAATCAACCCTAGATGGATTTTTATCATAAAATTAATTAGTTTTTACATCCCTACATATTACATATTTTATTTCATTTTTAATAGCGTAGCTAGATTATTATTCTATTATACATACCTTGAATCTCAATAAATATTTTTTTAGTAAATAAGTTTTTAATTTTAAGCATTTTTAAAATTTTTTTTTAGGTTATTCGCCTGATTGGCTCATTTGGTTAATGGACTCAAATGGTTAGGTCCCAAGTAAGTCTAATAAACGGTGACTACTGTATATATATATATTAAATAAAAAAAAAAAAAAATACTACATACAACTCAATTTTTTTTGTGACCACTATAATTAATTACAACTTATAATGAAGCCCTTGTTAAATTATCAAGCATTTCTGTTTGGTTTAACAATTTGATTTACAAAGTACCTACCTAATAAAAATTACATAAAAACTCGCAAAATTAAAATATCTATAAATGTTAATCAGTGTTGGTAATATACGCGTATAAAACGTTTTATACATTACACGTATATATGTAATAACAAAACGTATACAACTTTATAACGACTAAGATATTTTTTTTGTTTTTTTAAATTTATCATAATAACGATAATAAATACTATGAATTTGTAATTTTAATAAGTATTTATACTTATAAATTAATATAGTAAATAAACAAATCATATCAACTTGGTGAATTTTTTTAAATTTAGAATAAAATTAAAATAAACCGTTGGTATTATAAATATTAATGTAATTATTAAACATATTAATAAAGAATAAGGATGAACTTAGTAATTAATATAACAAATTATCACATATATCTTAGGTAATTAATATAAAATTATGATCGAATTCAATTGACAATTATTTTACCTGGTAATTTCTGTTTGATTGCAGCCAAAAAAATATAAAATAATAATAATAAACTAATAATTTTATACTGTACATTTTATAAGTTTTATACATACGAATAATACGTGTTTTATATTCAACCGTATTATACGTTCCAACCCTGGAATAAATAGCTCAAAAATAGCTCAAATTTTGAAGTTTTGTAAACTTTATCATGTCTAGAGAAGGAAAATCTAATTTTTCCAACAAATTCCAAGTTTCTAAAACATTTTGAACTGAATTACAACAAAAAAAAAAAAAAAAAACAAAACAAAATTAAAAATCATAAAAGCATTATTTTCGTTAATTTTCCTGTTTTTTCTACGTTTTTTCCAAATTATTATGAAAACTACAATTAAAAAAATACCTCCTTAAAGTACTACACCAGAAAAATGTAATTTTAGAAAAGATGTTACACTTGAAAATTGGAGCAAGATTTCTGATAGAATTTTTGTACACAGTAAAAAAAATTAAAATAAAATAAACATCATTGTAAAACAAATACATTTCTCGCTCCGCTCCGAATCTAAAATTAAAACTGTAAAATATGATAAATATGGTATGCGAATAGTAGGGCTAAATATGTGATAATATAGTAATGAATTAGAATTTAAACAATGTCAAAGATTAATATCCTTTTAAATTGAAAAGAAGAACAAAATAAAACAGAAATCTAATTTTTACTAACAACTATCCGAGAAAATCGCTGAATCGTGATTATGGGAAAAACATCACCCTGTATGTACATTCGTCTCCGTAAATTATAAGTTTCAAATACACATCACGCGTTGTATTCGTTAAATAATAAATTCGGATGGACGAGAGGGAGAGCCAGAAAAAAAAAACCAAGTATTTTTCTGGTAAACATGGCGTGTGTATCATACATTACTATTATATGCGAGTTATAAGTCGTATGAATTTTACATCAGCAGCCACTAGAGTCCGATTAAACTTAAAAACTTAAAAACAATAAGCGTGAAAATAGAGGAAATAAATATACGTATACGAGACGACAGAGACAATAAAATTGGGAAGTTTTTTTTTTTACGGCCGAAATACGTTCGAAAAGGTTTTTGTTGTTGCTAAGGTTTTTTTTTTTTTATCCGTGCGCTGTATCATAATATAATATTTTTCGTATACTTTATGTTATTATTATGCTGTATTACAGTGTGTCTTTTTTCATTGACCGACGCAAATTTGATTTCGGTTTTTAAATCGGACATATTATTATCATATTATACCTGTATTCGCGACGTATCTTAGAAGGTTTTTGCTCTATGGTACTTTATTATGTGAAAAAAAGTTCTAGGTTTCCGTTTGTTTTGTTTTTATTAATTTTTGGGTTAACACGGCTTCAATAACAGGAAAAACCCAAGACTAATGTATTACTCTCACTGATCCACGCTAAGAATCGTTTTTCTATTGAAATAATAGTGCTTTCGGAATATAAAATAAAATATCCTATACCTTTCAAACTTTCCGCCTACTTAAATGGCTGTCTACGAAACTACGTCCGGCTTTTTAAAAAGAAATATTTCGTTAATCATAATATTATTAACGTGACTTGATTATTATAGTAGGTCTAAATAAACGCAACATTTATTTTATTAATTAATTTAATTTAATTTATTTAATTATTATATTTATTCTGATATTTGATTTATTTTGATCATTTCATACTTAATATATGTAATTGAAGTTTTTGATCATTAGCGGACAAAATGTTGGAGATATATGTTTGCGGAAATAATTATCGGCGATATTTTCGGTGTATGTGAAATACAGGTAAAATATTGGACATAATATTCTAACAATATAAAATCCTACGATTCCGTAATGTATTTTTATTAGGCTTGGACATTTTTACGGACGTTTTATTTACTTGAAATTATCGTACAGATTATCGTAGCGAATACTGATTGGTGATAAAAAAAATTTAAAAAAACCGATAGTAATAATTTCAAAAAAATCACCGTGTATTTTATACAGGAAAACGGGGTTCACGATGTTCATCGGGGTCAGACTCGAGTACGCCACCTCTTGAACCGCCGCCCCCGTCATGACATCAATAATTATTATTATAAACGCAGTAACCTGTTTTACAAGTGGCAATATGCTCGTAATACGAAGTTTCGATACATCGGTGTACACGAACAATGTTATACAATATTAATTATAGTATACATAATTAAAACTCGCTTTAATTTCGTCCAGAGCTGGTGGTAGGAAATAATTTTGAGTGTGAGGGAAAATGAAAAAAATGAAAATGCCTACAAAAAAAAAAAACCCCGATACTGCATACGGGTATATCACTAAAATATAGTAAAGAAGTTAGTAAGCAGGGTATATATAAAGTAATTTTGTATACATACGCAACTATAAACTGTCGCTAACGAAAAACAATTCTGAGCAGAGTATTATTAGTAGTATTCGTACACTAGCAGTTGCCGAGGTAACCCAGAAACCAATAAAAACTATACGAACAATTGCCAGCGTTTCCCATTCATTGAGAAAACTACGATGCAATACTAAAAATTGACCTCAAATTATACATTAACTAGACCGAAAACGCTACAAGAAAGTTCTTAGGAAGTTTTAGATTGGAGCATAATAACTGGAAGTAACAGAAAAAAGTTAAAAAAAAAAACTTAAAGACACACTTTAGTAAAACCAATATAATATGTAATATCTCGCTAAATTCCTCGCTTCTACCAGAATCCGAAAAATACTTCAAAAAATCATATAATATATATATATATATATATATACGTCATGTATTGAAAAATAATATATTTTATTTGATTAAGACGTGCGTTGTATGGGAATTATAATCATTATAATCTCTACGTAAAAAAAAAAAAAACACGCTTCGTAATGATTAATTTCCATCGTTCTTTTTGCCGTGAAACCAAAAAAACCAATATTTATAATACTTTCGGCTGCGTGCACTTCCGTCACAATATACGGACGTGCTGACTGGAAATCTAATTTAGTTGAGTAAGGGAACAAAAACACCATCCCTTCTCCCTTCGTTATACACGCACGCACCCCTTTCGCTACTGCCCCGGCGGCTTCTTAAACAATTTCGCTTAAGACGTTCGAAATATAGACGACCACGAGACTTTGTCTCCGTAGTACGGTTTAGAAGGTGCCCACTCGTTTATTATATTAATTTTCACCATGATAATATTGTATAAGAAACTGAAACGTATATACCTACTTAAAACTTTTCCCCATGCCCGCGCTGTTATTATATTTACCGCGTCCCTATAGCGCCTTTAGCCTGTTTTAATATTTCAAAAATAGCGTACACCTACCTATACATTTTTAAAGCGATTTTAATCGAGTGCGTGCAAAAGTATATAAGTCGTTGATGTACGGTCGGTTCTAAATTAAGTCGCTATTACTTACTGTCGTGTATAAAATAATATATTTATTAAAACTTAGGTAGTTAATAACGTTATTATTTGCAGATACCTATTTTACCTAAGATATAGCGTTAGTATAAAAAAAAGTTTCTACTACCTCCTATACAGCTGTTGCCATTTATAACAAACACTGCATGCAGCATAGACCAACGCGCATAGGGTATTATTAATATTATTGCATTTAAAACGTATTATTTGTTGAAATTAATATATCGTGATAAAATAATTTGTCAAATGTTACGTTAGTTAATAAAGTTCTAAATGCCTAAACAAGCTGTTATTATCATTATTATTATTATCATTAGGTAGTAGGTATAATCCTGGTGCTACAACAGCGTGGGTAACAAATTAAATAGTATTTAATGGCCATCGCATAAATCTATAATAATTAATATTAACTATAATAATATTATCACGTACGTGGTTGTAATAATAACGTGAGAGTATATCATTATAATATTACGGCAAAGGCACGCGTGCGATAATATTTCGTTTGATTAGACAAAGGTATAGTCAGTAGTTAAAGTGGGAAAAATTTCGAAGTGGGACTTTTATATTTCCCGAAAATTGAGGAGATTTCTTCGAACACTAACTAAACATAACAAAACGTTCAGAAAACCCAACACGGAGGCAAGATTTCAAAAATGTTTTCCTCTCTCACACATACACACATACACACACACAAATTTCTTCATAAAAACGTTGTACTAATAGTAGGTTTAAACAAATTCTAATCCCCTCTCTTCCTTCCATTCAACGATTATTCTACGCATGTGCTTGTTCAGTAAAAATAAAGTAAAATAGTGTCTGATTACGTATAAAGTATTGAATAATTTGTTTTTTTACCACTAATCGGGTTTAAAAAATGTTTCAGTGACAAATATCTAAAGCACCTCCCTTCGTTCTTCTCCTCCACTTCAATCACTGGGTATTGAAGTCGTTAGAAATATCAATGATGTTTAAAGATATACGAGTTAATTGCTAAAATTACTTTATTATCTATACAGATAAAGATGAAAGATATACATAACAAAAATAATTTAACTGTCGATTGATGAAGATTTATCTATGGTCCCAAAGATGAAGGACCGTTAAATTAATTTTGTATAATTCTCAAGGCAAGGCAATCAAATTCCACAATTCGCTAAATAGCGTGATGCCATAATTATTGCTAAATAGATTACTAAACGGCCTAACTCAAATGCAATCGTTCTAAATAGCTTAAGTCGTATAATGATAATCACTTATGCTTTTATTGCTAAACAAAAATAACATGCTAAAGACTTAAAGTATTTTAATTGTCAGTATAATTTGTAATACGCGTTATAATATAAACATAGATACATTTCTGTGATTTAGGCCAAACAATAAAGAAAAAAAAAACCCAATGCACCGCTATATATATAAAAAAAAAAATTATTTAAGCTTTTCTTCCCCTGGATTAAAGAAATAAACTTTTTACGTATCGATATAAAAAAAGAGAAAAATAATTGTTACATTACTTAACGTAAAACTATAAGTACACAGATATATGGTATCTACACGTATCTATACATTTCAAAATGATTGATATGCGCGTAAATTATAATAATTAATTTATAAACTGCGTATAGTTATAATATTTTAGGTACACCTATTTTTATCGATTTTTTATCTAATTTTAATTCATATTTATCTGAATAATACATTGGCCTTAGTATAAAGTCAGTGGAATAATATAAAATAAAAAAAGAAACCTATGTAGATAATGGTCTACAACGCCAAACGAATTTTAATTATATTAAAATACTAATAACTTTGTATTTATTCATTGCAAATGTTCATAATGTGTATCATTCAGTATGCGTAACATGGATTTTGAATCATGGATTTATAATACGTATAATTCCTAATCGAATAACGAAAATAAAAATGATTTATTTAAAAAAAAAAAAAAAAAAAAAAAAAAAAAAAAAAAAAAAACGTTATTTATGATACAATTAATATTTCGATATTTCACAATAATACATCTAAATATATTTGTAAATGTATAAAAATAAAATGGTTATTACAATTTTAGATCGCGGAGAAAAGCCGAGAGAAACTATTTGAATTTATAATTATTATTATTAATGATTTTTTTTTTCAGGAATACGTTTCGCCAAACAATAATTATACCAACCAATACGTATATCAGTTATATACCCATACTCTAAAGTATTCGAAGAAAATCTTTTTCACTATATAATGAATACGAGACCGTTTATTCCGTCCGTAGGCAAAATAATAGTTTTTTTTTTCAACGAAATACCGATTTACCATTGTTTTTCGTATTTCAAAAAATAATAATCATAATAATAAAATACTTACCACTTAAAAAAAATCGACCGGCCACAGGTGCGAAGTATTTAGTATTTTTTTTTCTTTCTATAATAATATACCTAATGGTGTACAAATTATTTTAATTTTTAATGGCGTATTACAATAATAATATAGGTACTGTGGAGTAATGCTATGTTATTATTCTTATTATTGTGATACTCGTAGCTCGTTACCCGACTATTATTTCTTTAACGTTCCCCCGCTGCGTTGCCATTGAGTACCTACTTGGTACTATGCTATTATAAATTCGTATAACTATTATAATCGTATATAAAATAACATTATTGTAATGTTGTAAAAATATTGTTAGAATGTTCACTATTGGAAATACTTGAAAATATAATATATAAATATAGGTAAAACCGTACGAATAAAACATTTTTGAAAAAAAATCATAAAAAAAGATTACCACGTAGTCATTAGCTATATCAATTAAATATCCAGAAATTTGTTAAGTGGTGGGGTAGGAAAGAGGCCATAAATACATAATACGTAATGCATCTGATTTAAAATAAAGTTTATTATAATATGTCTTGACTTAGAAAATTCGAAAATAAAATATCATCACTATTTTAAGTACGGCAAAAACTGAGAAAATAAATCGTATAAATAAATAGCTAAATACGGTCAACGGGTGAGAGGCATTGCCTACGCGCGCACTCCCCTAGATATACGCCACTGGCTAGTCATTTATTTTTAAAAATGAGATATCTACCGATTTGTATAGTACTGATAATTTTCGCAAAGAAAAAAATTAAATCTAGACCATTTTTCACCATTATCAATATAAGAAATTATTATCACCCTCCTAATATACACTTCTTTGTATACCTAGAAAATTGTATACTGTAACCAAGAGTTGATGGATATAATAATAGAATATTACCTATTAAAAATTACGTGTTTGTGTAATATTTGTTATTGTATTATATTTCACCGATTAATTAATTGTAAGTGTTTTACAATATAAAACAATTGATTATTTTTAATATTTGAAGAAAAAATGTTATTATTACGGCCAGAAGAAACGATTTTTTTTAAAAATTATCCACATTTAATACACACTCAAAACGTATAATACACTATACGAATTACGAGTATATAATATACATACGTACACATTATAGATACTTAATATAAATTTTATATGATTATTTGATGAAAAAGTAAACACATTTTCGAAACCTATGCGAAATAAATGTGGCTTCCGAGTGGTTTGGGATTAAAATGGATACGGGTAATAGTTATTGACGTGAAGAAATGCGGCGAGATAAAACTACATATATAATATACGGGATGTACAGCGATAGTGATTGAAGGGAAAAATAAGGAAAAGCGATCGTATAAAGTGAAAATAAAGGCGAAGAAAGATCTTTACGCGCGGAGTATTATCCCTTTAGATTACACGAGTATTTCATATCACAATACGAATAGTATTGTAAAAAAAAAAAAATCTGCGGTGTACATACCTACCTATCTAACTTGTATACGTGTATACAAAGCTATAAACCTATATGTTCAATCTCTCGAAACAACGTCCCTTCTTGAAAACTTTTTTATTATTATTTGGTTGTACTGACTAAAGCGAAGCATAACTATAAATAATATTATGTATACGTTGTCACGCGGTCGGTTAAAAATGTTAATCGAGAAGTATAAAACTAATTAAGAAAAAAAAAACCGAAACAAAACTCGACGGAAGATTTGATAAACGAAGACAGAAAAAAAAAAAAAACTCACGATAAGTAATAATAATAACGAGTAAAGCGCGACAACGACGAAAACGCGCACGCATCAATTTGCGAAATGACTCGGGTCAAATATAATAATATAGGTAAGTGTAATTATATATAAAAGCGGGGCCGCGGCGTTCGAATGGCGCGCAGAATTCGCAATAAAATGAACGTTATCGATGAAGAGCCGACGTTTCCGGTATACGGTTTTAATAACGTTAAGTTCAATGTGTTCGAGCCGCAGCGGCACTATAATAGCAGCAGTAGATACGCCGCGAGACGTATCTGAACGTGTATAATCGATTTGTCGTATCCGAGCGTCGCGTTTTATTTAATTTAAAATTAACCGTTATTATATTGTTATTATTTGTCCGTAGCCAGTGTTGGTTTTATCAAGATGGGCGGTATCTAGACGGTGCGCAGGTATCTTTTGTTTTACGGGAAATCGTTTATCCGCGCAGTTATCCGACATCATAATACAACATTATACAAATAATCGAATCGTAATAATCTATAAATCCGTATACTTTATCGCAAAATGTATTTAACGGTTATCGTCGACTATGCCCGTTCCGTCATCACTCAAGACATTATCAGTGTCAAAACGCACAAACGCGGTAATAGATAATTTAATAGAATATTGATAGCAATATTATAGTATGGAATAAAAATATTATTTTTTTTATACTTTTTAAACATCGTTGGGTGTATATTTGACGCAAGCTAAAAGTATTAATGCGTATATTGCCGTACTTCAATAAATAATTTTCATTTAAAATATCTATTGGTTTATTGGCAAACAGGTTTTTAAATTTGAATACACTCGTACATTTCAAATTACATTTCAATTTCAAAATAATGACATAATTGAAAAATATAATTGCATAATATGAAAATGTTTTAATTTCGCCCTTTACATGGTACGCGATCGAAGCGAGCGGCTTTAGTATTGATTTAAATGTTCACTGTTGGTTTGGTATCCCATGACAAATGTGAAATGTTGCCTCTGAAGATACTAGATAATAGATCTTATACAATAGATACTAAAATAATAGGCACAAATTAATATTAGTATAAGTTGCATCAATCACACACAACCTTATTGAACTCTATATAATATACATGCGTACCTATATCGAATCTAGTACCTTTGTAATAATTTTAACACTTCTTTGTGTGATACAGTTATTAGTTAGGTATACAATTAATTATAGACAGATAACCCGTGCAATGTTAATATTTGCCAAAGACATTTCCATGAACAAAAACCGAAAAACTACAAGATATACTGATACTACTAATAGGTGTTCTACTTTTTTAGGAGGAAAGTTAGAAGGAAGTATAAAAAGAACAATTCAATTTATATTCGTCTGCAATCATAAACCGTTGCTAACAAAAAGTTATTCTGAGCAGAGTATTATTAGTAATATTTTTCCTGTGTTGCTGATGTAACCCAAAATTAACAAAAGTTATTATTATTATTAAATTATTATTAAGAAAATTACGAATTAAAATAAAAAATTACCTCTTCAACCTATCAACTAGATCGAAAATACTACATGGAAGTTCCTATAAAGTTTTCAATTAGAGTAAGATTTCTTGTAGAGAAGTTGTTTACAAAAAAAAAAACACCATGACAAAACCAATACACTCCTCGCTTCATTTAGAATATAAAAACCACACATAATTATAGAATCAGCTCAAGAAAAAAAGAAATATAAGAACCAAAAAATTACAGCCCGCGGTGGGGTAAATTAAATAAATCATAATATTATACACTCTGCAAATAATAATATTATACACATGCGTAGACATTATTTGTGTATGTGTGAGTGTGTTTGAAAAAAACGAGAATTTTATATATGTAAGTACGTCAGTTTTGACATTGAGATTTCAAACATATTTTAGACACATTTCAAATATAAGTATACTAGGTATTCTAATATTATATTACTTCTCAAAGTTGAGTCACTGAATGTTACGCGAAAATGAAAATGAAAACATTTCGAAAAAAAAATATTGCTCATGGGTATGTCACTGTAGCAGGCGGAAAGTTGAGAAGGTATAGACTATACATAGAGCCATTTAATTTATATCTGTACGCAACGAAATACGATTCTAAGCGAAGTTTGGTTACACGTACTTGTTTATGAATACCGTATTTTTTACGATTTCCATTTAAACTTAAATTGCGTATTAAAAAAGAAAAATTCCAACATTATGCTTCACTTTTAGTCGAAATTTCCCCAAAAATATGAAATATTGCACTATATATTCTGTCTATTATAATATATATATATATCTTTTTCCCGGTACATTTGGATACTTCTAACGACTCCCTCTGAACAAAAAGAGGTCAAACTCGGGAATTAAAGTTTGTTTATAAATTAATTGAAGTGATAAAATTTTGGTTGAATTTCAATATGAACTCGTTGTTACGGGAAAAAATTGTTTTTTTGACTTTGTCATTCCCTACAGATCCCCCGAAATGAAGACAGGGAGTTGAAATATTTTATATGCATAGTTTAAATACCAATGGTTTTCCTTTTGGTGGTTTCAACCATCAAACGGACATCCTACTCATTTTTATCCTCGGGGGATCATGTTATCAGAGGAAATAGCGGGTTTTAAATACTCCTACAGACTCATGAATGTACTTAAGTAACTTGGTTAAAATGTATGTATAAATAGAACTGTTTATCAAGGATATGCTATTTGCTTTGAACTTCTAATCCCCGATCCCACCGTCTGTGACACAAGAGATGCCATCTCGAGAACTAGGTACTTATCTATATTTTGACAAAAATTGTTTTGTTCAATTCCCCATTATTATTATTATTATATATATATATATATATATATATATATATATAAAAACATAGAATATTGTATCAAGTCAGCCGGGGAAAAATTCGACTCTATAGCTCTGCTGCTCATGTATTTTTTTTTTTACCACTACATGTACAACTACTAAAACTCATAATTAATCTCGTATTAAACAATATATATATTGTATCCACATAAATTCTAACAGAAAACCCAAAAAAAAACCCTCTAAACTCGCCAAAAATTCAATTAGCACACTCCGAATTACCGAAATAATATATTATAAGCGTACACGTATAGTGATAAAACACACCCAATTATTATAATAATAACAATATATACCGACTGACTAATTTGTATAATGCATTTTTTTTTTCGTTTAGGTACGTACTGTAATAATTGTGTGCGAATTATATGATTCCGTTTTATAAATTATAATATGAATAAATGAATAATTTAAGTTTAAAATATATATATAATGTACAGAGTGGCTGACGTATTATTACGGTTTAAAAGCGTTTGTTATCCGAAATGAAATCAGTTTCGTATTATTTGTGTGTATATATATATAGGTAATAAGTATACCCTAACTAAAAAGTAATTTTCGGACGGTTTTAAAACGACAATCGAACGATATGCGATAAACGTCCGGAACTCTTGCGATAGATTAACCTAACCCTATATAATAAATAATAGAAAATTAAATTAAACGTGACCGCAATATTAAGAGTTTCGAATTTTCGATACAATAACACGTGGAAAGTTATAACCTATAACTCGTCGAAATATTACTATATAAGATAATAATAATACATTGGCATATTATATTCATACTCCGACAAATCAATAACATAGAATGGAACTATATCGACCCCTCCCCGTCCGGGTTAAGTATATTGTACTATTGCCACAGAAATAATAAGTGAGCTTACAATATTCCGTAAGATTTTTCATAACAGTACGTAGAGATTCGGTCGGATATTCGGTCTTTTGATTTTATACAGCAGTATAACAACTATATATATACGTGTATAAATATCTATTTTCATATCCATGTCAATTTTCAATAAGAATACCGTGATGATGGTTTAAATTCACAAAAATAAACTATTATTGTAATACTAAAGTATTATGACAGCGAAATATGTGGTTAATTTTAAATACTAAACTTTTGAACTCGCTTTCAATAAACCAAAATTCGCCTATTTCTAATTCACCTTCTAGTATATAGAGAAAATATAAATGGGATAATTTTTTTTTTTTTTGTTAGGAGAGTGGTGTTTTCGTGTTAGATTTAATTTTCACTACAATGCATGTGGTTTTTTTTATTCGGAACAAGAACCGCGGTACTGCATGCTCGCGAAATAAAATAGTGATCACAGTTTCGCCATTTTACCATTTCGTGCCACTTTAAGCTCCGATTGTACTATATTACATTATATCGTTCCAGCGTTCCAGACTAGAATTCTTAAATGACAAAATTTAATTTCTACCACTCAAAATATAAAGTGTGAAAATTTACATTTTTATTATACAGCCAAGCCATTTGTATGTCCGAAGAACGGCACGTTTAACTGTTTCAGGTCCGAGCGATATAGGGACTTGGGTACTAAGCGGTTAGCTTAAACAATTATATTATTTTAACGAATAAGATTATATTATTATTTTTTCGTCTGCAAAAAAAAAAAAAAAATCAGAAAATGTACTTACGGATTACACTGAGTGATCATGTTATCATAGACCAACGATGTTCTTAAAATTGAATTTGTTTTTTGATTTTCTAAATAATTATGAAGTCATTAAGGTTGATTTTTAAGCTTTTTTTCAACAATACTTTCAAATTTTTATCCCTACTCCTTGGCGCTGAAATTTAAAACTAGAGGATATTTTTCTACAAAGTTTTATAGTTTATGAGTATACAATTTTAAAGTTTAGACCGCAGGTTTTATGAAATTATTATCTAAGATAATTGATATAATATCTATTAATCTTCCCTACTGCTCCGTTCTAAATTTTAAACTGTACTAAATGAACGGTAAATCCGAAATTATAAATGTATAAGTGTAAATGCCTACTAACATCTGTAGGAAAATATCGTCTATTTTTAATCTGTTTCACGAGGGAGGGGAGGAATTACTATTTAAAAATCCAAAGCGTATACTTATTTCAGATATAAGGAGTAGAAGTAAAAAATCGAACAGATTGTTAAAATACGATTCCATAATTATTAAAAGAAAAAATAATCAAATTCAATTAAAATTCTTCGTGATAAGTTGATGACCCTTTATAGGTACTGCTTGTCATAAAGCTTGATTCAACAAAACATCATAAGTTCCGAGAATCGAACGAAATTATTAACGGTCAACGACATTATAGTCGTTACAACACGTGTTACGAGTATTTGCGAATCACCGGATTCGCATTCGATGGCAAGTGGAAATATATTGGTTTTTTTTTTTTGTTTTATCACCGATACTAAAATTATTTTACACTACTGGCACATAACAATCCTATGTATACAATCGTATAACGGAAATGTCGTGTGCGTTTTTCCGGAGTAGCGAAGCGTAAATAATGTTTTATCTATACATATAATAATATTAAACACTAGTAATAATGCGAATCGTATTATTATTACTGTAGGTGACTTTTTATGTACTTTATTATTGGGTGACCAGAAAAAAATTAACCGAAAAACAATCACTGCGACTGGCATTTATAAATTATTTGTTTTTACCGTCGTAAAATAATTATTTGAGTATATTAAATATTCTAGTTGGCACGTCTAAAGAAAATTGCAACAATTCTTATAATTTTTATTCAATTTTAAAATGTTCTTATGGAAAATTAACCAGATATCGGATGTCGTTCTCCTAACCTAACTTCTCCAAAGGGAGAAAAAATCAAGAACCGTAAAAGTCCAATAAAACCGTTGAATTTCTGTAAACGCATTGTCTTCAATCACTTGAAACTTTTAATTTGTTAATCGAGAAGGCTGTAAATTTTCAATCACTGCAGTTAAATGTTGGCGTTTAGGCGCTGATTCAAAGAAGCAATATAATTATATTTTTCCTACAATCCACGAGCGCTGTTGGGTAACGATACAATTTAAAATTATCTAGATAACTATAAGAGATTATATTGCTGTAATAATATTATCTCGATAAATAAAAAAGAAAACTGTTTTCATTGCCGACGGTCAAAACTGTGCTAAAATTATACGAGCTATACGGTACAGTGTACACATTCGCAAACAATACACAATAGACGTGGTAAACGATATCAAGCGTTCCTTAAATCGCAGTCATATAGTAATATTCCGAAAATGACGTTTTGTGTTTAAGATGATATACCCAAATAAAATAAAAAGAAACAAAAACGATAACGCATCGTTTAAACGCGTGCTGATTCAAAGTAAAATAAATAAATATAAGTATATGTGTTACGGTTAATGTTGTGAAATCGATTAATGTCGTTATATTTACACTTTTTGGATATAAAAACCGATTTTGTGGCATTAGTATTAATACTAGAATATATGAGCCTATTATAAAACTATTAAAGGTAAGAACATTGTCTGTTTTTGTACGTCGGTTTTTTCTGGGTGTTTTAATTTTCAAGTAAGTTACAAACATGTGGAATATTACAATTTAAAAATCGTCGAATTTAGATTAAAAATTAAAATATCGAGAAAAAAACCTACGCACAAACACAAACAACATGATTTACCCTTAAGTTAGTTAATAGATTAATACACTCCAATATTAAAACGAACAGCACAAAATAGGTTGAAGTGTAATTATAACGACATTAACCGATTATACAACATTCATTGTAACGTATACATTAATTTCACAAAAGTGCTGATAAAAACACAACGGAACTGTCGCGTTGAAGAACAGTTCTTAGCTTGATAAAAATATTGTCGTTTCGGAGTCAGTGCAATTCGTCTTTTATTATCTGATGATCGCGATCGTGATTCATATTTTAAAATATTGTGTGTACGCGTGGGTGTGTATTATATTTCATAATATATTTCGTATCGTTCCCGTTCAAATTATTTCCTTTGCGACGAGACCGTGCGGCGCGTATGAAATATTATTTTCGTATAGTTGACTTCCGTACACACGCGTTTTTGCCGCGGACCAGTAAATCCCATTACCAACCGGTGAGGAAGGGGATAGGAGAGGGAAACGAAACGTGACGATGGCAAGGAATAATTCCCTATACCTAGTTATACCTACGACGAACGGGGGCAAAAAAAAAAAAGTAAAAAAATATATAATATATTATATAAAAATACTGCTGACTGGTCGAATTAACTCGTATACGGTGGCAATTTGTTTCCACACCCCGCACCGTCTGCAGTATCTGCCGCCGCCGCCGGTCATGGCTTGACACACGACGGTCGATGGCGCGGTAGAGTACATACAATACCTACCTATATATATATACATTGAAAAGTGGCGCGGGGAGAAGGGGGGGGGGGGTTGTGTCCACCGACGACGTGGACATTTTTATTAACGGAAACGAATTGGCCGTAGTAAATAACCAATTTCGTGGGTCACCTGACACACCTTCGCTGAGAAACATATCCTCTGCCTCCTCGCCTATCCCCGGCCCCACCACCCGTTTACCCACCCAGTGGCATCGTGACCGCCGCAGACCGCCCGTCAATCGACTCCCGACCGCGCTCGGGTCGGGTTGGGTTAGGTCACGTTCCCGCGGTTTTGATAAATAATACGGTCGTCGTCGCAAAGCGGTCGGAAAAACTGGTCCGAAACTGTACACAGCTATACCCGTAATACAAATATATTCACGCGTATACTGGCTGATTCTATGGTTTATCACGCGTCAGGTGCAGGGATTATCTCTGTACAGAGATTTCGCGAACGACCCAGAGACGTCGATCTATAGCGTTTTGTACATATACGAGAATGTAAAATACATTTAAAATATTTAAAATTTTGAAAAAACAAAAGATACTCGAATTAATGACGGGACACCGTGAATGAATGTTCACTTCGACATTCGATTGATTCAAACCGATTTACGAGAAAATCCCATAGCCGGGTTTTGAGATAAAAAGCGTACAAATTTACAAACGAAACGGTCATTATTGTCCGAATTAAAACTACTATAGTTGTATAATACAATAATAAATATTGTGAAATATTAGGGTTAGTTAGCATTAAGAAATAACAATAAAAAACAGTGTTTGTAGGTAGTTTTTAAGAAGAAGGTTAAGTTAAGTTATATCGATGAGGAAAATATAAATGGGGAGGTGAGAAAGAGTCGGTGAGTCCGGCCGGCAGAATGCTGTTTTGTTGTAAAACAAAGTTTTATTTAATGTTATATTTTGGTGTTTAATTTTACTTTGCGTATTCTATCTAGTGCGATGTACACGACAATATATAAGCATAATTGTATACGAGAGACAAATGATAAGTAATTCACAATCGTGAATTTTTCGAGAATGGAGAGACAATTGAAAATGTTTTAATAATACATCAATATACCTACACTTCTTTAGCTACAAATCGATACCAATATTTTTCAATATAAGCACTCAACGATTATGGATTTCTTACGGGTCACAAGTTACATTATGCTGTCACCGAAATATGTAGCTGATCAGGAGCCTTTCTCGAGACTTCACTACTTTCTTAATTTCTTTATTTGACGTGAAGTAGGTGCATTCGAGGCGCTTCTTAAGGTCTGGGAAGAAGTCAAAGTCAAGGGATGTCAAATCAGATAAATCCGTAGATCAGCGAACGCAACACGTCCGTCTCATTTTTAATTTTGTCAGTGTCTCAATGTATCGAACCGATAGTTTATAATTGTCCCTTTTGCCTACAAGTAATCCGTAAGATATTGACATTATGTCTACATTAGGTTCCATTCTGACATCTTACTGATTAGAAACGAGTCATTTGATTTTCAACTGAAATTACTCGTTTGTAAGTGAAAAAACCCCAATATTTTGATACCAAGTTGAAGTCTTTATCTTATTACTATTGTGATTTATCGGCTATTGTGCATTAAGTATCGTTCGTCTGCTTGTACATGTTATAGGTTCCGATTATATCGATTAACAAACGCCAAACTTTAATTAGCTGTTTAGCTCGGATTCGAAAGAAGAATCTTTTCCCATTTATAGAAATCTTGTATACGAGTAATATCAGTAGTTTGGCATTTAGATAATGCTAATAAATTGGCGTAGCCACGCATTTGGATGTAAACTTGTGGATGTATTAGAAATGTTTTCCAAAAAAAATCAAATTTACTCGAAATCATCGCGTGGTCCGTGATAAAATAATCATTCTGTATATACATATGTATTAAACAAAATAATACAATAACTTTTACTGAAAAGAAAAAAAAATAGGTACCATTTATACACCTGTTCAACGCGACAAAAACGATGTGCTCGTCACGGTTACCATATAAAGGTTGCTCTACAATAATAATGCAACGTAATAACGATATTATTACACGGGCACGTGTGTAGCATTTTCGAATAGGTACCGAAAAAAAGATTCGCCTGGATTATTATATTGTACGGGATGTCGGTACGCCGTTCGATTATCCGTGCGTGTTACGCGAAATTAATAATATACTTACGCGAACATTATGGGGGAAAAAAAAAAAATCTTCATTTGAAAATTCATTTAATTTTTCTTCTCTTTTTTAAGTATTATTATTTCTTATTTTTCTCCGAAAGTCGCACTACGAGGTCTGCGTATTTATAGAATAGCGTGCAAATAAATAACCCTATAGGTCGCACGGTGCAGTGACACGATTTCCGATCACAACATCATTATTTTTAAAGGGAACAAAAAAACAATACAGTAACAATAATTGTCAATAGTTCTATAGGTATAAAGTGTAAATTTTACCTTGAGCGGAAGACGCTTTTTATTGACGACTTCTGCCTGGAATTTTTTATAACGTTCGTCGAAACTGTCGTTCCAATATTCTCCGCTTTTCACCCAGTATGGCTGCAACAAAAATCAGTTTTCATATACATTATTATATAATTTATAACAATAACGAAAGTCTGAATTTTAAATTAGCTTATATTATTATAAAAACATACTGCGAAAAAATCAACTGTAATTATTTTTTAATGCCATTAATCCGATTCTTTTATCAAAGTTTAAATCAGCCCTTCAATTCGGAAGTAGTATTTTAGAGTTTTAATAAAATTCGCATATTGTACATCAGTTGACGTATTTATAGGGGGCTAAATCCAAATATTTTATTGGTTTCGAAATCGCCTCCTAACAAGCAGAGATATAGTAAAATAAGTTTTTTAATTTGAACATTTATCTTTATTACTGATCCTGCCGATTGGCATGCCACTGTTGTAGGTGGGAAGTTGAGAAAGTTAATTAATATCTGCGAGCAACGATAAATCATTGCTTACGGAAAAACGACTCTGAGCGAAATTCGGTTAAACATGTTTTGAAATTGTCTACCAGTTATCGCATCCTTAAGTTCATGATCGGAGCAAGATTTCCGGAATGACAAACATATGGTTCATAGACAAGCAAAAAAACACGTCATTATTGTAAAACCACGATTCATTTATGACCGTTATACGCTCGGAGTTTACAATTAGTTCAACTTTAAGTCGATAAGTAATTACGGTTTTTAAATAAACTTTTAATATTAATGATTAACTAGTTAACTATCGTAAACTTATTTTATCAGTTAATAATATTATTCATCGGTAGGTTCATCAGACTGGGTAATCGTATAATATTCAATTCAGTTCGTATTACACATGAAAAGCGAATTACGTTCGTTATTAAATAATATTATTTTCCATAAATCTAATAGGTATTATTAAAATCATATCGACCGTGAAAAAAGAAAAGGTTTTTGTTTTTTTAACACTTTCAATAGTTTTCCATATTGTTATTCATTATTATTATATTATTATTGTGTACGGACGTCTCCGGAATCGATACGATGGGGTAACGTCGGCGGCAGAGGCCACTAACGAACTGTTTGGGGTTTTATTTTTATTTTTTGTTTCGTCGGTCGTTTCGGCTGCCAATTTATTTATTTTCCGGCCCTTTCAGAAATAAAAATAATTTTCAAAAAAAAAAAAAACCCCGGATATACGTATATATAATACTCGTAGGAATATAGCGTACGCAATAATAATAAGCCGATAGTTGAATTCAGTTGTAGCGTTTTGTTCAGTTATTCCCCATTGTAATGTTATAAAATTATTATTATTATTTATTTTTTATGGAATATTATTATACCGTTATTGACGAGAACACAAAGGAATAATTAGTTTTTTCATAAATATTATGAATACGATTACGTGAGAATAATATTTAATTACGTGCGGAGGAGGGGGGGATTAAACATTTTTTTTTTTTTTTGCAGTTTAAAAACAGTTTATCACGTAACACGTTTTATACTATTATATCGGCCAGTAAATAGCGATTTTAATTTCACCGAATTATATACAGAGAGAAAGAAATGCAGTGTTTTGCATACTTGTAATAATATTATTATTAACACGCTTTTGCGTATTTTTATTGGTTGAAAAACTGACTAGTTATACCGAAATTCGTTTCATGGCTCTACTATGATTTTATATACAACATTTGATTTTGCGTATTTTGGACATATTCTAGTGATTAAGTAAGATCTTTTTATAAAGAATTTATACACTCGAGTTTATTAACTTGCAAATCCTAGCAGAAAAAAAAAATGTTATGATGAAACGATGCATTTGTTTTCCAATCATTGAAAGCGTATGATATTGATATTGAATTCGAAACATATTGACACTATATTGAACACTATAACTATTAACTGTATTACACTATTTTCGCTATTTTTTTGTTCGCTATAAATATCTCATAATTTTCTAGTAAATAAATTTAAAAAATTTCCTATATCCTAAATGTTTTGTATACAATCGCCAACTTGGTATACGAGTTGGTATATGAGTATGCGTCTCCGGAATACAGAATTTCTATTTCATTAAATATAGAATAAAGAACAAAATGTTTTATTTTGAAATATATTGAGCCAGTTTTATCGATGCAGAGGCCTTAAAACACGAAATTGTCACTAAAAAATCATTTGGCGTATTCGTCCCCTGAAGTATAGATATATAATATATAAAATGCGACGTATATATTATATACACATGAAAAAAAAAGTGTTTGGTCAATACGAAAATAAGACATTTTCGGAGCTTTTGAATTGTTATAGGCGTTCTAGGAAACTACAGCAGTGACGACGACGCGATGGTAACGGCAGAAGTGATGTTACGGACCGGCGGCGTTTGCGATTTCAATGTCACACGGATGGACTGGAAAAGTGAAAAATCGAAATTTCCACTAGATACGTCCGAAAAAATAACATATAGTGCATCGCGTTATTCAGTAAAACGGTTTTCCACGCGGTGAAAAATATTACGTCCGATTCGGGTCGGAACGATTAATATCTTCGAGTCCATTACACCGAGCCGCGATGAAAGCTGCTGCCGCGGTTATACAATACGACTCGATGTATATGAGACTCGATCGAATATAACGGTCACATATCGGCAATGTCGGACCGACAAAGTAGTCGGTAACCTAACCTCACCTGACCTAACACAACTAACGCGTGTATTATCTGATGGGAATCAAAAATCCGTAAGCATAATGTCCTCGAAAGGCGTCATCGGACCACAGGCCGAAGTTACTTTGAATCTGGTTTTTTAAATCGTATTATACGCGAGAATATATAATAATATAATGATAAATAAATTGCATAATTTTATATACGAAAAAAAGAACCGATGCGTATGAAAGCCAGTGACGTATTTAAATTGGGAGGGGAGATTAAGAATTAATTTATTGTATCCTCCCTTGAATTTTTTTTTTACGGATTTGGAGCTTAGCGAGGAACCTATTGGTTTTACTATGATGTGATATGTGTGTTTTTGTTCTGCCTGTAAACAACTTTTCGAAAAGAAATTGCTTCAGTGTATCAAGTGTTATAGCACCGTTTCTGAAAAGGAATTTGTTCTAGTTGACGCATTAGAGAGGTCATTTTTTGAATCCAAAAGATCTTCCATTCGGGACAAAAGATATAAATTATTTAATAAATAGGTTTATTTCGAATTTTTACATTACGTTTTAAAAATCCATATACAAATTTAATTACCGTAGTCGCACAAAATGTAATCTGTGTAAACTAAATTATATTCGCTCTGAAAAATACACATTATACAAATAGAAAGAAAAAAGTACATTATTTTTTTTTATCGATGGTATTTTCGAAACTGTCTGTATAATATTACATCTCGTTAATAATTAATATACAACTTTAGAAACTTTCAGTTCTGACCGCAGTAGCTATATGCATTTTTTGTTTAAGCTGCCTTTCAATCTAAAGGACGAATCGATTCTGCGTATAATATTATTACTACGGATTAATATTTATTATCGAAAATTCTGAACAGTCGCAGGAAACACTTTCTTATTCAAATTACAGACTCGAGAAGATTAATCTTTTCGTTCATGTTTAATATGATAATATTTTTAAATCGCATTAAAGCCAATAAATTACTAATTCTAAACCGTGACGAGTTAATGCGGACGAGTATTGTTCGAAATCAATGACCAATATATTATTTTTGTGTTGTATACTGTGAACAAATTAATAGTTGAAAATAAAAAATAAAAAAAAAAAATGAATGAGTAGCATTATAACTCCGCCAAATTTTCTTGACTGACTTGTTACCATTACATAATTTGTGTTTTTTTTTATATATATGTATAATGATAAGAAATTAAAAAAAAAACAAATTTATCAAAATAGGTAAAGTAGTTTTCGAGACTTTTAATAATATACAAAAAGAAGGTGAAAATCTACGGGTTAAAAGTTAAAATATTAGTGTTCGACTTTCAACTTTCAAACTCGTCGAAAGCCTTGAAAAAATTTTTATTTGTAGCACCAGTTTTTTTATACAGTCGGCTTAGATTTTATACGTAATGACATTGGGTAACCATTCGATTCGAAAAATATTAACATAATAATATTATACAATATAATACAAAGGTAACCAAAATATTACGTATATAAATAAATATTTTATATTTAGATTGTCATTAATTATACTTTCAGTAGTGGGTATTATTATCCAACAACTGGCTCGATAATATTCGTAAAATCCAATTGACAATCTATCATAATAACATTCGTAGGTATATGGCTGACGTTGTGCTGTGCACGCTACCCTATTATTCATATTGTAACATTTTAATTATCATTTTTTATTAAAAATTGAAATTGTTCTCTCGGTAGTACAGCGAGTAGTCGTATTTATAGCGTTATACAAATAATAATTTCTCGTTTTTTTTTCTCCTACTTCTATATTATAGTGTACCTATAGGTAGTGAAACGAAACGTACAATAAATCAGTGAAACGCGCGCATCTGTTCGTATGACGTTTAATTTAATTCATAATAATAATAATGATAGGTAATTTAATATCTTTGAAATACATTTTCGTTCGGTTTTTTTTTTTATGTAACCCGCTACTATAATAGTGCTACTGAAGCAGTAGAACAGATGTAAATTGAATTTTATCGCATGTATCTAGTTTTTTTTTTATCCGGAGAGAGTGATGTTATATTTGAATGTTAATATTTGAGAAATATAATTGTTTCGAGATGAACATGCTATTATCTAATATTAAATTGTTTAGCGCGTTTCATATTAAATACGTTATGTCGGTCGTGTCGCCGTGTCGGTATTTTCTCGAGAACAATATGAGAATCATGAAAACTTTCAGCCCGAACACACGTTGAATTGTGATTTTTATAAAATGAATTAATTTTACAAAATCTCATTGTTTCCCCCTTTCGGGTTTTAGAACATTGAAATTTATCAATATTAAAAGTTATCCGGATTAAATTTATACTTGACTTACTTAAATTACTGACATATTTTGCACGATGAGCGGACTACTGTTGTAGGTACAAAGTTAGAAAGGTAGGATATAGAGAAGAACTTAATGTACGAAATTATTATATTTTGCTAATGAAAAACGATTCTGAGCTGAGTTCGTAATATTAACGATTTGAAAATAATACCTTTCGTACATTTTCCCGTTTTTTCAACGTTTTTCTCCCATTAATTATGAAAACAGCAGAGAAAATTAAATATTGATCGTCCCCAAAGTATCTCTCCCCTTCTCCAGTCAGATTTCCTTTCAGAAAAAGTAATATACTTGAAAATCAAAACAAAATTTCTAGTAGAAAAGTTTTCCGCAGAAAAAAAAATAAACATCGTTGTGAAACCAATACATTCCTCGCTCCGCTCAGATTTTAAAAAGACACGGACACATCACGCATTATGGGCGGGCCACTGTTTGAGATGGGAAATAAGGAACGTCCGTTGTAGAGATGAAATCACAATCAATTTAAACGTATCTAAATTTACTATTTTACCGGTAGGTTTTTTGAATTTAATACAGCAATATGACGTAATGTCTGTTTACGTATAGTAACCGAACGGAAACTAATACGAAAACCCCCTTCAATTGTTATCTGCAGTGGGTACTTCCGTTTGAACCGATAACGCATTGTCTAATTCACGCGTTTATGCGGTTTCGTCTGACGTCAAGAGGAACTACGGAACAGACTCTGTGCTCCAGAGGTTTTTCGGACTGTCCGACGACGGCCAGCCGCTGCAGTACACCCGCAACACAATACCGCGTTATAATAACGTCGACACAGTCGCGCAGCGTAAACGGTTACGTTTGTAAAACGCGACAATAATAAAATAACGTCAATTAAACTAATATAATATTATAATATTTAGTTGGAAATTGATCAAACCGAAATATTATTATATTATTATTATTAAGTGTATAGTTAATAATATTCGGTGCACTGTCACCGTCAGAACAACTATAATAATATTATATAGACGACAAACACTACTGCAGGCTTTTGTGCGGCCGTGTCGTTGTTCGTTGTTTATGAATTATATTATTATTATTATTATTGTACGAACATGCGAAACGACTCTGTCAAAAACAACATCGCGAGATTACTATATTATATTATATTAATAATTTATTCCGGTTAATGGACTCGAATCACGATATCTAATAAACTACCTATATTGCGTATATAATATCGTAGTCGTATACTATTTATTATTTCTGTTGTTTCTCTAATAATAATAATAATTATTATTATTATTATTTTTTTTTTAATAATTTAACGAGAATTATACGTATTTGGAACTAATGAAAAAAAAAAAAACTGTTCTCGGTTCCAATTTTCCTTTTTTTCTTTTGCCTACTGTTATCTGCACATTTTCAAATTGGAATTCGATTTGGATAGCGCAGAGGTGGTATTATGGTGGTTGTCGGACAGATATGACAAGTAATTTTGTTTTCGATAAGGTAATACTAACGCAGGAAAGACAAAACAATTATTACCATACCTAGCTGAACAATTGATGACGAGCGTACCTATCAGGAAGTGACTGGATGAGAGATCCCTCTGTGACGTCCTTCCCCACAATATTTGTGAAACATTATTTTTTTAAATGTTAATAAAAATAATTTATAATTTAAACTGTATTATTGAATTTGAAGAATTCTGGACACTGCAAGTGTTTTCTTTCTTTATTTAACGCATTATGTATGCTGCAGCATAGTAATTTAGACCAGCAATTAGTCCTTGATTAAATCAGTCTCATCTTGAAGTGTGCGTGAGATCGCTCGTGCCACTTTTTCAAATTTTAATTCTTTTATTTCCAAAAATTTGATTTGAATAATTTAAAATTTATTTAGTGTATAGAAAAAACTAAAACTAAAATTAAATTGAAAACAGTGGCCGGACAGACCTCATCTACACTTCACGCTAAATTAAAATCTGTTTCCAGAATTCTAATTGTCTCACTATATCAGTCGGACCGATTGCCAATACATCAGTTTAATTCGTTATGCTGAGTATGTTAGACAAAGAAAGAAAATATCGACATCCAATTCCCAACATTATGACTTTAATGCCACTACGGATTGATAGTCCCCGAGAAATATGCCTCCGATTCCCTTTTGTTGAAGTTATTTCGCGACATATACATAACTATGTAGTATTTAAACAAGCGTAACACGAATATCTGACATTTTAAATAACTTTTGTTTTATTCAATATTTTAAAGTTGTTTTTATTTTAATTATTAGGTACTAGAGCTTTGCGCTATAATTTCTCAATTTTCAATTTTTATATTTTTTAAAAACTTAAAATAAAATAATTCAAATTTTCAATAAAATTTCCCGGAGGCCGTCTATCCGTACTATACTATTAATATTTTTTATGCGTGGTTAACAAAAGTGATTCCAGGGGTCAGATTTTCGTGTTACGACCAGTAATAGATAGTATATTTTATAAATAAGTTTTCAATGTTGAATAGTTTATACGTTTCAATTTTTCTGTACTTTAAGGTGAACAATTTGAGAAGAGGGGGGAATCGTAGGAGCCCCTTAAGCCACCCTTCCGCGTACGCTGCCGACAGCCAGTTTATATTTGTTATTACGAGTCGAGTATTATTTTCAAACACGTTATCGATAGTATATCGGCTATTATACACTGTAGCAGTGGCGTACGCAGGGGGGGGGGAGAGTAAGTAAGAGTTATATCTCTCTCGTGGACTTAAAAAAACAAAAACATGCAAGCATAATTTATTATCGAATCGCACATATTTCAGCCAGGTTACGATGAGAAAAAGCTTGATGTATTGATTGGAAATTGGATTGTTTTAGGAACCGGCTTTTAAATTACTAATTTCCATAGTCGATTTAGAGATATAGAGAAGACGATTTTATAATTATTCTTATTTTGCTACATCCCTTCCGATTAAAAATTCTCGGGCACGTCACTGCACTACTGCAGTATACTCGTATTATGTTTTACCTTTTTTTTTTTTTTTACGGTTTTGTACAGCCATAAGATATGTTATACAATGCAGACAATACGCGCGTACATTGATAAAAAAATAATAATCGCACGGCGTTCGTAATGTGTTGTTTTTGACGAATTATATTTTTCACGTTTTTATACGTGACCGAAGGTGAGGTATTAATGCTTCTATTGCAATTATTATTATTATTATTATTGTTATTATATTTGCGTCGGTCGTATACCCGCAGTGTATTATATAGCGTTATTAAAATATTATTATGGGCGTACCTACCACGCGCGCGCGCGCGAACACGTCATTTAACAAATAATGCGTTGTACGCCTAGGTATATGTATAAGTGTTTAGGTATTTAAACGATCGCTAATATATACATATATATATATATATATATATATATATAT
Organism: Cinara cedri; assembly: GCA_902439185.1. Classification (NCBI taxonomy): domain Eukaryota; kingdom Metazoa; phylum Arthropoda; class Insecta; order Hemiptera; family Aphididae; genus Cinara; species Cinara cedri. The sequence continues at coordinate 927,885 of CABPRJ010000476.1, forward strand.
ATATAAATGTGTTCCCCGTCGTTGCGTGCTCTTAAAAATGGCCGACAAAAAAAAAAAAAAGAAGATATTAACGCAAATGTGTCGGAGATGTGCCGATATAAAATAGTATCGCGTTTGTATATCGCGCGCGGTTTGTCCGAACGGCCAAGGTTTTAGGTATACGAAAGTATAATAATAATAATAACAATAATAATGATAATAATAATAATAATAATAATATTGATAATACGTGTACGACGGTATAGAAGACAAATTCTCCGTCGTGCCTACGGGGCTCTCGAAACCGATATAACTACGTTATGTCGCGTCTCCTCCCCGTGAATTCGCCCAAGGGGAGGCACGATGGGTAGGTATATATATACATATATATATAGATAGATATAATATATAGATATATATATATATGTATGTATGTATGTATAGAAACGCGCATCCGGATGATTAAGCGATATTCAAAAGGCGCAAATTAAATTCGTCTTGAATGCGCGGCGAGCTATACGAGAACGGGCTCTCGTCGTGATTTATGGTCGATCGTGATTTTACGTACAGAATTTCCGTACCTGCCGTATTAAAATATACTTAATAACCGTACGTTATATATCCGTGTACAAAGCTATATAATTTCGTGTGCATATGTACGCGTGAAAAATAAATCATTAAAAAATTGTCTACCCATACAAACGTATTACCTATACTGCAGCTGTTTTAGCGCGTTTCTCGCGTCCATTATACTGTTAATGCATAATAGGTGTATGGCGATGTCCGTCGTAAAAAAACCTATAGGAAAATTCGGAAACCTAGGATATATTTTTCGGTCCGGTGAACGACTTTTCAACGGAAAATATAATACGATTTACTCCGAAAGAGAATTTCCCGGGACAGAATTCTACAATAGGCCAGTGCAGTTTGATGGTTTTTCTTTGGAATTCCGTACATGCGATACATTTCCGTATTGTTTGACGAAAATGCGATACGGATTCAAAAATATTTAGATCACTTTTGATTATTTGGAGTATTCAAAATATACGAATTGACGAATTTTGTTTGTTTCATTTATTTATTAGATCCTGAGAGATGCCAGAAATGTATTAATCTTATTATGATGTATTCTTTCAAAAAAAAAATTATTATTTGTATCTGTAAACAAATTTTTTACCGGAAATCTTGTTCTAATCAAAAAATTTAAAGTAACTTGTTTTGTAGCATATTTTTTATACAATTGTTACATTGGGAGTGAGTATTAAACTCGTAGCATTAGTTGAATGCCCGTCATGAATACGACGGGTTATAACAGTCATTAAACTATTTAAAATGATTAGTGCTAAAACCAAATGCTGTACGTTTGTATGGCGAAAACTTTTTTTTAATACGAATTTTAATAAAACCAAAATGTATAGGCAACGTTTTACTTCGTTTTTAACATTGAAACAATCATTGTTACGTGCAAAATCTTCACAGTGACTTATTATTATATAGATAGCCGGATATAAAAAATTATATTTAATGATTAATGATTAACTGACAATAGTTTATTTTACGTCAATCGAACTCATTTAATAAAATTGGCTGCAACGACAAATATACATTATTGGTGTCTGTTTAAAATGTATGTAAACTGCATAATACACTATGACACAGAATTGTATTTTATTCGTAATTATTATAAATATTAAATTATAAATATGTTAGATGTGGGCACATCTGACAACATGAGAATGATATACCTGCATGACATATAAAATTACATTTTTTAGGACGTCGATTATGGCGTTTAAATTTAAATTGGAATTTAATGACAAATAATAAACTTTTAAGAATTAAAGCAATAAAAAAAAAAAATTAAGTTCAACCCTTGGAAATATTCTCCTCTTTAAATATTGTTTTTTATATTCAAACTCCGATTTCAACAGGCCACGGTTTACGTTCTAACTAATATACATATAAAAAATGCTTTGCAGACAGGCGGATCTGGCTTTTTATATATTATCATATTATAGTTATTAAAATATAAATTGAAATGTTAAGAATAAAAGTCTTATACTCGTTTATTGGAACCGCTGAAGTTAATTATATTGATGAAAAAAAAATGAAATTATATTTTTTAGTTGCGTCTATATAGGTACATTTACCTCTACAGGGTGATTCATAAAACGTAAAACATTTAACATTAAATGAATTGCCTTGTATACCACCGTTGATTTCAAATAATAAACCCTGTAACTGGAAAATGTATTAACAAATAGTTATTAGGCATTTATTTTTATTTTTTCGTTGAAATAATTAATGTCTGCAAACAGAAATATATAATACAAATTTAATACGAAATACGCAACTCTATTTTTTGTTTACCTATTAATTTTACTATCATACCTAATATAAATTTTAATATGAAAATGTATTTGATAACATTTAACGTTGTATTGTACACAAACAAATAATTTTTGTTTACTGACGATCGTAATAAAAAAAAAAAAAAAAATTTAAATTTACCGATACATAATATATGGTTGTTTTACGTGTCAAGGAATAGTTATATTATATATAAAGAATCAATACGGGCAGATATTTGAATGGTTTATTAATATTTTACTACACTATGCATATCGGATTCATCAAAATCATAAATGCATTATACTATGTATCGTAAATTGTTATTGATGGGATACCTACTGTCGGAAAAAAAAGTTTCATTGTTATTCATAGATGTATAGTTGGTAATAAATAATAATATATGAAATGTATATAGCCTATAGGTAATATAAAACAATTTCGAATTTCCAACTTTAGATATTTCATAATAATATATACATATAGGGTATCCCACACGATGATGACCCTCGATATCTTCTAAGATAATGAAGATGCTAAAATTATGTTTTTTTATATAAAAATAAAAAGTTTATAATACGTATATAGATATACTCATGTATATAAATTAAAGAGAGACGATTGGAATAAGAACCTCAAATTTTCATATTTGAATTATGTTCTTGTAACAAATAAAAAAAAATCAATAAAAATGTCTATTTTATTATTTTTGAAAAAATTAAAAGACAATCACTCTATAGAGTTTATTTTTCTGAAAATATAGACATTTCAATAACTTCATGATTATTGATATTTTTTTTAGTTCAGAGAAAAATTGTCCATAATTTAATACCATAATAATGTTTTAAAATTATCCCATTTCGTTTTTTGAACAAATTTTATTCAATAATAAGTTTTGACACAATACCAAAACACTTATGTTTAACACACTATTTGTTGGTAAACTTAAAAAAAAAAAAATATCATGAGGTTAATCGAAATTAGCAGCAGAATATATTCAGATTAAAATGGTTATCTACGAATTTTTCAAAAATAATAAGAGTTATTTTTTAAAATTATTTACATAACATGTATCTTCTTTTTTTCATTTGCTTTCATCCCGACTGTTCAGAGTCTGCCTTATTATTATCAAACCATATATTCTTAGAAAATTGGAATACAAATGTTTTTAGCTCTTATGAGTATTATAAATATATTTAAAAAAAAAAAAATACCAGAATTTGACACCAGATTGTCTTCATTATCTTAAGAGATATCACGACGGTTTTGTTTTCTTAGGACACACTATATACTATATTATATTTTAAAATATCGGATTTCGTAAAATTATATCGCGACCGAATATACAAAAATTGGAAATAACTAAAATTAATGTGAATATTTCGTTGGGACAAAATACGATTTAATGATTATTAAATGCATTATCTAGGTACCATATGTATCCACGTTAAAAGTTATCATCTTTTGGCAACGGTAAAAGTTTACAACGTAAATCGACTCGTTCCGGTAATTATAAAATATATACGAGATAGAGAATTGCCTCCATAGGCCTCTTGCAACAATTTATAGCACTCGGTCGGAGTTGAGATAGAGAATTGCCTCCATAGGCCTCTTGCAACAATTTATAGCACTCGGTCGGAGTTTTTTATAGAGAATTGCCTCCATAGGCCTCTTGCAACAATTTATAGCACTCGGTCGGAGTTTTTTTCGAGAATTGCCTCCATAGGCCTCTTGCAACAATTTATAGCACTCGGTCGGAGTTTTTTTCAATGAATTGCCTCCATAGGCCTCTTGCAACAATTTATAGCACTCGGTCGGAGTTTTTTTCAATTTATTGCCTCCATAGGCCTCTTGCAACAATTTATAGCACTCGGTCGGAGTTTTTTTCAATTTAATGCCTCCATAGGCCTCTTGCAACAATTTATAGCACTCGGTCGGAGTTTTTTTCAATTTAACGCCTCCATAGGCCTCTTGCAACAATTTATAGCACTCGGTCGGAGTTTTTTTCAATTTAACGAGAGGAGTTTTTTNATGGTTTTCGGCACGAGAAAAAAACACGTTCGTTTCAAACCACTACTGCACAAATACTATAATAGTGACGAAAACGTGTTTTGGTACGTGCATAGATAAGATATCTAGATACCCAACGCATTACTCGTTTTTTTCACTACCCATCTAGAGCGCCCTCTAGGCGAGCAGTCTCGTTATTTAATAGCCATACCTCATAGAGTTATATTTTAATTAGTTATAACATTGCAGATAAATACAAAAGTGGGTATTAGAATATATTTTGTTTACCGGCTTTTAAGTATATACCTGCTATAATGATAATCTAGAGCTACGTATAATATATCCTATCGATCGAAATAGAACGATAATTATTATTTTCGAGTTTTTTTTTTTTTTCAAAAAACGTATTAATAATTTAATACCGTCACGCCATCGTCGTCGGAACGAATAATGTAATAATATTACTTTCGACTCGGGAAATATCGCGGAAAACTCCAAAGGACACATTATTATTTAGTTAATCCCGCATAATAGTAATTATTTAAACACCACGAAAATCGACAAGCGTATATAATTATAAATGTACTAGAGCCGAATAGTTTCGGTTGTTGAAATTAAAAATACAACATTTTACTTGAAAAACGTATATAGATATCTGCAGCTGGTGTATATGCCAACATAATTTTTTACTTAAAAACCGAAGAAAACATAGGAGATCGGGGAATGAAACTAAACGAATTATCCCCGTTTTCGTTATATTAGTACACTGAGATTAATATCTTGTTTGGATTGAATTCAAGAGGCCGTGTCACAACGGCATTTTGTCATTTCGGTCTTTTTAACGGACGATATACCAAATGAAATAGAACTTAAAAGCGTCTTTATAGAGATAAACATATGTTTTATTGTGATCATGATTTGATACATCGAAGGTTTTTGATTGTAGTAATTATGTTTTAAGTAACGTTTATTAAAAAGAAAAACAAAAATGTTAAATATACGATTTTCCTTATACCTTCGATAATGAGTTGAATATTCTAGGGAATTGTAAAACGCAGACGAGACGATCTTTGAAAATGTTGTCATTTATATATTTTAAAAAAAGGTTTTTTTTTTATCTCTAAAAAACCATTTTAAAGGCCTGTTTGCTTAGAAGCCTGAACGTATATAAATTGTCTCGTTTACAACGAAATCTATCAAAATAAGAAGGCGGTTAGATTATATTATTTAACAATTATTAACACCTAGGTGTTATTTAATTTTTAAATTTAATTATTGAATTTTAGGGCATTTGGAATTATAAATTATTTACCAAGAATGTATAAATTAATAATTATTGATCATTTTTTAATCTAAGTATAGCGTAGGTACACAACGTGAAGAAATTACCAAAAATCAATACCTCCCAACTTGACCAAATCTTAAATACGTCACTGTTTTCAGGAATAACTAGCCGCATTAGCGAATCGTTTAATTAGATTCACGTACCGCAATCCGACAATCGGTTAGGGGACAGATTCGTTCAGATTTGAGATTTAATATTATAAATACATGCGTATAAGTACTCGTATACGAAATCGGTTTATCCGGACGGTCCGGCCGCGGACGATCGTTTTCCCCGAGAGAGCTTATAGGTCCGAGTATATATATATTCGTATATACATAGTCGTTTACCTGCCACTCGAGAGAGACCCTCGGATTTTATTTTGTTTTTTTTTTTTTTAATTTTTTTTTCCAACGACCGGATTCATACACGACTATTATGTATACCTAACGTATTTAAAAAAAAAAACAACTACCTACTGATTTCGAGGAGATATTCGGCGGTAGGTAGGTGGGTATAATATAGGTATATAATATTTATAATAGTGGTCGTTGGCCCGCTCCAGAGTGACATATTATAGACAGCGGTGTGTACGATCGATTTACCCGTGAGGATAATCTAATCTTGATTTATTAACGCGTGTGATGGGGCGGGGAATAAAAAAAAAAAAACAAGTAGCACGCGGTATATAATCAAAAATTATTTATTATATTACACACTATACACGGTGTAGACCGTTAGTGCAGACGAAACGGTTACGAACGAGTTAAATATAGGTACCAAACATGATGTGCGACTGCTGCTGCAGGTGTTCGATTTTTCGTCTACGAGTTGAAAAAGAAATATGACGTGTTAATTCCGCGAGAAATGTGCGACGAGGGAGAGAGGGGGTGAGCAATAATATCATTACGGTTTGTGTCTTCTAGCACGTCGTTTTCTAGCTGCAGGTAGAAACCAACAATATTATTGTTAAATCTGCAAAGATTTGCGATTGTGGTGAACTGCTAAACTGCATAGACAACCAATGAACGACTAAACGATTTAGCAAAGCAAACACGATTTAAACTGATTCAAACACCATATTTTACCATTGCATAATAATTATTGTGTCGAGCGCCGAACACGGAAAGAAAAAGGTTTGTCCATTGTACCTAATCAATTTTGATCTTAAAATCCAGTACAATGATATGTTTTCGAAAATTGGCATATTTCAGGTTTTTGGTTCGGGTTACTATTTTTTGAGAGAGGGGATTCGGTTAAGGTTCTCGTTTATACTTTGTCCTTATAATTTACGAAGAATTTATTTTTATTTCTTTATTCCTGAATTATTAAATTTGTCCTTTGTTCGTTCACGTTTGTACATTATAATTGACGAGCAATCCAGCTTTGGGATGGCACAACAATTTTGATTTACTCAGTCATCAAGAGAGGTATTTTCCCCCGCTTCGTCTTTTTGTTAATACATTAAAAACTGATGTCTAGTGATTGGACAAAATAAAAATGCCATTACAATTCGCCTCCCCCCTCCCTATTCAAGACAATATTCTGTGAGCCGAATCACTTTTTTGGTGAATAAAACTTTCCGGTGATTTTTTTCACGCAGTACCTTAAAAAAATACGTTTATTGTCTTTTTTATTCTTGGATCTTACGGCTTACCTACCCTTGTGATTTCTCACGCCTCGCCACTTACAAGGCTCCCGAGCCACCGCTGGTCTACATATTACCGCAGTAATACTGAGCGGGTTTTTCGACCGCCGATAAATAAAATAAAATAATATTATATTATAGATACGATTAATTGAAACGACAAAATAATTTGTCTCGCTATGCGCTCGTCGAAATAATTACTAGTGTTCGTCTGCCCGAGGATTCGGCGAAAGAATTTTTACGCCGTGCCGACAGCGCGCCGCTGCAACAGTCCCGCTGCCAAGTATACGACATTAGGAACGAGTTTCTGTCGAAAAGCATTGCTCCGCGTACAGTATTGGATCGCAATAAACACGTCATTTACGAAAAGTAAAAAAAAAAAAAAAACTTCTTCGGGAACGCTTACCGATAATATTCCACGGTTTTTTTTTTTTTATTATTATTATTATTATTATTTCCCATTGCCATCGCTGTGGCAGCTATACGAGGAGGAGAACGTAACGGAGAAAAAAAAACCGCAGCGCGTCGCCGTCGGTTTCTTGACCGGTGCGACGACGGGAAAATATCAAACGAACGGCCGTCAACGAGGCGCCACCATTCACTTACTCGGTCAGTCGTCGTCGTCTTCGAATAGGTAACAACAATAATAACAACACAATATAATAATGTTATTAGTTAATATTTATATGATTACTATTGTCGTCGGACGAGGAACGGAGAGAGCGCTATCGGTCGCGTTCCGTCGATGGGGGTTTTTTCACTTATTTATTTTTTTTTTTTTCTACGTTTTCAATCGATCACTCGGCGGCGCGGACGCTCTGCCGCAGCACTGCTCGACTCCGCGTCTTTGCAGCAGCAGCAGCAGCAGCAGATACCGCGCGCGCGCGCCAACGGAATTCAGACGGAGACAAAACAGAAAAAAAACAAAAAAACCAGTAGATATATTATTATCGTTGTTGTCGTGTTGTTGTTGTCGGAGATTAGCAATAACGACACATAGATCTGTGATGACGGACGGGGACGCCGCCGCAGTGGTTTGGCGGAAGAATATAAGATCAGAGTATAAAAAGTGTAGGTTTATAGTAGGACGATGACGATGTGTGCGCAATCGATTTTTACACGCGTCACGGACAGACGAACAAGAACAATAGCCGCGATATATTTTTTTATTATTATTATTATATTAACGGCGACGGCGACCTGCACGGCCCGGAGGATTCGATACCGGCGTGACAGGAACCAAGGTCACCTTGATATCTTATCAGCCGTCATATTTATAATTACGGAGTCATTAAATAATATTAAAATTGATCGTAATTATACATGTGTATGCATATTATAATACACGCACCACCACCACTACTACCACCACCACCACCACCGTCATAATAGTAATCGGTATCGCGTTAATTTTGTGTAGTTTTTTTGTTTTGTCCTCCATCTACTGCGCGCGCGCGCGCACACATACACACACACACACACACACACACACACACACACACACACACACAAAATCATAATCCGTAAACTTACAAGTAACTGCGATGGTTCGAAGATGACGAGCACCTACGTATTATTATAGTTCTTGTTGGCGATAGGTACCATTTATATTAAAATAATAATATTCAGAAAATTAGAGATTTCCATAAAAAACGTGAACAAATTAACGGAGTCCGTGTATACGTGGAAAGAAAAATGTGCACTCACGTATATTTAATTAACGCGAATTTACAATCTGTGTTTTAGTGTTTTAATTATTCACGTATTCACAATAACGTATACTATAATTTTGTGGATTCAAATGTTTAACAATATTTTGTACATAAAGTAAATATCAAAACGATAAAATAGTCAATAAGTAAGTGTAATAATGTAATAATATTACGTATAATAAGTACGTGTGTCAATAAATACGTGAATATAACTATACGCGTATGCGGATTTTTCAAGTACATAGTTTTATAGATTCGAATGTTAATTTCACGCGAAATAAAGAGTTCGAAATTAATAATATGAACTGAAAATATAAATTATACCTTATATATGAAAGGCCAGATCTGGATCCGTATCGAGTGTCTGTAATGCTGTTTTTTTCATTATATATGCTAACTTGAAATGTAAATAGTGGAGTTTAGATTGAAAGTGTAGTTTAAATACGAATTACAAAATTTTGATAGGAGAATATTTCCAAAGGCTGAAGATTACAAACAGTCACAATCGTGTTAGTATTTGCATTTGTTTTGCTTTGATTCCGCTATACGTTTATTTATTTGTGATTAAACTCCTATTTCAATCAAAACGCCACAGGTACCTACTTTATATTAATATTAGGAAATGTTTGCGCGCGATTCACAGCCGAATCGATCGCATGCTGAAAATTAACATATCACAGAAGCGGATAAACGTGTCTGTGTGTATTTTATTTTTATTTATTTATTTCAAAAACAACATCTTTATATATATATATATATTATAATTAATATTTACATTACACGTTGATATCTCCTCCCTATAAGCTAGGCTAGTGTCAGTTGGAGAGAGTAAAAAAAAAAAAAAAAAAAATGATATTTTTAATTACAAGTTACATTTAGAACTGTTCAATTATAGGATGAGAATATAATACATCAGAATACAGTCATAACAATAATCACAATAAACCTAATAACCACAAGTAGAATGAGACATCAATCAAACAATCGCATATATGGTTTTTTTAATCTTAATTTAAATTTAATATTACTTTCAATTAGTTTAATCTCCGTAGTTGATTATATACTTTAATACCTCTATTAATAAAATAGTTGGCCATTAATTTTGTATTTGGTTTAATTAACCTTAAAATACCACTATTTTCTCCCCTTGTTTTATACATACTATTGATCTCAAATTCTTTTCTAATCATTTGTATTTGCGTTACTGACAATTTATTACATAGTTGATCAATTGTTAATATTTTTCGTTTTTGAAATAAATCATCTGTACTAAAATTCTGATTTATATAATAATTTGTCATTAAAGCTCTAATGAGCATCCTGTGAGTTATATTTAATTGCTCTAATACATTTATATATGCTGAACCCCATAAAATTAAACCATATATTAATATAGCTTGACATAGAGCCAAATAAACCATTTTTAGATTAGGAATATTATAAATATACCTAATATTTCGAAGTAGAATTTTCGTAATTCAAACAACCAAAGAATTATTCACACGGATTTTTGGGTATTTTCGGGAAGAAAATTGAATTATTTTTTTATTTAAGGATCATCTTAACGACATGGATGAAAAACCAAGCATTATTAGTTAATTTGACTATCACAGACAAGGAAGTACCCTTTTGAAAAAAGAAAAAATAAATAAATTACCGGACAGCAACGATTAACTGTGATAGGGACGGGGTGGAAACGGGAGGACGCTTTTTTTCCTCCAATACACGGTCAAAGCCATGCGGGACAGCTAATAATTAATAATAATATACGTAAGTATGCTTGTGGCAGGCGTACAAATCACGCGAGCCCGTATTCTATAGGTAATATGTAATAACATTTTATGCGTTAATCAAGTTCCTGAACTCTAAAATATCGTCTAGGTTTAGAGAATCTAAAAGTAAAAAATATATGTGGCCGTAATATAACCGACTCTAACGTATATGACGTAAGACCTGATGGACAAAGACGGGCAAGACGAAAAGACAGCCGAGGACTTTCGATAACAAAGTTTGGAGGGAAATTTGTGGAGTTGCAGTGGATACTTGTGATGGGCAATCGGCGATATATATATCATGAAACTATACAGGGACTGATGGATACAGAACCGCGGTTACTAATAGCTTTATCGAGGGCCAAATGATTCAGCGGTTAGGCCATAATATTACACTTTGTAAATGAAACGATAACCACTGTAGAAAAATTCACGTGACATGCTCAAAAAATGACTGGTGTAAAAGAAGTTTTGAGAGCGGTTTGGAAGGAAGTGATATAATATATTATAATATAGAGAAGATAGGTGAAGCGTGATATTGTATAGTGTCGCCCAAAATAACTACACTAGAGGAAGAAGAAGATATAAGTTGTAAATATTTCATGAACCTTGTGGTAACTCATTATGTCCGGATGACTTTTATTATCAAACAAATTATATTATAGGATAGGATTGAATCTCATCACGAATTACTGTAATATTTCACAGAGGATATAAGAAAGTATAGAGTGTAATCACCACTTATGGCCAATATCATTGCTATGTCCACTAATTTTGATTTTATTCGTAACTTGTATAATTATAAACATTTTATAAATAATAAATAGCATAGGATGGCCATAAAATGGGAAATCGTCATTTTAATCGTTACTAATTTTTCATTCCATAATGTTCTTAAGAATTTGAAATTAATATTATTTCATATAACATTATTAGTCGTCTAAAAGTGACTATATAAGCTTTGTAAATTGATTCACGTATATTAAGAGGGAGAAAATGTAATCAAATATAATTAGAAATTTAATTTTTTTTATCGATATAAATTGTTTACGCAATTAAGCGTTATTTGCAATTATTTGATTAAGCACACGCGTCCTTATTTAATACATAGGCAGTTTTTGTGCAACTAAACGTTTTTGATTCACTCCAGTCGTCTCGAATTTCGTCGAGACAAAGGGCTTATTAAGAACAAAATTTAATCACAGCAACGAAACAATATACAATATATAGAGGTAGGCGTGCACAATGAATATTGTGCCTGCACTTTGTGCATGCTAATGTCAAATAATAGATTATTATACGCAATAATATGGCATTCAGGAAACACAATCTAATGTTAAGACGATAGAACTAAACTTAATAAAGTATTGATTATAATATTATGGTTTGTTATTACAGATTGTTAGATCAGGTTAGGTTTTGAGAGCTGCAACGATATATAAAGGGTTTGCAACGCCGTTATAATATTATATTTGTAGATATTGAGCATATTTTTCTGTCCGCGAACAAGTTTTCGTGTACAAAATTTCGGATTTGCAGCATTGCACTGTACGGTATCACTATTTCCGTAGAGTGTATTTTTGTGGGCGCAAACGACATTAGCACCGGGCGCCTTAATATCGTATAATATCGGGGAAACCCCGGGTTGGTTAAGTTAGATTCATGTCTATTAATTTTAAAAAATATTTTATAATAATAGTAATAATACTAATGATTTATACATAAATATTTGTATATTGTGTTTTTATTTTAAAACAAAGGTATCGAGTATCAAATTCTACTTTTTTGGTATCACCCACCTCTAATTATAATAATAAATATTCATTATACAGTGGTTGGAATATTCAAAAACTCTTAATTCTATGCGAGTAAGATAGGTATACTACTATGTAGTTATTTTTTTGTGTTTTTAATTTTATACCAATATTTACATATTGTTTCTTTTCAGAAGTATATAATTTACAAAAAAAAAAAAACCCATTTTAATTTAATATTTCCAATACCAAAAAATAATAATAATAATAACGGAACTCCTTAAACAATCGTCTTTACAATACGCGTTCGCGATGTTTCGGAAAAAATATAATTATTTTTGGATTGCGTGTTTAAAACTTTCCGTTATTTATACATTAAAATAAAAAGGAAATAATCCCTCTGCAAATTTACTTTAAAAAAATGAATATACGAGAATATATATATATATGAAAATATGATTTTATACGTTTATTCGTCGCCACAAACCATATTATCTATAACGTTTGAAATTTCAACGGTACGATAAAATATATTTTATAAATTAAACTGTCAAAAGTCAAAATATGTTACCTGCTGCGATAGAGTTGCAAATTAATTGAGTTTAAAGGAAATTACAGTGAGTAAAAAAATAAAAAAAAAACCGAATTATTGTATGAATAAAACTACCGACCGGATTATAGATTTTCGACAAATTGTGTTTAAAAAGCTATGGCATTTTTATTTTCAATTGACGTAAATAAATTATTGTACCTTTATATTCGTATACATTCAAATATTGTATGCTGAATAACTGAATAATGGAGGCAAGTCAATGGAAATAATAATTGTCTGTTTATCAGAATTGTCTTTTTGATGGTTTCAAATAATAAAAGGAAATTGTTTCTGATGTTGGCTGTGCAGTTTCAATAGGTAGTAAGTAGGCGTACAGAAAAAACGCAATCATAGACGCGTTTAGATCTAACATTTTTTTTTAGGGGGGAAGAGGTGCTAAAATCACACAAAGGCCACAACATACAGATCGTTTTATTCGTGATAATTTTAATAATAATTAGCTTTTTTTTTCATAAACTTTGTAACAAATTACTTAAACAAAATACGAGTATATGAATATGAATACAAATTAACTAATACATATACATAGTTACTATTTACTGCAATTTTCTCCTGTATTCAGTAGCAAATGCATTTATAATATTATCTTCAGTTATTTTAATCGATTTGTTTAATATTTGTCAAAATTTAACAATGACAAAAATTAATAAAATGAATCATGACCTAACTTAAAAGAAATAAGAAATACGATTTCTGGTGAAAAATTGGTTCACTGACACTAAAAAAAAAAGAGCACACGTCACACAGTAAAACCAATACATTCCTCGCTGTGCTCAGAATCTAAAAACGATAACAGTGATATATATATATAACGAGTAAGTACAACAGGCTCCGCTAATTATTATTATATTTTGCGGTTAAAAACATTTTTCGAAGAAAAATTTTTCGACCTAACCTAACCTGACCGCGCGTGTATTATTTTTTAGCCGGCAGCGTGGGCGGCAGCCGTTTGTAGACATTTCACGCAAATTACACGTATCGGCCGGCCGTGTATGTATGCGCATATAGGTACGCGTATATATTATAAATTACACGGAGAGAAAAAACCGTATCGGTCTGCGGGTCGACGACGGTAATCCGTTATTTGGTATTCACGTCCGCCGACGTCCGGGGAAAAATATGTTCACGTATTAAAAAATATATATGTATATAATATATAGGTATTTTTCTCGACTCGCGTGCGAATTATTGTAAAAAATATTTTATTGGTACGCGGACGAACGCGCGGGAAATACAGAACGATTCTAGATCATCGTATATAACATCATCGTCGGGTTGTTGATGAATTTTGGTTTTTTTTTTTTTTTTTATTATTATCCGTTCGTTCAACCCACGACCTGTAGGATCGTGTAGGCAGCGAGCGTTGAATCTACCGAATTTTCCTAGGGGCTCATTCTTTTTCATTGGTCACTCCTGTTGTCATTATTGTATGCGTTTAATGAATACATTTTGTTGACAATTGTATTTATCAGGAAGAGAAATTAATTTCAAAGGGGGATGGGGAGAATTTAACCGCAAAATCAACGAAAATATTAACCGACGTATCGACAATATATCGTCAACAGTTTCTTACTAATTTCAGGAAAAAACTGTTGGGAACCTACATCCGAAAAAAATACACAAATGTATTTTCCGATGAATTTAATTAGTTTTCTCAAACGAACTTTAGAAAAAAAAAAAACTGGCACCAGCAATAATGCCAATACATTAGTTTTGATTTTTTGATTTCTGATCGTTCGAAATCGGTTTTTTTTAAAAAAAAAAAAAATATATAATGGTCAATATCGTTGTTTTCAGAATGAGAATTTATTGAATCATCCTAATATATAAATATATATATATATATATATATTTATATACTTATTTACTTATATATATACAGTATATATATATACTGTATATTCTGGCCTGTCCTGTACCTTTTAAACTCCGTCTTAAGATTTTAATTTAATCTCCTACTGCGAAATACGTCCTGCTTTTTCAATATTTTAATATTCTAACTTTTCGGCCAGCAGCCGGTCCGTGATGAAATGAATCACTCTGTATATAAATTTTAGCGATAATAATATTAATACGAATACACCGGCATGTGTCTCGTCCGCTCGATTAACGGTTTCACGCCGTCCGAATATACACACACACCCGGTAAAACAACAACAATAATAACGATTCGCTTCGCTCGTATATTATTATTATTATTACGTCTGTATATATAGTTTTTTTTAAGACGGAACCGCCGAAAACGCGCTCTACCCGTGCAAACACGTAACGCACGTACTTAAATCATGAGACATAAAATAATATTCCAATCGGAAACAGCGACTTATTATTTGTCGGTCGGTCAACAAAGAACAAAATTCACGCTCGTTTTTCAATCGAGGTATTTTTTTTTGTTTTTTAATTCACCATTTTGTAATTATTATTTGTTTGGCGTTCGGTCATCAATGTTTTGTTCGACGAACCACCGATGCAGCATCAGCACCACTACCATTATCATCATCATCATCTAAAACGGAAATGTACTGGCATATACACGTATATATATTTAGCGAGAAAAAAACTCATACCAATAATACCGATACATTTTTTTTTTTTTTTGTTCGCAAAGTGTTTACACAGTCATTTGTACAGAAACAAATCGCACAATCACTTTAATATACGAGGGTACCCACGCGGGGAAAATCTGCTTCCCATCAATGATTTTTAATGTAGGTACTGTCTGGTAGAGGAAAGAAATAACGACCCAGTCCAGTTCAAAAATTACTCGCGACGTGACGTGAAAACGCATTTTCTGTACGGGATTGTAAGAAATTATAGCAGCCCGGCGAAAGAGAAGTCATTTTGTGACTTTTCATTTTTTTTTCTTTTACTTTTCATATTATTTGAGTTTATTACTGGCGGACGCAAATGATGAACCTATATAATAATCCGGGTGCAACCTATGTACGTGTATAATCCATCTGGTATCACCCATCAGTATTTCCAATTTATCGATATTATATGTTCAAGGTCGGTAACACCAGCACCCCCAACTTGGGATTTTGTTAAGAAATTTGCAATATATACGTGCTGTAACGTTACACCAGCACCCCACTTTTTGTACACTACACCTATCCATTTAAAAGGGAGATATTATTGTTTGTTTATATATTATAATATATCGTTCACAACAGTTAAACCAAATAATTTTATTATTTTGTTCTTTTATTATAATTAAGTTAAAAATGTTCGTAGACATTTTAACGAAAAACTTATATTTGCCTTATATAAACGTGATAAAATGTTCAAACCATCTGAGCCATTTTTACGTAATTTTTATTTAGCAGGTACTTAGTCTATGGACAAAATTTTTAGACTAAATAGAAATGTTTCACCATTTGACATGCGGTTCATTATAAGTTGATATTAATGGTGAAAATAAATTGATTGTTATGTAGTATTTTTTTTTATAACAGTTTTAAAATCAAATTTTGATGAAAATTGTAAATTCTATGGCTTTTTAAAACATGTACCGCTGGACTTGTCTCCGAATCGTTTTTCATTAACAATAGTTTATCATTGCTTACAGATATAGATTAAATACTTCCATGTGTCCACCTTCCAAAATTTTCACTCACAATAATGGCAAATCCGTCCATAATATCAGCTCTTCTTTTAGATTTTGAATGGAGCAAAGAATGTATTGGTTTTATAAACATTTTTATTTGTTTTTTCTCTGGACAACTTTTCTACTAGAAATTTTACTCCATTTTTCAACGATAGTTGTTACTTTTTCTAAAAGGAAATCTAACTGGAGCGGTGCTTTAAAAGGGTCATATTTTAATATGCCCAGGAGTTTACCCAATAAATGGGAAAAACCGGGAAAAAATGTTGGGAAAACACGAAAAAAGATACAGTTAGAGATGTAAGCTTGAATATTTTCAACTTTCTTTGAAAATTTGAAAATTTTTGTTTTAATATAATTTTCTTAACATTATTAATTTTTGAGGTTGTTTGGTTGGTTTAGCTGCATCACAGCTATCTATAATTTTGGTTATAAATGCTTGAATCTAATATAAATGATAATAAGTACATAATAACAATGATTATGCAGGTACTGTTATGAGATTATGATTGTTATCGTTATAAGATATGAGTGTTTTGACTATTGATAATTTGTACATTCAACAATGGCACAGTACATTAAAATTGCATGAATGAAAACGTTATGAATGACCGTGGACACAAAAAAGATAAATGGTTAAAATTTAAATTTAAAATAAAGCAATACACAATAAAATAATAAATATAGTTAACTATTAACTTACAAAATTATAGCAAATACATGTTTAAATTGGTAGGTATAATACATTAGAAAAACAGCATGCAATGGGTTAAGGTTTAAAATTAAACAATATACCTACAATTTTACAAACACGTATAATAATATTATTAATACTTGTAACTTATAATCAAAATAGAATAATAAAATTACTATTATTACCTCCAACGTAGTTAAAGTTGGTTACAAAGTAGATTCATCAAAATAAATAATATTTATAACATATCTATTCTACAAGTCACTACCGGTACAACTTGATATACTTATTTTCCATTGCATTCATTTTTTTTAAAACGATGATTAGTTTTTTTTTTACGTGAACAATATATTATAATATATAAACAATAACATCTTCTTTATTTTCTGTTGGTACTTGCTGTTTGGGTTAATGTATTATCGAACAATATTGTATTGTATAAACTCCCATTGAAGCACAAAGACGATAATTTTTTAAAAAATATCCGACGGATACAATAAAAAAATTCGTAGAATGTACGCACAAAAATTTAAAATTACTAATATACTAGTTTTTTTTTTATAATCACAAAGCTTTGACAAATAAAAATAAAATCTTTTCAAATATTGATTTGTTTTAATAAACTAATTTGATTTTCGAATTTTTTTTTCACCACTAAGATCAACTTATAATGAATCACGTGTTAAATGGTCAGGTATTTCTATTTAGTCTAAAAATGTTGTTCAAAGACAAAGTACCTGCTAAATAAAAATTACATAAAAATTCACAAAATTAAAATATCTTTTAACTGCATAAAAATGGCTCAGATGGTTTGAACATTTTACCACGTCCATATAAGGCAAATATAAATTTTTCGTCAAAATGTCAAGTCTTTACGAATATTTTTAACTTAATTATAACAAAAAAACAAAATAATAAAATAATATGGTGTAACTGGTGTGAATGATATATTATAATATATAAACAGACAATAATACAATACTATAATATATAAACAATAATGTCTCCATTTTAAATGGATAGGTGTAGTGTACAAAAGCGGGATGCTGGTGTAACGTTACATCAGCACCGCCGCAGTAAATATCGATTTTCACGGGTTCTGAGTGGTGTGCAAATTCGGAATTTGCGATAGAATAATAATTGTTGGTGCAAATTTTTTAACGAAACTCCAAGTTGGAGGTGCTAATGTAACGGACTAAATGTATATTCACCTGTTTTTTTTTTATTATTATTATTATTTCTTTTCTAAATTAATATGTAATAAACTGATATTCGGTTATTTCAATATCGAGTGCCCACCCGTCTCTCAAACGAAAATAGAGAAGCGAACATCGGGTGTTTGTTTCGTCATCGGACTACACTGAGCGGACGAAACGGGATCCCTGCAGTGATTTTTCGAGGACACCGTAATATTATTATTACCGTCTGAGTTCGGAAAATATATTAGGTATTAAATATACATCGCTATTATTCCTTTCAATTATGCGTCCGCGTGTACTGCGTCCCGTGCGACGTAAACTATATATTATAATAATATACAGACGCGTGAACGACCCCGAGCAAAATTAAATCGCGTAATCCAATACACTTAGGTGTACACCAATATAAATATATAACAATATTGTTATATCCTCAAATTATCGGTTTCACACCGTCGCGTGAATATAATATTCATACCCTCATAATTCGCTGTTGAACTCTTGTATTGTTAGGTATTTGTGCATCATATTTCCACGTAAAAAAAAATAAATATATTTTTATGTTTTGAGTGCAAATACAAGATATTCTTTTAAAATGTATTTACAATACATATTTGAGACGTTTGAATATTTTGCTGTAAAAATATTCAAGAGTACGAATACGAATAATGTTTATGAGTACATTAATTATAAATATGTTTAAATACTTTGTTTTACATATTAATATGAGTATCCTCCAATGGAAGAATTGTTAATATTCCGGTTTTGTTTATTGTTTGTTTTTTTTTTTCAAAATACCATTTTTAATACAAGTATACGAGTTGAAAATTGTTAATCTCTATATATTTAACTTACAACATGATATAATGCGTGATAAGCTTGCATTTTAAATGCTGAGAACAATTTTACAATCAATGGAAGTATTTGATTACAATAATATTTACAAACACTTTTTCAAATATGTACCTAAACAATATAACTGGAAGTATTTAAAATTTGTATAATTGTCAGATATTTCCGCCCAGTCATTGATTATTTTTCACTCAAAAAGCACTAATATTCTCGCTTATACATGACCAAAATGAAGCAGACGGATACCAAGGTGTATAATAGGATTTTATTTTTTCCTGGCGTATCGATCCGGCCCCCTTATCCATCAAATTAAAATTGAAATCGCTATCGTATTCTTATAATTTAATAGAAAATTCTCTCAGCTGCATAGTTGTAATTTGTTCGACCAACAAGACGGACTTATAAATCGTTTTTTAATTTTAATTGTATTGTTGTCAACGATTGTCGTCACACAATAATATTAATAATATTATCGCTTTATAATTGAAAATAAAAAAGTATTTTTGATAAATATTTCTCGACGATGACGGTATTTATCGCATTTTGCCAACAATAAAAGTGACCTTTTAATGAGTGTAATTTACGTCACTACTGCACGACGACAAGACAAAGCCCTCGGTAATATTACGTATATTTGGAAAAAAAAAATCGTATACAATTTTTTTTTTTATTCGTCGTTAATGTGAATATGTAAAAAAAAAAAACAAATCGTACACAGTACTGTTAACTGCAGTATAAACATAAACCGCATAATCCGATGACACACACATATAGTCCATTTTATAGTTCATGTACACCGTATATCAAAGGATTAACGGTTTCACACGGTCGCGTGAATAACGCGGTAATTCGTTTGTTCGTATATTGTATTTTAATATGATGAGACTACTTTTCATTCGAATCTGAGATCCAAAACTATAAGCGAATATTGTTTGGGCTAGAAGGGGGTTTTCCCTCTTTACCGAGATCAGCCTAACTGAAATTTGTATTTTACCTAGTTTTAACATACCTGATATACAATAGAATTATTTTAGCGATAGGAATATCATATAATATAATAAATCCTACATTCCCAACTACTATAACTGGGTAGGTTCCCACAACTGTGGCCTATTAATGAACGATGAAAAAGACCTTTTTTTGCGACTGGTTAAATGATTTCGATGGTCTTCCACTCGTCTATCCAACACTGCTACTCAAAAGTCTATTAAGTCGGTTTACTCCGCTTCTATACAATCTGTAGATTATTAATAAAACGCGGAGTTCTCGGTAAATATTTGCCAGGTTTTCCTGCTATATTGTTTGTCATAGAATATAGACGATCAATCCATCTTTTCCTGATCTCCCTCAGTATAATTTTTCGATTTTCAATGTGTACTTTTCCGGTAATATTATTATACCTATGTCCTATAACCTGTATATAAATATATATATACATATATAAATTCCTGCGTTCCCGAGCATATACGTAAAAAGAAAATCAAACACACTATAAGACCTTCGAATAGTTTTTCGTTTGATTCGGTTTCAATATATATTTTTCTTTTTTACAGCACGCGGTCATTGCAATTGTCGACGACCAACGCGGCGGCATGTCGTTTAGATAGGTATATACTGTATACAAATTTAAAAAAAAAAAAATAAAAAACACTTATAGGTACCGATGAAAAATAAATAAACGGTCCTTCCCCCCCTCTTCCCCCATTAGTCCCGCGTTCAACTATAATATATATATATATAGTATAAAGTATAACGTGGCGTGCATAAGTCCATAATAACGTATATAGAAATAAATTGCGTGATCCTATAATATATTGTACGCACATGGTCTGTTGACTGTCAATTATATGCGGATTAACGGTCGCACATCGCGATTGGTAATATTACGCTATTATTATACAATTGTCGTCACTTGTATCGACTTTTCTCGTAAATCGCTATACAAAAAAAAAAAAAAAAAAATGCGTAGAGTTGAAAATCAACAAAAACCCTTTACCTAAACCGTGTAAGCGAAAAATATGTTAATTTTTAATTTGTCGAGACTTTCGCACTGTACCGAGTTCGTAATAATATATTATGTATCTTTTTCCCGCTACATTCGGACCACTTTAATCGGCTCCCTCAGGATCAAATGAGCGCGAACTCGGGAATTAGAGTTTTTTCTTCTTTTTATAGGTTGATTGTATAGTGATAAGATTTCACCATGTAGTTGCGCGGGAAGAGGGTGCTTCGTTAACTTTGTATACAACCCTACAAACCCCTCAAATGAAGCCATGCAATTTTGTATATGCGTGGCGCGTAAGTATCGAGTACGTGCCTTTGGTGCTTTTAACTTTCAACCCCCTCCCTGACCATTTTTATGTACGAATTTCACTGGAAATATCGGGTTTTAAATAGCCCTACAGACTCATTAAAGTTTAATAGTTACAAAGAACTCGCCTTTGTAAAACTAACAGCTTCTTCGCTGTACTTATACAATCAAAATAAATTTGATGAATTTTCATATTTTTAATTTTAAGCTACTATGGGCCATAATCAGCTGCATAGCTAATTTATAGCTGTGCAGGAAAATCTGTTTACGGATCGTAAGAATTGCATATTAAACACATATAAACTAAGTGTTATTAAAAGAGATTGAAAGCGGTGATTTTCTGTCTTCACACACGTATTACACTTAAATCCTAAAAAGCCATAATAAAAAAGGAGTAATTAAAAAAATAAAAAATTTTAAGTTAAGGAGAATTTAAAGTTAAAAATCAAAATGATAGGAAAGTCGATTTCAAATATAGTTGACTTGACGAAAAATTCTATTCCATTTTCAATATTCGCATCGCATCACTAGATCAATCGGTATGTTAAAAATAGAATACATCTAAATTCCTATGCTGCACGTGCAGAAGGTAAAGACAGAAAATCTCCGCTTTCAATCCCCTTAAACCGTTATATTTTCAGCTCATAATAGAAAAATCGAATAAAATCACAACCGCTATGAAAAAAAAAAAATATATGTGAACAAAAACGTACAATGTAAGTACACACACCACCATTATCCGTTGTGGGACTACGCAATTTACGACTTTTCCCGCACCTTATCATCACAATAACCTATAGAAATCCAGTTTACCTATATGTGTATGATACATAAGTCCACGGCAATAAAACGTCTGTTATATTTTAATTGACGGTCGACCGAGCGAAAACGGTCGAGTATGTTTTCTAGTGTGTGTACCGCGTGTAAATGTCTATACAGTGTCGTAGGTGTACAACGTCTTGACGAAAAGAAACGCTTTCTAGTCGCCCAGACCATTCCGTGATATCGTATACTCATATAATACATTTTTTTTTTTTTTTGTTGTTAACACGCGATGACTTTGGATAAGTACACTCGTTTCTCTGGCTCGCACCTCACCGACGAACGCAGCTACGTTTATTCGAACGACTATTTTTTTTTGTCAATTTACGATCGAAATATAATTTACAGATATTGTATGTGTATTTTACTATTATTATTGGAGGATTGAAACGATTTATGTCGACAATAATGCAGACGTTATTTAATCTGACCACCCACTTATTGTTTTGAACATCGGCTTCTATAATCGGCAAACCCGGGTAAAGAACGTCATCGTTTGTGTGTAGGGATGTATGAAATGTCCATTAAAAATGTTTGTAGTATATAAATTAACACTGTTTTAGTTTTTTATTTACTAAAACATAACAATTTAATTCAAATATAAATGTTTGTAGTCATTATTCCTGAAGTTATATACAAAAAAAACAGAATTTGTTTAATTTTATTATTTCTGTATATATTACAATGGGTATATCTTGGTGGGACACCTTGTATATTTAATATTCAATATCTTAAAGTAGGGGCCGGGATCCACTGGATCCTTTAATACGGCATTGATCACAGTTATCACAAATTTAAAAAATAATAAACATTATTGAAATTAAATATTAAATAATAAAAATTGATAAATCATTCATTTAAAATTACCATACACCATCACACCATAAACCAACCACATTTAATACATATTTTTTAAGAGTTCCTATTGTAAGTGCTCTGTACGTAAGTTCGTTGCATTTAATATTTTTTTTTTCCATATAACGGATGATGATCTACGCGAATTTAAGTAAGTACATTAAACTTATTCCGAATTAGTCGAACTACAGGTATTTCAATTACAGTTTGCATTTTTTTCAAACGCTCATCGCTATTCGTTTTGTTACCAATTGGTTTCATGTATTTTTTACATGATAATAAGGCGTTTTTTTTTTTTTACGATTTTTTAAATTTTTTGATTTTGATCATTCATTTTCATTTTTTCATAAATTTTTTTAGAGTATTTTAGGATATTCGGGACATTTTTGGAGTTAAAATTTGAATTTAACATTTTATTTTAAGATTTTTACACTCATTTAGATTAAGGTAGATTTTATGTATTGACTGATTCGATTTAAAACCGTTTTGACATCATTGATATAAATAATAATATGTCCAGTATTACGATAGGTGTGTTATATATTGACCTGATTTCGTTTTTTCCCTCATACCCCACAGCACTAACATTAATCCGAAAGATTTGATTTCCCCGTAAATGTACAACTAGTACAAGTCTTTCCAATCATATTTATATGAGTCTTTTGTATTATATACACAGGTAGAATCTATATAATATGACTATGTATGGGATTTTGTAACAATCGCTCTTATTTACTTTTTTTTTTTTATATGCAATATCACATAACTAATTCTATATAAGCACACAATAATAATAGGTACTGTACACAATTATTTTCGCGTTCAATTCTGTAGAATTTCCGTTTAAAAATATCCTAACTTAATTATTTTGCATTTTGATAATTAAACATTTGTTTTTTTTTTTTTTATAAAAATTGAGGTTGAGTTATCATGACCAAATTTTGCACAGATTACTTTTACACAACAAAATAAGGGGAGGAGTCGATCATCAAAAATAATAATGTTCAAAAATAAGGACCACTCTAGTGATCACCGATGTTTATCATGTACCCATAATGTTATCGATAAATATAGGTACATCATATAACATTTTCGTTGAATAGTCAATCTTATTGATTACGGTGCATTTTGTACAAAAAAATATAGCTTAAAAATCGAACGTAAACAGATGATACATATGATACATATAAAATATAATAGCGCATAAAAGCAGTAGCCTACAAACAGCATGCAGTTGAGTTCAATAGTAGAATTCGTGGGAATACATAGTATATAATATAATATTGAGAGATGAGAAGACTACTAAGATCACAAGCAGCCAACCTCTTAAAACGCTATATCATATAGTTTAGGGTACGTGAAGTCAATATTTAAAGCTCCAAGAAATTCTCAAAAGTGGGATGAGAGGTTTTTCGTCAAAGTTTAAAATTTAATCATTTTTCGTCAAAATGTAGTATATATATGGTTACTAAAAATATTCTACGCACTACGTGTTTAATAGTAACAATATATAATAGCCATAAATTTATGGAGAATATAGAAACTACGATTTATTTTTTTTCTTTAAAAATATAATACCATTCGGAAATGAATATTTTGCCTAACGAAAATCCTTGAATTTTGTTTCAGTTCATCGTTAAAACAGTATATTATATAGTTGTATTTTTCGCCTACCTATAATAAATATAAAAAAGACGACGCGTCGCTAAATCGTAATCCGACATGTCTGCAGCGGTGCATGCAGTCGAAACATCAACTACACAATATTGTATAAAGATAAACTATATCGGAGTCAAAAAACGGTGCAAGTAGGGTCGTAATTTCTTGAATAAAAGAAAAAAATAGTATTATTGTAATATGAAACCGCGATTATATTACGGTCGAACACTATTATCGCGTCGGATATTTACCGTGAGTTGATTTAAGGAGAAAAAAAAACCGAGGGTGTGTGTGTGTGTGTGTATAGCTATTATATAGGTGTAGTTGTGTGGGAGAATAAACACGTTACGCGTGTAGTTAATAAGCATAATCTTTAAACTATCTGTTGGTGTATTATTATTATTATTGTTAATATTATTATTATTATTGTTATTATATAAAACGTCTTGACAAGATAATTAATCATAATTATTATGGAAAACGAAAAAAAAAATACAGTCGTACACGATCGAGTTGACATCTAGGTCACGGGAATATGATTAAATATACGATTTTTTTTTTTTTAAAGCATATCGTTTCAGAAAACAGTGCGTCCTAGCAGTGAGTATAAACCTATCATAATATCTTGTATATACCATAATGCGTACCCGCGTATCATAATATACCTATACTAAAAAACTATTATAATTTTATAATTGTAATAATTTCCGTATATACTTATACCATCCGTTGGAATGTGTATATACTCGTAAGAGTAAGAAACTGGTAAAATACGCGGGCTGTCTCACGGTGTTCGTCCCACATTAAATTATATTTTTTTCCTTCGTTATACGATATAGGTATTTTTATTGTCGTTGGCAGGGCCATATTTAGGGGAGTGGGGGGCCATGAGAACATTGGCCTCAGGTAATGAAATTTCTATAAGGTTAGGAAGCGGTCGGCGCCACCAAAACTGGAGTTCGAAAAAATGTCGCGTCGTGTGCAAATCATATTGCATTCAATATATGATTTTTCATAGAATATGTTCATTTTCAGTCACGTGAAAAGTTTAAAAACAAAATTGTATTTCACCAAAAATTATATAAGGAACGAGTATTTATGCAAGGAAACACACCCTTCTTGTTGAAATGCATCCGTACATTGGCGGCGCATTGAGAATGATATTATATACTCCGGAAATAAATCGTTATTTTTTTTTTTATTTATAATATGCATATACATAATTCGTATTATGTTTTTATCATAAAATATTAAAACATTTATGAATACTATTATTTGTGTAATTGAAAATTTTGAAGAAAAAAAAAACAGGATTTATTTTTTTTTTCGGGGGGGGGNGGGGGGGGGGGGGGGGGGGCAAGGTGTGGAATATGATGAAGCCAAGACGCAAAACGTGTAAAAACGCACGAAGAACGTTTGCACCAGGAACGTTTGTCCATTAATAAAACAACAATCCGTTTGGACCAATACTTTTAAATTTCTTTAAAGGCTTGCTAAATAAACGTTTAGTTAGACTATGAAAACTTATTTTTAAATTAAGTAATAAGTAAATTATTTAAGTTTACATACAATTTCTGTGTATCAATTTAGTTTCAAAACATACCAAAAATCCAGTTATATTAAATATATACCTATATCTATTATCTTTACATAATAGATATTTGTGTATTAATGTCTTTTATACACGATAAGACAACTCAGATAAAATTCTACTATATAAAAGCTCGCTAAATAAACGTTCAGTTAAACTAATATAAAGAAAATTCTGGTCCAAACGAGTTATATAAAACTAGTATTTATTAGCCTAAACGGGTCCTCAAAATTGGTCCAAACGGGTTGTGTTTCAGAAAAATTGGTCCAAACGGGTCCCGCCCGTAAAAAATAGTTTCGGTCGTTGAATCGTATTTTAGGACAAATTTTCATTATTTTCCGCGATTTTACGGCGGCGGCACCGATCACGAGAGTTATGTTTTCTTTTTGGTAAACTCAAAATCGAACGAAATTAATAACAACGTGACTTTTATATTTTTACACAAATGTATAATATTATACTCGTATACATAGGTAGGTTACCCAATTTGATTGTAGTTGAATTTTCATAAGAAAAATAATGTTTGAAAGTTTTAACTATTTATTTTAGATTTTATAAGTGTAACTTTAGTTTTACAAAGGGTTTTTTCTCTCCAAAAACATTTTTTCGGTTCGTAAAAACACTAAAAATGTCCACATTATGCCTTAAAACTATTTAAAAGTCTCAGATTTTTCGCTCGGGATGCAGGTATACTTCATTTGAAATATTTCTCGAATTACTAATCCTTTTACTAAAAAATTTATTTTCCTGGTGGGGATTTTTTTTTTGAAAACAACAATTTAAATTCTTTAGTTAATTTTTTTCATATCATCGGTATAAAAAAAAAAGTGATTTACCGGTGAGAAAACTTTGTATGATATTTTGATTTATTACGAGCATAAAAAAATAACACGACTACCGTTTCGATAAATTCATGCGTAAAATGATTTATTTGGAAAATCATTTACTCCTAAAAGTTATACGCTTTTAACACATTTTAATTAAACGCCCTATAACACGATTGTTCCATTTAAATTACCTACATATTATTTACTATAATGCATGTTCTGTGAATTTATAATATTACAATATATATCTATACATATACATTATAGATGGGTACATTTGATTTATAATACGAAAAGTCATCGAATTCACTGTAGAGTTAAAACATTTTATTGATTTGTATGTTTAAAAATAAATATGTTGATATTATCAATTTAAATAAAAACGTACATATTTCAAATGACTATAAAATAGTTTCAAACAACTCTGAAATTGTCAGAATTTGTTGAAAATTGTGTCATGTGTTTAGAATAAAAGATCGGTCGAATAAGAATTCTGTGATAATGCTACGAGTCTCAACGATTTTTTTTTATTACTGAATTATACAACGAAAAAAAAAAATCCAAAACATTAGAATTCGTGTTTGCGTTATTCCGACGTTTTCCCCGACTATTAAGAAAACTACAAAGAACTTTAAAAAAAAAAAAAAAATTAACCTCTCGATCTACCAACTTTATACCGACGTTTATTTGAACTATTTCATTTTTCTGCTTAGTATAACATTAGGATTTTGTAGCAATATAATATATAATGTATTCGTTTCATTTAACTCCGATTCTAATTACCAGAATTATTTTGATTTTAGATTTCGAGTATAACAAAGATGCGTTTCCCCCCTAAGAATATACTTTTACTGTTTTTAAAAACGCTTAGATTTGTTCACATCGATATATATGCGGATTTTTCGTTTGACAATACGCTCTATTCGAAACGATTTACGAAATTCCTGACTCTTTTTTCGGACAGTCGTTTTTTACGTTACGTATCATTGTAGAACATTAAAATAGATTGTCAGCTGCCGATAGTTATTAGTAGTTATTTAAATACGCGCTGGGAGGGGGGGAATTAATACAAGTTTTATTATGCGAGCTAACCTGCGCAAACGATGAGTTATTTATTATGAATCATCCGCAGCGGCTGGGATAATAATAATAATAATATTATTCTTATTATTATTACGATATAAAAAAAAAAAATGACAAATTATTCCCGCGACGATCAAATTTTTATCGAAACGGGTTATCGGAGAATATTATTAATCCGTATGAATATTGTAAACACGACCGTGTGCATACTATTATTATATACTGTCGACTGTTACGTTCGGTCTTAAAAATTTACGTTTATTCGCGTATTTAATTATCCACACGCGTGACCACGGAGTGCTCGTCGAGTCTTTACGATACAAAATTCGTCGTTGAAATGACTAAACGATATATTAAATTATGAGTACGTATCGATATTTAATATTATTATACCGTAAAACGTTGGCATTTTATGTACGATCATTATTTTTGCGGAAAAAAGTTTAAAAATATTAACGATTTTGTGGACAACAAATAATATTATAAGTTTACTAGCAGTTTATTAAAATGGCAAATGTACACAGGATGATTCGTTCATCATGAATTTTCTCGAAGAATTTCGAGTAAATTTAATTTCTCTTTTTGTCAATTGTATAAGGAATTGTTTAAGGCGTTTAACCTTTATTTTAACAATATTTTCATATTTTGTTTGAAACGTTTTAAAATGGAAACTTTCTCCCTCTTCCTTCACCGGTTTAAACGTAGATTCCAATAGTGAATATTTGTCCAAAAAATGTCTAAGTTTAAACTACCGCGGAAATGTAGGTAAGGATAATATAAACTTCATATCCATTTTTGGACTACAGATTGATAACCTAAAATATTTTAAAATTATGGCGTTGAAATAAAGGTTTTAAACGATTCCATACCTATATATTGTATAACGATCTGAAACAGAACAAAAATCAAATTCACGTATGAATGCTTCCGAGAAAATAGCCGATTTATGTTAAGGAACATGATAAACGGATCATTTGGTGTTTTTTTTTTTATCCTATAGTAACTTTAGGAATAAGGTTCTCAAAAAACCAGAAATAATACGACGTATAATACCTACTTGATAATAATATTATTATGTAGGTACATATTTTGTAAAAAAAAAATTAAATAAAATATAACGAAAATATCCTGTATACAACTACGCAACAGCTGCGGTTTTATGGAACGAATCTTGATGAGTGTATATACAGTGGAATATTATTAATATCGTGAGTAAATTGAATTAGCTTTATCGCGGTAGGTATATAAAAAAAAAATAGTAATAATAAAATACGTGGGCACGAAGAATCAAGAAAAATTATTTTTTAAAAAAGCGGCGAATTTATAAAAATATACGTTAAAAAATATATATGTATATATAAATAATATGTGTTTTATATAGCTTGAAATTTAATATTATACGCGGTCTTTATATTGTAATAAACGAAAGCTATGGAAATTAATAATAATATTTTTATCGAGCGACGATGATCACCAACACTGTTGTGGATATACGGTTAAAACTATGAAACGTGTCTTTTTTATTATTATTATTTATGATGATATTTTTGATGTTAGGTATTTTTTTTTTTTTGGGGGGGAGGGGGAGGTACAATCGTCGAAATGTCATCCGGAACCTATACGGTAACGACCAAATATAATTTTCACCGCTTGTTCCATAAAATAATAAATATAAAGGTATTTGATGTATACTATATAAGTAGGTACAGAAGGGAGAGTAGAGTATGCAGAATTTCAGACGTTGCGGATTCTCGATCTCCTATGTAAATTTATACGTCTAATAGGTGTGCATAATATCCAAAAACAGCCTAAAATTAACGAAAATCAGTGATTTTTTTTTTTTTTTAAGATGACACCATACGGATAAATTATTGTTGCCTCCGACTTACAAACGATATGTATAACAAAACAAACCGATTTCATGCCGTTAGTTTTAATATTATAAAATAAACTGAACTATTATTAACATAAATCAGTAGCGGATGTCGTTGGAGGGGTTCATTGGGGTTATCATCACCACTATACATGATTACCAAACTGCAATATATCTGTCACTGACGTAAGTCCTAAAGAGAATATACTAACTAACGAAAATCGTAAAAATTACGGGATTTTATATACAATCAAACTTCGTTCAGAATCGTTTTTCATTAGCAATGGTTTATCGTTTATTGAAGATATAAATTAAATAACTTCCTTCCTAACTTCTCACCAGCAACAATAGCACGTCCGTCCCCAGTATCAGCTCTTTTTTAAGCAATTTATTGGTGTTTCGTCAATTCCGACGAATCTGTGCTGCAGACAAATGTAGAAAAATTGTAATCATCGTGTATTCGATATTTCTCATCTACTTACCAATGTAATATTAAGGTTCGGGTTATAACAAAAGTTTTCGAGCGCGTGTTTAACGTTTTAAAAAAAGTGTCGACCGGGGATGAAGAAACACTTGTTCTTTGTAAATATTAATAATATACGTAAGTGGGTCGCCGCTATGAATCTTAAACGTAAGAAACTTACTTATATAATATTAAGAAAAAAACTATTGTTGTTTTCGGCACCGGTTCCTTTTAAAAAAAATAATAATTAAATCTTTTTCGAGAGTTTTTTCACCTAACTTAATAATTCGCGTTCGAAATTCGAACTTCGAATACAACATGCTCCGTAGTCTGATCGGTAAACGGACATTTCCGACCGTTTTTACTCATTTCTAGTATTGTGTTTTTCTAAAGAAATTATCTTAAATAGGGATATTTTCTTATCTATTATTTTATCTTTATAGATAAATGAAAAATAAGTTTTCCTAATCGCTATCTGTAATAAATGATTGAATCGTCAGATAAATTTTTAAAATCGTCATAATTTAGGTATAGTACATATAAATAAATGTATATTGTATATGTAAATAATAGGCAACGTATTTAACCTATCGTTACAATAAAGTAAACTTTTTGAAATCTATTATATATGTATCTAAATCTGGTAATTTATTTTTACTAGATTTATAGCACTTAGTTTTATTACGAGTAAATTAACAAAATTATTTTTTCTTTTTTGGTTTAATGAAAAACATGAGCTGTGCCAGATCTCAAATCGAATAGTATTAAATCGCGTTTTGCTATCATCCACGTAAATAATATATATAGTACGTAACTGACGCTCGGACAAATAGAAAAATAAAATACAATTTTCTAACGCTGTTGGTAAAATGTATGTTTTGAGTGATAGAGCTACCTAGATTATATTATTATACACAATTATTAAAAAATATAACAATTTGGGCCTGACGAGAAAGTACAGATTGATTTCATCGAGAAATTTAAGTGTGTTCATATAATAGTCCGCGTCTGTGCCACAGAAAGATATTGAGAAAATGACACGGAAACCGTAATGAGAGTAAAATAACGCGCGACCGACGAAATATAGAGTGAAACGAAAGGTATGCGTTGTTGAGGTACCTATATAGGAAAAAAAAAAAAAGATGCCGTTTACAGTGAAAGGAAAATGATCGTATGTATAAAACCGAATATAGCTGCAGCTGCAAGGTCGTGGCAATGATGTATGGGATTGAAATAATAATATTTTGACGGCATGTTCAATATAAGAGATGGAAAGGAAACCGGAATAACGGCGATAATCAGTTTATCGGGCGATGATCAGTAATAAAATGATATAAAACCACAGCGACGTTGTTATCTGGAACGGTAAAGAGTTTACCATCGTTTTGAATGTGTTTATCTAAATAGTATAATATACCTACATATATATATTATGTTGATGTTACTGAGAAAATAGTTTCAAAGAGCATGTGAGAAAACAATTTTGAGTCGATTTCGGAAAATACAGCCTTTTCAATAAATTTAAATCGAAAATGCTATCGTTATTAATTTATAACTGCGAAATGAATTGTTCGTGTTTTTATCGAATTTTATATGATAAATTTGAATTTAAACTTTTCCAAAACAAATCGAGCAAAGTCGTTATTACAAGACCATGATCTAGTAATTTTTTGAGCAGATTAAAAACTTTCAGGTCCTTGTAATAGAATGATGAATTACGCTCGGGGTATAAATTTGATGATATGGTGACGCGTTGTGGAAAATTAGTTCGTGATTACATCATTTGTAGCACGATGAAGTCCCAAAAGACACGTCAATATTATAGCTGTCTACAGGTGGGTTGGTCAAATACGCGAGATCCGTTATATTCGTGTTAAAATACCAAAAAGAACCTGTATATTTTGTAAAATTACGTTTTTAGAGATGACCGGTCAGATAATTGATGCCTATAGGGCTGGGAATGTAATGCCCCACGAAAATCTAAAATCTCCATTAAAAAAACATAAAAAAAAAAGGATTATAAAATCCTTAAAATTCAAAATAATATACTTTAAATGCACTAAAATAACAATGCTTAAAAATCAAAAAAAGTGAAAAATAAAATGTTTTGTTCTCACTCGAAAATCCATGAACCAAATTTCTATAACAAAACGAGTCAACCGTTATAAGCGTTTCAACATTACCAATGTCCGATAATATTATACTAGTACTTAAGAGTTCTTTCTATAAAGGTTTTAAAATCAATTTTAAAACTCGCAGTTTAGATTTAAAAATACCTTCCGAAACCCTAAAACAAAGTAAAAAAAACTTAAAGGTCAAAAACCATTGTTGAATAAAGTTTCGTATCCTCGATTAAGAATATACGAAATAAATCTTTAACGAAAAGAACGTCGCATAGCAAATTTTGAAAAACAATACAAAGTGCATTGAAATCCCTGAAATCCTAGAAATCATCGATGACGTTCGCCTAAATTGTATTATTCTAATATTATTATTCCGCAAGTTGCATGAATCGCAGTTCTATACGCGATTCTTCGACCATTCGTCATAATTTATTTGGTGCCTTTCAACTATATGAAAATGTCCCGTATACACAATAATAATGCGCACATACCCGTAATATATTGATGTGATACGTACGGGTCACTTGACACGATCCCCTACAATATTAGCCCGGCAAATTGACCGAAAACTTATTATACGGGAATGTGAATTATACAGGGCGTTTCTTGAACGACTATAAAATAGTAATCGAGTTGGTCGTATACGCACTACCCGGGATACATATAGGCAAAGACGTATTTACATTTTTGGCGGCCCGGGGCGTTGTTCCTTTAGCGCCGTTTCATAGGAACAAATTGTTGTACAACGCATTGGAATTTCAAGTGCCACGCATTACATGTTTTACTGCACTGCATTTTGTGCTCTAAAACACACTATTTTTGACCCGGTCGAACGAATGAATGGGATTAATGTTGAAAAAACATAAGATTATTATAGCCCCTTGAAATTCGGCTCCTGTGGCCAATGTTTCACCCCCTAATTTTTTTTTCTTTAATCTGAAATTTTTAGACTTTTTAGAATAGTCTATACTAAGTGATTCACCGCGAAAATTTCACCCTTTAACAATCGGTAACATTAATCATTACAAAAACGGTGCCTTGTAGTATTTATTTTTATTTTAGCGTGTCATCATTTTAATTTAAACGAACATTTCACCGTGACGTTTAAATGAAACCACGGTCAACGATGTGACCTATTATTTTAAGGAGGAATTTTTAAAGCAATTCGCTGTTACTCAAGTTATTTAGTGTTGAGTATGTGATGATTGTACCGAGTAAATGAGGTATAAATTCAACATATTTGCTGTAACTAGGAGAAAAAAAAATGATCGTCATAATTACATCTTATACTGCATACAGATAACTATTGCAGGTTACTATTGCTGTAGTAGTATTTGTTAAAGAAACACTCTGTATACAACATAACACGTGATATACATTGGCGATTTATGCGTGTAACTTTAGGACAATGTTTATAATACTGCAGTTTACGTTAGTTGTGTACCCGCGGAGATACACATTTTAAAATATTATTATACACATACTTGGTTAATAAAAAAAAAAAAAAAAAAAAACGATACCCGCCGACGGCTATTAAAAACGTTTAACGTAATTTTTGTACATAAGTTTATACGAGTATGTGATGCAGCCGGTATATGTAAATTACCGACAACGAGAAATGTTTTCGTAAAATTCGCATTTTTTTTTTTTTTTTTTTTCATATACATATTATATATAGTCTATTACACAAGTATAATATTATACGCCATTTGTGATGTACGAGACTATACACGCGACGATAAAGTTTTGCGTAAAACTTATAATGAGAAAAAATTATTTAATTCATTCGTTTAACCCCATAGTTTTTTGGTAAAATGAAACCGCTGACTTTACCTAGACTTTTTGAACTATAATATACATATAAGAGTAACCTTCGTCGTCTATTAAAGTAGATTTTTTTCAAATATTTATAAGCAACCAGAAAAACTGCATCCGAACATATTAAATCTAAAAAAAAAAAACAAGTTTAAAAAACATAATTTAGTATTCTGTGAAAATCTCAGGTCTCAACGATTATTTTGAATCCAATTACAAACCCAATAAAACAATTTAAAACAATAATACCGTATATTTTCTAGGTTACTATGTATGTGTTTTCGGATTATTAAAAAACTACTTAAGAAAAACGAAAAAATGACTACACTTGAGAATCAAAGCAATATTTCTGGTAGAAAAGTTTTTAACAGACGTGAGAAAAAAAGCAGATATTAGTAGTAAAATAAAAACTTGACAATTTAAAACTGTTAAAAAATCTAAATATTTTGGAAATAATGTATGCCTGTATGATGTACTGAATTACTACAGTAAAGAGATTTTGTTGAAAACCGATTTCGGTGTTGGCGTAATTGTGTATTGTAATTATTATCGTTTTTCTTACTTTTTTTAGGGGGGGGGGGGGGGAGGAGCGGTCTTCTTTTTTTCTGGTTTGTCTACAGGTCTAAGTATACATTAAACCAAGTCTGGTCAAGTTGGTCAGATTTCCTAACAAGTTAAAATTAAAGTGTTAAAAAATATAACAATAATTACAATACATAACTAAAAAAAGTTACTCAGATATTATTTCTATATAATTATCATTATTTCTATTTACCCAAATTTGATTGTTTTATTGTCATAATTTCTCAAGTTCTGTCATCAATCTCTTTGTTTCTCAAATAGTTGACTTGAAGCACTTAATTTTAAGCGTTTAGCGTGAGCACTGGATGACATCACGGTATCATAATTTACAAACACTAAAATACAGTAAATACAGTATTCGATTGACACGAGGGAAATTAGTATTTTAAAAACTTTTTTCAAACTTTTTTTCGGATCTAAGTGCAATTCGACCATTACTTTTTTTGACCCGATAGTGCAGTTCGGCCATTTATAATTTATAAATAAACAATAAGTACTTACAGTTCGACCATCCCGATAGTGTTTACAACCGTGACGTACACAAAACAATATTATGCCATAAGATACGGGCACGTTATGCCTTTTTTTGTTTAAAGTACATAAAGTACATTGATTATAATTAATGTCTAACGTCACTAATTTATGAACGATGGTAGCAGTGGGGAAGCATTGTGAAAACAGGTTACTGTCGGTTATGAACGTAAAAAAAAAAAAAATGCATAATTATTTCATGACAAAATGTATCTAGTGAAGCTTAAAGTTACCGATAATAGTATAACTATTCTAACTTTTAAATTAGTTAGTGTCCAGTATTATAAACAATCGTGATAGTAATAATAATAATATTATGGATGAGACGGCCTTTAATATATTGTAATATAGAAAACTACGAGACGTGATGGTGACTGTTTTAATAAATACGACGACGGGAGAGTGAGGATAAATTGCGTGCAGATGCAGATAGCGACTTATGTATTATTATTATAAAGTATATACATACCTCAGGGGAAACAGAAAAATGAGATTAAAAACTAATACGACTAAAGATTTAGCTTTTGAAACAATGTAATGTAAATAGTCGACTGTTTAACGGTGTAAATCCATGACGGCGGTAGTAACATATTATTATATTGTATACGTATATACAGGGTAATTCTGTTGTCGTTGAACACTCATTGCATCATTTAATTTTTTTTAATTTACGAGAATAATAACTTTTAAATCGTGATATTTTCATTTTACAATTCAGTAGCCCCTTTCTATTTTTCCTATTCATAATTACGGGATTTCCACGTAGGAGTAAGGAATTGAAAAATCGTTTGCTCTTCAAGTGCGTGGTAACATTAAAAAAGTTAAGAAATACTGTTTTAAATATAGGTGTTTTAGTGTTGATATTTTCGATTTCCGTCAACCCGTTGACGAAAGATTGCACTTTTAATCTTGGGTAGGGAGAGTACCTATAGTGGAACACTATTCAAACACCACGCGCCGTGTCACAACATAAATAACGCTCCACTATATTTTCCCCTTGTCCAACTCAAAGGTAGAATATCTCATCTATGGAAAAAAAAAAATAAAAGTCTTATACTAGTGTGGAAAACTGTCTATTTAAAATTGTTGAAAAAATATTTTTTAGAAAAGTCAATACTTTTAGAAATAACGAGTGTTCAACGATAAAAGAAATAAAAGAATCGCTCTGTATAGGATTCGGACCCCAGACGACAAGTCGATTTCCGAGTGCTTCGAAATAAAGAACTCGTATACTTAAAATATCGTATAATATAGACAATATATATAGTACTTTTATGGTATAACCGTACATATTATGTATAACTTACATAAAAGACCTACGAATCGGGAGTATAGGCTCAACAGTCGATACATACGCCGATGGTACTTTCATTATATTCGTACCGGTTCGCCAGTTTTTGAGTGCGTATTGTATCTACTTTTATTTTGTCGCAGTACTCACTAAGAATCGTTAGATTACCCGATTCGAATGTTACAAAAAAAAAGAGGAGGAGGGAGTGGATTAACGAAAAATCACGAACTGTTATTTGAAATTATTGCGCGGTCGATGTTTTTTTCTATTAAAAATATTATTAAAAAAAAAAAAATCATTACTAACGAATAGCGAATCTGATCAGAGTTTGGTCAAATTGGTTTCAAAATTCCATAATTTTTACGATTTAAAAAAAAAAAGAAAAAAAGACGTCCTAAAATTTAAAACATAGAAAAACAATACCCGTTGAAGTTAAAAAAATAGCTGATACTGAGGAGGGGAGCAGCCAGTGTTGTAGGTGAGAAGTTGGGAAGGTAGGATACATAAGGTTGTTTCATTTATATCTGTAAACAATGATAAACCATTACTTGACGAAAGACGATTCTGAGCACAGTTTGGTAATACAGAATTTTTGAGATTTTCTTTTAAATTTGAATTCAAAAAGGCAAAAAAAAAAAAAAACTGTCGGATGATTTTGAAAATTTTATCACGTCTAGGTAAGTCCAATATAATTGTTATTACCAAGTTTCAAATCTTTACGTGTATTTATAACCGAATTACAGCAAAAAACTCACAAAAATTTTAATTCCTTAGTGGCTCAAAAGTTTCGGCGGTGTTGGCGTTAAAAATTAAATCAAAAAACGTTTCTTGTATTTTTTTTGATTAAATCATTTTTCTAGTAAAAAACGTCGTCCATGTTTTTATAAATTAATGAAATCGTGAAATTGTACGTTTCCCTACGTTTTTTTCCCATTAAAGTGCTTTTATTTAAAAAAATGACGTTGAAAATTTAAAAATAATACGTTAAAGTACCATTTAGACAACTTGAACTTTTAAAAATTTGTTACACATAAAAATCGGAACAAGTTTACTAAGAAAAAACGTGTCTACAGACTAGAACAAAGAAAAAAGAAAAAAAGAAATAAACATCTTAGTAATACCAATAGCTCCCTCGCTACGTTCGCAATCTAATAGCAAT
Organism: Cinara cedri; assembly: GCA_902439185.1. Classification (NCBI taxonomy): domain Eukaryota; kingdom Metazoa; phylum Arthropoda; class Insecta; order Hemiptera; family Aphididae; genus Cinara; species Cinara cedri. The sequence continues at coordinate 966,380 of CABPRJ010000476.1, forward strand.
TTAAAAGGGTATTATTTACTTGCCTACAATTTGTCTCTCATACTTTTTTTTTTACTTTTCTAAATCTTCACTGCAAACATGTAACAGACGAAATAAGAAATTCAAAAATTCACTCGCTTAAAGCATCACCTGCGTTAAATTATCCGCATAGGTACATATCTACTATGTTTACTCTACCGAAGACGGCGAAGAGCGTAGATATAAAAAAAAAACTGTACCTAACCGGTGGGAATTTTAAACTTTAAATTTTTATTCAGTAGAACAATTTTCGTTATTATTTGAACTAAGATTTATTAGATACGGTCTCATATATAATATGTAAACATTATAGCTGATACATCGATCTAAATATTCGTGCGTTCTTCCGTGTAGGTACTTTTTTCTGTTATTCAAATACAAATCGCTAGTCATCTCCATATTGTTACAAATATACTTTTCTTTTTTGAATCATCAAAGTGGTTAGAGAATTCGTATGCATCTACTTTATAATATTGTGATTTGTGTTTGATTTTGATTCCATGTTTGATTTGAATTTCTAATAAAATATCGGCAGAACTATTTCTTCTTTAGTATTCTATATAATAGTAATATTATTACCGAACGCCAAAATAAAACATGCGAGTATACATCATAGAATTCCCGGCACACCAAAAACTAAAAGTTAGTAGGTACTTGGAGAGTCTCGTCACTGACGTTTGTTTTCTCCATCATTCTCGCACGTTATATAATAGGTATACCAAACGTTGCATAATTGGCCCCTATACCGTAAACTCAACCCGAGAGTCACAACCGTGGATATGCCAAACCAAATTCAGAATACCTTTGTCACTATAATATACGTGTGAGACAGACGGAAAAACAATTATGTTAGTGATGAGGCCCCTTACACAAATATTGTTATAAGTTTACAGTATACCTATAAAATCTCGATTTAAACAATATGTAACAATGCATAGTTAAAGAAAAATTAGTTTTTTTCAAAATATTTACATTAATATTCTTAACGATTTTTTTTTTTTTTTTTGTGATAATTGCCCCTCTAAAAAAGAATAATTTGAATTAAAATCTATTAATGTAATAAAGCATATAATTTGAAATTGAAATTTCGTTCGTTATTTGGCAAAGGAAAAAATTAAAAAGTATATAAAGATAAAAACAACCATTTCCCTCATCAAGATACACATATTTTTTATTTTTTTTTTTTAAAGAAAAATAATGTCGGAATAAAGTAAGTGCTCGTATATATTATTATTATTATAATATGTTTTATGTCGTTGTGTTTTAATTAAGATTGCGTTGGTAATTTAATGAACCCATTACCCATTAATTAAGATTTGAGATTACTTTAAAACTGGAAAAGTGTGTTTTGACCAACAAAAATCTCTTAATATACTGTATACAATATATTTCTTAATATATATATATATTTCATTATTTCTTTAATTAAAATGTTTCGAAAAATATATGTATATGCATTTTTTAAACTTTTTTTTTTATATATTTCGTCAGATTTAACTCGATTAAATGTATTCTAAAGACTTTATTATATAGATATATAATAAAAAAAAAAAATAAAGGTGCCTATGATATTCGTACACGAAAATGTCGTATTTCCCAGTTAAATAAATTGTTTGTAAACTATTCGAACAGAAAAAAAAAAATCCGCACAGTAGGTGTACCAATATATTTAAAATTCCGTCAGTGTATTATAGTATGTTGACTTTTGTTTTTAATAAAAACTCAAAGGTTCTCGATCAAACGAACTATTTTACAAAAGAAAAAGTGTAACATAGTATAACATTCAATAGAAATTTTTACTATTTAATATTTATAATTATTTTCAAATTTGTATTCCACAACGTCCGCAACATATGAATCATAGGTTCCGAGATAGAAGCGCTTCAGTTATTTTTTTATTGTTATTTGAGGTGTACAAATTGAATTTAAAATTAATGTACACAGTGTATTATTTTGTTAGAATATATTTTTTTTTTCAAAATTCCATTGGCTCGAATTGAAAACCATATAAAATCGATTCAAGAACTTTTTTCAGGAACCAAAAAAAAAAATATAATACATTTCGTATATTTGTTTAATTTGCTGACGATTACTGATGGATTGTTTACAATAATTAAACTGTTTATTATTTTCAATAAAAACACACCAAAGTTTTACTCACGAAATCGTTTCTTAAACATTCCGAGAATAAAACTATAATTACAGGATTATATAGGTAGAAATATAAAAAAAAATAAATAGAATTTCTAGTAATCTTTGGGAGATTAAACTCCGATTTAATACAACTATCTATTTATCGATTTTAAACTTTTCTTCGTAAATTAATTGCCCGGACGCTATAATTTTTCATAAAGTGTACGTGTTTCATCAAGGGTTTTTTTTTTCATCAAAACAAATAAGTATTTTTATTTATTTCTCACAACTCTCGGAACATCATATAATTTCCTAAGTGCTTACCTACCTATGTGTTTTACTTTAATAAAAGAACATCCAATATAATAGTGGTACTACTTTATTAAAACGTTCACGACACCGTCATAAACGGGCAGAAAATAAGCTTTAGTCTACCACCGCATAGTGCAGAAAATATAAAAACAATAAGAGAAATAATACGAAGTATTTTTGTTTACTATAGCTACCTATACTTGTAGATATGTTGTTTATTATTTTTCCATTTTCCTATTATTTTTTAAATTTTATTTTCATTCTTTTCGTCGCGCATTTCAGCATCGTGTTATTTCGTGTATGAATACAAATTTAAAAACTACACTCGATACAACATAAAAGTAGCACGAGACGAGGAAACATTTTATTATAATATTGAGTCAGAGAGGAATGGCACTGGAATAGAAACCTCAAGAAAAAAAGTCTCGAGGTAGGCTTTAGAAAAGATGGATTGACGTGGCCGAAAAGAACTTAAGTAATGCAGGAGTGGATGAATAAAGAAAGATAATCTACAACAAGGACAAACGACGTGATAATGTGTTGGCGGCAAAAACGCTTAATAAGATAGTTATGAAAGAAGAAGAAAAAGAAATACTGAGCGATCTTTTTTAGAAAATTAATAATAATATTCAATTTGCTATTTTTTTTTATTTTTTTTGTTTTAAGAGTTTTTATATTAAAATGTTGACAAAATTCGTAAATATTACGGCTTTTCAAAACATGTAAAACATCCAATTTCGCTCCGAATCGTTTTTCGTTAGCAATGGTTAATAGTTAAACAGATATAAATTAAATAACTTTATGTATCCTACCTTCCCGACTCCTCAACAGTGGTACACCTGTCCTCAGTATTAACTATTTTTTTTTTAATAAATATACCTAATGAAAATGATTAAACTTTGGGATATTTTTTTTGATAAGGACGATTAATTTTATAATATAACGGTTTTTTCAGGCATTATCAAATTATATTTACTTAAATTCGAAACTTCATTATTGAGTAGGTACCTATAAAATATATGATATATATATAACCTATTTATTACTATTTTGTGTACATATTCAAATAACTGTGTATACATTTTAATTTCAATATTTGCTTGACACTTAAAAATTTATTTTAATTCATTTTTGACGTGAAATATAAATAAATCTAAAACAAAATAAGTTAAATCAATAAAAATTAATTAAATAATAAAAAGTTAAAATAAGTTCAGCCGAAATTTGAAATTACCGAAATGTTAACTTTTTATTTGTTAGTGTCTATCCTTAAGAAATTATACTGAGCAGGATTGGACTAGACCACCGGGGCACTGGAGCATGCCCCGGTGGACCACTGTAATTTTGGTTGAATAAGACCACTTGGATTTTTTTTGTTTTTAACTTAATGCGTCTATTTTATATTCTGATAATAAAATAAAAAATATCGCACTACTACGTGACGTCACTAATGGTATGCGGCGACACGGGATTAGATAACTCGTAGTTTGAAGATTGAACATATTTAACGTCGCGATAGGCCGATTGATAACAATGATTTCGTCATGAAATGACGTGTAGAATATGATAATCGTACGAGTGTACGACGTATCGTTCACGTTAAGGTACGGTTTCCTATTTGCGACTGGCCGCAACGACTAGTCGCAAATGACTGATCTATGTTTAATCTACGAACGTGGTTTCCAATATGCGATCGAAGCGTGCGTGTCGAAAACAATCATTGTGGCTTGCGACTATATTGATCCGGTAGCAGTGTTCTTTATGAGTTGTATGCGTGTATTCATATTTTCAATCAAAATAGGATGACAAATTTGTAGGTTATTTGTTCGCGATTTATGACAAAATTAATGAATTTATATATTAAATAATTATAATTATTAAAAAATAAACAATAATAATAAATAATAACCATGTCAAAAACCATTCAATCAATATATTTGCCAAACGAGGGCGACTTTTTAATCGAAGGAGTAGACTTCTTCTTTGTCTTCCTCTGTTAGAAGACTAATTATGTTATTATTATTAATAATAATATTCTCCATCGTAGTTTGTTCAATAAATACGTTTTAGTAATATTATTAATATAAAAAAAAAATCATAAACATGTCTGCACACTACTAAATCTTAGGTTAAATTGGACTATTATACACCAGTCGAAAAGTGTAGTCGCAGGAAACCAGTCGGTATGCGGCTTTTACAACTAAGTCGTTACATTGAGTTGTTGCGGCCAGTCGTGCATAGGAAACCGTATCTTTAGTTCAAACAACATTTAACCAAAAGAAAACGTTGGTATGAGTAAACACAGACGTGCAAGATAGTCCGATAACGAAATTGTTTTTTGATAATAATAATTTTTATAAAATTGATAAGACTTTTATTTAAAAACTTCAATAGTTTAGACGTGCAGTCAATAAAAATAATTAGTCTGTACCTAGTTTCCGACGTTTCTGTTGACTTCAAGTCAATTATTAATTTAAGTAATTATTTTAATAAAACTAATATGTTCTAGCTCAATTAAAATGAAATATATAAACATATTTAAATCAAACCATTTTTATACCGTAAAATTAATCTTTATAGGTAGGTTATTATATTAATATAATATAAAATATAAATGCAGTCTTTAATATTTTGATTTTTAAATACCAACCATTGTATATTTGTATATATTCATACAGTCAAACAATATAATATTATCATTTAAATGTCACTCTGATACCAACAACGTTGAAAAAAATGACAACCGGAAGATTTTGTCGTTTTGAGACTTTTTTATATAGGCCTATTGCCTATACGTATGCGTAAACATGTGATATAAAATTTGCGTTTACCTATTACCAACTATACATGAACAAACAATAAATAGAATAATCACATTATTTTTCTCCTTTTCTACGTATTATAAACTCATACTCTGTTATTAATTTATCATGATAAGAACCAACGAGCTTCCGCGGTATCGAAACTCTGCTGTTTTTAAATTGTAATCGATTTTGCGACTGGGACTGAACTGGTTATGTTATGGAGTCTGTTGTCGCCAACAACATTTTGGTTAATTTTATTTCAAAAATCTAAAATTTTTTAACTGAAATTAAAAGATATTTTTTTAAAATATATATATATATTGTATATTAATTGCATTATAACCCTACATAAATATTAAAGTCTTAAAAAAAAAACCTACATATTTTTTGTTTTATTAGAAATGGAAAGACAGAAAGTGAGAAAAAAAAGTTTAGAGGAGGAGCAGAAAAGAAAAGAGAAAAAAAGTTTCATTGAGGCTGTTCCAAATTCTTTTACCCGGGCCGTGCTATAGAGCTAGTCCAATCCTGTTATTAAGTCTTTAATTAATCTTCCGTTCAATAAATATTCGACAATTATGTACTAAAAGCTCTAATAATTTTTCCATTTGAATAGAAAGTTATAAATATTATTATCATTAATCATATACACTTAGTATCATGCAGGACTACAAAAGAAAAAGCTAAAAATATCGAGTTGTTTCAGTTTTACGATTATAGATAGGTATATAATTTGGTTTTTTTTTTTATAATTTCCCTCCCACGTGTTCTTTAATCACCATTAAAATGCTAATGATTATTTCATATAGGTATATTGACCGGTGTTGTAATATTTTTCGATGTATAAAATATCGATCACTATCGACAAAGACTCGTATAGTTTTAGCAAAAAAAAAAAATAATAATAATAAAAAATCGTTAACACAATTCACTCTTGATATGTAAGCGATATATATAACATTGATACGATATATATATATAAATATATATAAATTGGATTGCCTATACATACCTATACCTAATAATATTAACATAAAACATTTAAAAATAAAAATAAAAAAACCCTTAAGGGTACTCTAACAAATATTCTTAATTATTAATTATACTACAGTTCAAAAAAAAAAACAAACGGACGATTATGTTTAATTACCCGTACTAAACATAATAATTATGGAAAAAAAAAATTAAAACAACTACGACTACGACTCCGTAATATGTGTACACTTATAACGTGTTTATATATTATACTCTCATATATGCGACTGGACAACCTGGAATATTAACACTACAGTTTGTATAATATAATATCGTAACGTCGGTATATTATTATTTTTTTAACCACAAAAACCTTGAGTCACACGCAAAAAAAAAAAAAATTAAAAAATAATACGAGTAGTAATATAATAGATACACATCGTCAAAGTAAACACCGTAGTAGAAAAAAAAAAGTTTCTAAAATAACATCAAAAAGCGTACCCACACAAAATTGTTAGTATGGTACCGATAGTTCATTGGCTTCGAAGAAATAACAATTTAATGGAAATCCGTATCGTCGTCGAATCATAAAAAAAATAAACAGAACATTTTAACACTCACAAATATAATGATAATAATTAATGAAACCCGGGCGTGGTAGACGTCGAATAAACAAATAGAAATACCGAAAACTTAATAGATATTCAAAATACTATGTATAGAAAATATTATATTCACAAGTGATGGGAGAAGAGTGGGGAGGGGTTCGTTAAAGACTTTAGCACGTTTTTAATAAAATCCGCGAGGCGAATACGGTTCTCGGTTCTCAACATAATGCATATTATTTATATCTCCTCGTTTTAGATATAATAAAAAAATAATCATATCAAACTTTTAATAATACTAGATTAAATACTAATATAGATTATCTATTTGTACTAATACTGAATTTGAATTCAATAAACAAGGGATTTGCAGCTAAAATCTAAAATATATTAGTTAAACCATTAATTTATAAATACAAATAAAATAGGTACTTTAATACTGAAATGAATTTAACTTTTGATGAAATTTATCTAATGATAGGATTTATTAGGCTATTAAACAATTTTAGTGAGCCATTTGGATTGGATAAACGATTCATTAATTAAATACAAGGTGATCAACTTATTATGAACAAGCGATTTTCTTGAATGATTCTAAGTGAATTTAATTTTTGTTTTTATGTATACAATATACATATTATGGAATTATTTAAGTTTTATTTTAACAATATTTTCAATTATTTACTTTTATTTCTTATGCCTTAAATGAATATACATTATACACTGTGGATTTACAAATAACAACCCTCCTCGTGATTCAAATAGAGGATATTATTATGTTTCTGCACATTTTAGTAGAATAACATTAATATCTGATTTATCGTTTATGAGCTATTGTAGTTTAAAAATTTAGGTTGAAGGATTAGATAAGGGTTATGAATTAATCATCTAATAATGGACTGAACATAGAAAACCTAATACATTTGTTACTCAATCAGTCTAAATTTTAAACTATTTTAACTCATAAACAATAAATCCCATATAAATGTAATGTTATGTATAAATTTTATACCTATCAAAATGTGTACAAATATTCTCTAAAAAGGGGGTTCCTATTTGAAAATCTTAAGTGTATACTCATTTCAGGTATAAGAAGTAAGGATAAGAGGACGGACACACTTCGCGCGATGGATGGGCCACTGTTATAGGTGAGAAGTTGGAAGAATTTAATGTATTTTTATATGCAACGATTAATCATTGCTAACGGAAAATGATTTTAGTGGAATTCGGTTATACATGTTTTAAAAGGCTGTAATATTTTTTCGTTAAAATTTAATATTAAAATTCTTAAAATAAAAAAAAAAAAAAAATTACTTTTTTTGTAATTTTTCAGTTTTTCCTACATTTTTTTCCCAGTTTTTCCCAATTATTATAAAAATTGCTTGTAATATCAAATAATTACCTTCTTAAAATATTACCTCAGAAAAATTACCTTTTTAATAAAGGTGCTATACTTGAAAATTAAACCAAGATTTCTGGTAGAATTTTTGTACAGAGTTAAAAAAAAAACATCCTGTAAAACCAAGTCATTCTTCGATTCGCTTCGTTCATAATTAAAAATTGAAAATACTATTAAAATAAACCTAATAGCTTAAGTTCCATAATTATTTAAAAGAGTAGCAATCAAATTTGTTTAAAATTTTTCGAGAGAATCGCTAGTTCATGATAATTTGATCACACCGCAATGACGGTTTATACCTTGGTTATAAAAAAAAAATGATTACATAATATATTGATATCTAATCATTAAATCTATAAATTTCAATTTACACACTGTTAATAATTCCTGATTTACATACTTATCATCGGAGTTCTATGTATTTATGAATAAAATGAACTTAATTAATGTTAATATCTATAATATGATGTGTTACACAATAAATACAATTTATAGGGTTGTAAGGACCCGGACTATAACATAAACCGTTGTTTAAATTTTTAATGAGCCATGTTTAGACCATTGACTTAGTAAACTGGTTGCCTCAAATTAGAAGACCACTAAATTTAATGAATCATTAAAAAAAAAATAGTTTATTAAAGCTTTAATGATTCACTAAACGTTTACGGCGTTTAATAGTATTTATGTAACATTAGGCAAACATAAATATTTATTAAAATGTTGAAATATTATAATACATTTTAAAGGTAAATTAAAGTTCATATATTCTGTACTTATTATAATAATAAAGTACATTTTTTTACGGATCAGTATTTTTTAATTATAAAAATATGCTTTTTTCATTTGAACCTCATTTTTTTTAGTTTATAAAGGTCATTATTTAATATGTTATAAGGTAACCTCGACATTTTTTTCCAATACGGTTTTAAAAGATTTTTAGTTCATCGAGGCTATGATGTAATATATAATTGCATATTATTTATTTCTATATCAATAATATGTGTATATTACTAACTATATATTATAGGTACATTATGCGTTCACGTACCAACAAAACAAACATGAAATATTAACGATAATTCGTTAAAACAATAATTACAATAACATCTATTAGATAGTAATATTATGTAGGTAATATTCGATTTTCGTATGATTTACATTTTTAAATCCAACGGTTTTAAAGATTGAAGGGATTGGAAGCGGTGATTATCTGTCTTTTCGATTTTAATTTCTCCAATAATTAAAATACATTATTTTGTTTATTAATAATTTTTGATTTAGCGGGATTAAATAAATAATCTAAAAAAATCGATCTCAAGAAGCTTTGATGAAAAATTCAAATCTGTTGCCAGAATTCGTATCATATTACTAGATTTATCGATACATTGGAAGAAAAATACGTTTAAATTTGTCTAAATGTTACGCGTATATACAAAGACGGAAATAATTACCACTTCCTTAAGAGATTTGATCAATATTTTAACAATCTATTAAGAACGCCTATATAATAATAGTTGTTATTTAGTAATTACAAAACGTAATGTACTGGCGTTATTTATGCATTAATTTACCTAACTCAATAAAACAAATTTTCTTTGGAAAAAAAAAAATCCGCGTTTTCAAATGATGAATTCGATGGATTTTTATTGAGTATCAATTCTTAAAAATACGTCACACCAGCATCTATTGTCTCGATTTAATGGAAAGCACAGCAAAATTGTATTACTTAGAACGTAAATTGCAGTGTTTTAGTTGAAATTAAAGTGTAAATACAAATAATACAATTTGAAGAGAATAATATTTTTGCTACCATAACTACAAAAAAGGTATAGTCAGGTTAGTTTTTGATTTGTTTAAATACAACTGACATTTTTTCTTACGAAGATTGTTTAAAAGGTTAAGCAATTAGTTTAGCCCTCGAAAATATTTTTCCCTTTAAATTTTGTTATTTGTGTTTTAACTCCAATTATTTCAACCTAAACGCAACAATTTATGTTCCGAGGAACGTAATTTGTCTATGTTGCCCGTTGTTAAGACAGACACAGCACATGCGGGTATGACTTCATCTTAAGCCGCGGGCTTTACAACACAAATATCGACTTTTTGTCAATAATATTTATAAAAGCCCCGTGCAATAACTATTATAAGAAATTCAGCAGGTGCAGTAATAATATTGCATTATAATATATAATCAATAATACTGTTATTAATTTTAGCGTCGCACTAGAGGACAACCTCGGAGGACGGTGTTAATAATACACGGTATAGGTACCTAACCTCGAAAATTAGTTCAGCCTACCTGCGCGTACACTGTACACGGAACTCGGTGTAAAGGTTTATACCGGATTTATAATATTATAATATTATAGACACCACGACAAGAAAACTCGCGGAGTACGGTTCTACTGCAGGGTTAAGGCGAATACAAAATAATTTGACTCCGGCGGAAATATATCGTGAAACTGTTCGCACCTGTCCGCAAAGAAAACCTTTATAATCCTGTTTTCATTATAATAATCGGCTCCAAATAATAGACGTCTTTCTTTTCATGCTGTTACTTTTTATTTATTTTTTTACATTCAATACATCCTAAGCCACGGATATTACACAGAGCATAAATCAATTGTGCCAAAAGTCGCATTTAAAAGAAGCAAACTTATAGGTTAGAAAAAAAGTAGACATCAACTGCCGCCGATCGATGTACGAATGTAAAAATTGTTATATGTCAATTGCGCCGATCGATAATCCGTATTTTAATCTAATATCTCTAAGAATAATTTTTTGTACAATTTATTATATACATAGACATATATTATCCGTTTAATATATAAGTCCAAAGTGTTGCTCTGAGCGTCATATAAAGTATAATAGTCATGATTTATGTTCTTGGAAGTAATTTTATAACAATATTTATTAATTAATTAGTAATAACAATCGAAGTAATTTTAAGTGATGAGGAATAAATTATTTGCCAACATTATAAATTTTCTTATTATAAATTTGGTATAAAAAATATACTAAAAATTAACAAAGAAATATATATTTATTTCAATTATTATTAATGCTTCAGCGCATTTGATGTATACCTTTTTATGTACCGGTACAATAGATGTATATAATACAGGTAGCGTCCCGAAATCGGCGCAACTGACGAACACAATGTCAAACGTTTGGATTTGCCATAATATTATGTACCTTTACTCACCTATACTAAAAACGGAATGCACAAAGAAGATAGGCGACAAACAAACGAGACACGCGTTTTTGAAATTTCTTGCCTAGGACTCTTTAAAATCAAATAGAAAACATTTGTAAAAAAAAACCAAAAAACAAAAAAAATGTCCACCGCAGCAACAAATCTGTGAATTTCATTACTGCCGGTACCCATCATCCATGCGAAGAAATCATCCTGGACGGCGGACGCGAGGTCACTTTATTTGACCGACATTCGTAATTTACATATTATTACTATTATTATTATATACAATGCTAACTATAGAGTAACTGACAAAATAAACTAATTTAAACCAATCATGGAATATAAAATATAGAGTATGTACGGTGTCTGTGCCGACATTTACATGATATCCTATGGCATTAACGCTTGGGAATGAACATTAAATTTAATGTTTGTTTGTATTGCATAACACGAATTACGTAACTATTTGTAATAATAATAAGAAAAATGCTGTTATTCATACTTCACATCATGGGTAGGCTTAGGTTCAGAAGTCATAGGAAGGTGATATTTTTCGATTTATGTGAATACAATTGCTTGCTTGGGCATAACTAACAATTAGTGAATTTAATACAAGGTTCATCAAGTTGTACTAGGTGGTTAATAAAAAATTGATCATAACGTAGTAGTTTTTTTATATCGTTTTAAGTTCAAATTCTGACAAAAACAGTACAATTTTAAATTTAAAGTTCTTTCGTTAGCAATGGTTTATTTAATACATTCCAAGATAACTATAGTGTCTTATCGAGGATTGATCACTCTATACGTAGATAATGAAAATCCGCGCTCACCGAACAAAATAATATTTAATTTGAATTTCAGTTAATATATCTTCAGTCCCGAGGAAGAACATATTCTTTCCTTAAGTCAATCTTGTATAGTTTTCATTGTTTTCAATATTAGGAAATTACATGTTGAAAATGGCTTAACAGTATAACTGATAATGGCATTACTAATACATAGCTTAACAAAAATAGTGTTTTAAATGGCTTAAATCATATAATTATATGATTTTCGCCAAACAGAACATACATTATATAGTGGCTAAAGATAAAAAGATATATTTGCAATATAGCATATTATGATGGAATACATCAAACGCACGTATGTCATTTAGATGGAAAAAAAAATTGCATAAGACAAAAATATATATGTGGCGAACATTTACTTTAACTGTTTTTCCCTAGGACCAAAGACATAATGTATTATAATATAAACTGCAGGTACAATATACAAGAAATCACTTATTTGTACAAATAAAATTAATAATATATTATTAGTAGAAGAATTATTATTATGAAAGAGTAGTAAAAAAATTAAACGGAGCGGCGATAAAATGTTGGGGGTATCATTCGTTATGGAACTGACAATAATATAATACTAAATATTTACCTATACGAATTTCGTTGATGTTGGACTTAACATAATATGCTCATAACATAGGTACATCATATATTATGTATATAATAATAAACATAAATTTCCATTAAAAAAAACCCATTGTACGCGACATTTATACGACGAAAAAAGTTATAAAAAATGTCACTTGTTGAAATACTCGTGAATTATCATTTTATAATTTTAAAGAACTATATAACAATACGACGTAGGCACGAATTTTCTCGGTCCGTAAAAATGTGAATTTAGTGCTCTTTGGAAAAAAAGCACATAGATAAAAATATGATTTTTAAACGTACCTATATACCTATAATGTAGAAATGTTTTGTCGTTTCATTGTCTGCAGTGAACCCGAAATTTCGAATATGATGATAGTTATTATATCATGTGTATACATGTACCTGTGTCATAAACACGGTTTATCGTTTCCAATAAAATATAATAACGTTCATAAACGTAAAACTATAGTAGGGGAAAAAACCACAAAGTTTTAGGCGTACTGATATTTTTTTGTTTAAAAACAAAATAATATTCCAAAAACAGATCAGCAAGTAAATAGTAGGTATTCAAAATACAAATTTGAATGTTTGTTATTCAAGTATTTTATTTTTTATTTTTATAGTTGTTTATAAAACACGCTATTTGAACTATCTACCTATTTAACAATTTGCACGGAAAAACATATATACTACATGGTTCCCCGTCCTGCTTTAAATTTAATATAACCATTCAACTATAATATCATTATATATAGATATAGTACAATACAAATAATATAAACTCTACCATATACCATTTACTATAGTTAAAACAAATTTTTTAAAACCTAACGTACTACGCATCATTGATAGTGATTAACAGTGACATAGTAATTTAGTTTGAAAAGCTCGATAAAAAAGTAAGATTATAATATAATGTTATTATAACGGTGTTATTTTAACTCTCGCAATAACCCAGAAACCAACAAAAATAAAACCAGCTATTTTTTGTCAGGTTTTTCAATTTAAAAAAAAAAAAAAAAAAACAATAGGTTACCCTAGTTTAGCGACTTTTAATATATACGATATGAATAATATTTATAGCATTTTGATTTTTACTCGCCAAAACAAAAAAGTATCCTCCGAGAAAAAAAAAACAAATCTCAATGAAACTATATTACACGTAGTTTGTAGTTTCTTTGCCGCACTTAGAATCAAAAAAAAAATTCCCGATTTACCTAAAATAATCATGGATTATCATAACTTTTCATTTTTGAATTCGGTCGTCATAGTATAAGATCGAGGCGGTACACGTCATTATAAATATTACACTGAATAGCGACTTATTCTTAAAGCGGGTTATAAGGTGTATAATATAATATTATAATACGATGATCAATCATTTTAATATTATTATATAATTCATACACTGTTGGTACATATGTTGATAACATTACCGAGAATCGTAAATTTGAATATGAATCGTTTAAAAATAAACGAATTTAATACATTTTAAATAGTTGCGCGTGGTACTAAAGTTATTACTCGGTTTTTTTTTTTTGTGTAAGTATTACATACTTTATATAGGTAAGCTAAAGAAAAATACCAAATATTATAGGGGAATAATATATTTTTCGTTTTTCCCAATGACTCCATTCGGCCCTAACTGAAATAAAATAATCACCGATCATAATAACGCATTATTATTATAAACACTAATTTTGTGTGTCAAGACGTGCGCCGATAATGAGTTTATAAAAAAAAAAAACTTCATTGTAGAGTCAACAAATTATGAAAATATGTCGAATGAAATTCAAATCACAGTATAATAACAGGTAATATTTAAAAACGTAAACATTTTTAAAAAGTAAATAGCAAAAAAAACTGTGACGAAAGCGAATACATTAATGTTTTAAAATCGAAGTGTTTAAGAAGACGTAATACGTGCATCATTTGTGTCGTCTCCGTCTAAAAAAACGCAAAGCATAGCAAATTTTTATTTAGCATAAACGATTTTGTGTGCTATGAATATCAGAGTGAATTTACCTGTTATTAAACTTAAAAGTAAGTAAAAACGTTATGTGAATTTGTACGTGGGAATTTTTTTTTCGATATTTCCATTTTTAAGCGAGATATATGCACGCATTTTTAAATTTTTAAATTTAACATAAAATGATTTACTCTTATCTCGCTAAAACAATAAAATAATACCGAGAAACTAGCCAACGTTTCATCATAACTTATTGTGTAACAGATGTTCTTATGCCTTTAAGTTTGACAATAGATCAAATCAATTTATTCTAACATTAAAATTACAGAACGAAATTGGTTCGGCTGAAGGAAAATTTGTTATGTCCCAGACGCACACAGCAAAATGAAGATGTACATCCTGGTTTAGATACATATTTTGTTTACATTTTTCGAAAATCAAGCGAACATGCTTCAGTATGATGGATTTTTAGAGAGAAAATAATTAAATAGAAATTTCAAAACTGCAGTATTATAGTATACGATCATTAAAACGATAATTTTCCAATCTGAACGTCTGATTCGAATCAAATTTTTCAATATAAGATTGTAAAAATCATACTTATACCGCATTAATATCACCGTCCTACTAATATAATAAATGCAAAAGTTTGTTTGTATAGATGAATGGATGGATATTTGTTACCGCTTCTCGCTCAAATTACAGAACGGATTGAGCTGAAACTTTACAAAGATGTAGGTCTAGACTTAAAATAATATAAGGGACACTTTTTTTTCCCGAATTAAACCCCTAAAGGTGCCATTCAAAGGGTATTTTCGGTATGAAAATCTAATTATCCTTGTCGATTTACGGGCAACCTTAGTGAAACAGACGAAATTTAAAAAAAAATTAAAACAAAAACTATAATAATATTTAATTTTGGCACGGGCAACATTATGGCTAATAATATTATATAGGCAATAATAATAATAATAATATAATTGTGTTGTTTTTTCAGATAAATATGGACCTGTATCACTCGAATAACTATAGAAAGCCGATACGCGTTGTATCGGAAAACAAAAAACCATATTACAATTATAATATGATCATTATTATTATTGTAATCACGATGACAATCATAATGAAATCTATTTTATTGAAGTTTGTTTCGTGTAAATCATTGTGACCGAAATATTATTATAATATATAGGTATATAGGTAGGTAGGCAGGTAGTGGTACCTTTAGTCAGTTATACACGTAACACAATCTACAAAGAGACTATATACATTTTGTTACCCCCGTTTTCGTCGGCGATACTCGAAATAAATTAATAATAAACCGAAAGAGATTTGTTCTGTTAGCGATAATTGTATTATTACATGTTGATGTTTTGTCAATCGAATCGTTGACGTAGGTTTATTGAAATTTGATTTCCACGCCGAAACATAATAATAACGTGCTGAATAATAATAGAGGTATATATGTGCACTTATTACGTAAAAAACCGTATGCCATTCACTCATCGTCTCGAATTCGTTTAATTATTATTATTCTCGTTGCGTTATTATTTCATATATTATGGTACACGCGCAAGTATATTCAATTAGTAATAATAATTATCACTCGCCCGGTGGGTAGGAATAGGGGAGAGGCTGGAGGCTATTTAAAACGTGTGTAACGAATAATATTTTTCGAGTACAATTTTAAATTCCGTATATAATAAATTACGAAATGTATAACTTCTGGCGGGTTAAAACCTCGTGCCTGGCACCATACACAATAATATTAAAATAATATTCGACAAAATAATATGAATTCCGTTTCATCCCTTTAAAACATGAGTAGGTACCTGTAAAAAGTACCTAAATTCGAGTATTCAATATTAATAACGAATTATTATATTTTGTTTACCTAAATATAAAAGTTATACGCAGTTGCAGCCCTCGTGTAATATATTATATTAAATTACGTATATAGGTAGTAATTTCATTATAATTATTTTATATTTTTTTTGTTCCAAAGAGTGACGCGGGATAAAAAAATAATGCATCTTAACATGAAATATTATTCGCAGGTACGTACACAGGGGGAGTTTTCGATGTTTAAACACCCCTCAAAGTATTTAGTTTAACCTAACATAATCTTTTATATGTTTATTAAAATAAAAAAGTTGATGTATAAACATACATAAGCAATAATTTAAATTGTGATATTTCACATACTCTATTTCGCTTAAAAATTAAAAATATCGAAAAATCACCAGAGTTAGCGCACATATAATCTTCTTACCTTTAACTTAGGTTATAATTCAATTTGCTTCAATATTAAAATTAACGGCACAAAACGTGTCCTGTTGAACACAAATTTGTTATGTCTCGCGTTTGTAAGTCACAGACAGTAGATGTCGGTATGGCGTATTCTTAAAAAAAAAATTCGGGAACAATATAATATTTTTCACTGAATTAATTGAAGAATAGTAATAAAAAATAAAAATGTATAAAAAAAAAAAGAAAGAAAACGTTAGAAATGCGTCCATATTGAATAAATATACGTTTATATTTCGAAAACAATTTATATTTTAAAAAAAATCCAAAAATATGCAATTATATGCGAAATAAAAATGATATAATTCAATTAAACTAAATTAAATTGATAGGAAAAAAAACATGCAATATCATAAACATCTGAGCCCCAATAAATAATATTTAACCGCGAGATATCAACGCGCGTATAAAATATTGTGTATTATTGTAAAATTTAAACCGAGTATACAAATAGATTTAATGTTCAATAATGATAATTAATAATATTATTATTATCTGGAGTTTTGTTTTTCGCACAATATACGAACCGTTAAATTTCACAACCGGCGCGTATTCAAATTTTAAAATTATTCAGGAAACATAAAAATATTTCTGGAAAAAAAATGCACGTATATGACTAAGTTTGGATAACATCATCCATAAAAGTTTTTACGATCATTTTGTGGGTAATATTATATAACTCTAGGAGCTTAAAGAGTTTTTTGTCTTTCATGAGAAATGTTAAAATTCGAACATGTGCGCTTTCTCCGTTTAGCGATTCATAAATTTTACTGAAAACAGTTTAAATATAAAAACGTTTCGAGTATCGAAAATAATATTATAATATTGAAAACGACAAAAAAGTATAGAAGTAATTTTGCAAATAAGAAAACCTACTCTTATAACTTATAGATAAAATACGCGAAATTCTAAAAAATAATTTAATATTTTTATTTCGTGTCTAACATTTTGATAAAACCATACGAATTTTTAGCACGATAACTACAGAACAAATTTAGACGGCAGTGAAAGGTCTGTATTTTCAACATATGCTTTTCTTTTTTCAAATTTTTAGTACCTATGTACTACCCGACTAAACTATATTTACTCATCGAATAAAATATGATGTAGTCCGAAGTATTAATACAGTGATGTGCTCAACATATTCATATAAAAGGGGGTTAAATGTGGGAGGTATATAAGGGGGATCCGATTTCTATTTTATATAATTACTATTGTATGTATGAATTTGAGAGGTATTATACTAATTATAATAGTTATAGGATAAATAAAGTTATTTAATTTATATCTGTACGCAACGATTTTAAAATGCCGTTATTTTCACGACTTCTGTCAACATTTGAACTTGAAATGCTAGTAAAAATATTCCTTTTTTTTAACATAAAATACAACTTTAGAAAAACCACCAGTTAAATTTTCATTATTTTTATTGGACCAAAACAATTTTATCTACACCAAAACCAAATAAAACTAATAAAAAAAAAATTGGCAATTTAAAATGGCTATTATAACAACTAGAAAGTATTCAGTGAATATTTTAGACTTTTAAAACATTTTTAAAAAAATATCAACCGTTTTGACGCCGTTATTGTACAAATTGTCTCATTCTTTTCAATAATTAAGAATATTACAAAGAAATTAAATACACATAATAACTAGGCACCAATTAACTAGGCAAACTATGTTTTCAAATAAGACGCTGCAATTGAAAATCGAAATTGGATCCGGTAGATAAGTTGTTGTTTAAAAACAGAAAAACAAAAACGCACATCAGAATCTAAAACAGATGATAACTTTTTCTTATTGTTAGTCTCCGCGCGAGACTTTAACAGGTACCACTCGTGTATATTATAAGCATAAATATAAATATATATTGCACGGCTGCTGCACATGCAACACGTCTCGATAAAATATCTTTTTTTTCCCATAAGCAAATATATAATACTATGCTCCTATTTATTATATAGTAAGTTGAAGGCTGCATGACTCGAGACAATTACGGTTTACAATAATAATTCATTATGGTTACATTTTTATTTATAAAAAAAAAAATATGATGGAACTTTTTTATATGCATAACACTATAAATCAAGCCTCACTGGAAAGGGTAGGGAATGGAAATAAAAATATTAAAGATTTCCAAGTGCACTCGTTTTGATGAGAAATAAATATAATAATAATATGTTAATATTATAATATTATCGTTAAGAGGTTTATCGGTAGATTTTTCATTTGTTCGTTTGTAATGCTGATAAAAATATGTCCGTCAGTGTTTACTCATCTTATACGGTTTTCTCTCATATAGTAACTACACTTGCTTATTGTGCATCGATTGATGGTTTAAAATGTACGTCCCAACCCCCCCCCCATCCTCCCGGAATAATAATAGAATAATTATGTTAATGTAATAGTTACCTAACGAAGTTTATATTTCATAATTATTGCAAATATTGTTATTACGAGTAAATTAATAATGACTAAAAATTCAATAAAATTTATACATAATAATGGAACATAAATATGGATATATATATAATAATTATGTATAACAAATGAACCTATCTATAATATGGAATTTTATCTACATAAAAAAAAAAAAAAAATCGAAAATGTCAAATGTCTATTAATATATCTAATTCAAGAACTGCTAGAATATTTTGAAAATCTGACCACGTCTAAAAAAGGCAAATAGAAATATTCAGGTTTCTACAATAATTTTTAACTAAATTACGTCAAAAAATCAGAATCGAAAAATAATACTCGTAAAACTGTATTGTAAATCTTCTGTTTTTCCCCGATCAGTATAAGAAACCGACAGAGAAAATTGAATATCGACCTTATATATTGCACCAACTAAACAAAATTTCCTTTCTGAAAAAATTGTATTCTCAAAAATCGGAAAAAGGTTTCCAGGGAAAAAACAAAATCAAAAAATCGAAAATAATGAAACTTTTACTGTCGTAAAAGTGTGTCCATTATTTCTATAACTTTTTTCCCGGTTTTTCTCAATCTTGATAAAAATTACTTGAAAAATTGAAAAATTGCTATACACTTTAATCACCAACTAAACAATAAATTCTTCCCGAATAAATACCATTAATGTAAAACAAGTTTTTTTGATAGAAAACCAAAATCAAAAAAAATTAAAAATAATAAAATCGTTAACGCCACATATTTGTCCGTTTTTTCCAGATTTTCTTAATTATAATGAAAACCACTTGGAAAATCAATAAATAAGCACCTATTTATGTAACAACTAGATTTAAAATTCAACAATAATGGTTTTTTGTCATTTTTTGATAGATATTCTGGTAAAAAAATGGATTACAGCCAGAAAACGAACAGACAAAACCAATACATTCCTAACTCCGTTCAGAATCTAAAAATAAGTTTAAGAAAAAATGGGGAAAACTGATCACAATCATACCCAATAAATATAACCTGGCATCGTATCGTTTAAAGTTATTATTTTAAAATCCAAATCCGATATGCCCCGCAAATTCTTCAAATAGATAATAGGTAATTTAAATTGCGATTTATTCAATAAACGCGGCCCAGTTTTTTCTCTAAAATGTGATTCTGAGTAAATAAACAAACCACCAATTAATAAATAATTAAGAGTCCTATTTTTCAATACGCTTATCTATGACAGTGACAAAAATTAACGACATTTTCCGTTTATAGCCGTCTTAAATTATAACATCTTATACAGAGTACTAACATAGACGCAACTAGATCACCAACCTCGAGGATGTTAAAATTATAGACACATCACAGACCTATAGAAACAATACCCTCATAATCCCCTTTATACGATTATTATAATG
This sequence comes from Cinara cedri, assembly GCA_902439185.1. Lineage (NCBI taxonomy): Eukaryota > Metazoa > Arthropoda > Insecta > Hemiptera > Aphididae > Cinara > Cinara cedri. Next base: position 987,361 of record CABPRJ010000476.1, read on the forward strand.
AGCAACTACACATTTTATTTACAGCTTTTTATATGAAAATGTATCATAACATTTTTAACTTTATTTTTTATGTACTCATGCATATTCTGTAGGTAATTTGTATTTTTTTCTGCTTATTAATCATGAAAAGCACGGATAAAATATTTAGTCTATACTATAAAATAGCTTATTGAGTAGTTTTTTTTTTTTGGGGGGGGGGAGTGTTAATTTTAAACTCGGGAGTGCCTAAGACTCTCTAGCACTCCCCTAGTTGCGCCTATGGGTACAGATACCCTAGGGCCTAGACGGATAATAATAAATCCTGGGAAAATCGCACGTGTATGAAATTACTGATCAACAGTGCGCCAGCAAAATAAATACAATTCAAATAAATTTTTTAAGAGTATCGAAGTATTAAATTTAAATTTAAAAAAAAAACGATATTTCGGGTAAAAATAATAATATTATCGTGTCGTTTTCCCCGCAAATCGTATCGTGAAAATATTCCACGTACATGCATATATATATAATATAATTATAGGTATGTATCTGACAGAGATTTAGGAGGCGGCAATGAATGCGCTCAGGCAATGTACCGCACAAAATACGATAATTTTAAAATAAGTCGAGTTATTTGTGTGACAGATAATAAGCACCTTTAATATTATAAAAGGTGTGGTTCTCGATTCTTTATTATTATTTTTTTTTATTTTTTTTTTTTGTTTTTTCGTTTTTGGTTAACGTGTTTTTCGATGCTTAAAACGACGACAACAACGGTATATTATGCAAACTGCAGATTATTACACCCGGAAACTTTTGATTTTAAGCGATTTATAAAGTTTGCAGCGGGTTTTCTCTCCATATAATATGTATATACGACCTATCAGTGGACTCGTATAAAGTATTTGAGTAAAAGTATTCGAATATATACTCTTTTTCGATGTTTACAAACTATTCGGTAATTAAAATTTTATTTTTTGACAAAATATTCGCGGTATTCGAAATACCTACTTATTTCGAATTATACGATAGGTACACAATTTGTACAGACCCGATTGGATTCAAAAAATTAAGTTAAAACGGTTTTTTTTTTAAAAAAAAAAAAAAAATTATTTTGAAACCTATCGCGCTAGTCGTAAGTTAATAATTTGTCGGTTATCCGGATAAACGGAGAAAAAAAATGAAAAACTATCGAATTAGTACCTGGAATTCAAACCGGGAAAATTGCGAAACGGTGTCTATGGTGGTGTTGGCCAGACCCAGTTCCGGACACGTGTCTCTGTCCACGGTGGCCGAAATCGCCACGGCCGGCACCGGTTTTTTCTTGGGCTTGTCGCGATTGGACAATGTCCGCGAATAGACGTCGTTGGCCAAGTCGTTTAGCGCAGCGGCGTCCGCGGGCTGTGCGGACGGCCACTCGCCGGGGACGCGTCGCGAAAAGGCCGCCCGCTGCGGCCGGTCGTCCATGCGGCCACCACCGCCGCCGCCGCCGCCGCCGTTGTAGACTCCGTTATAGTAAACGCCGAGCGTGACCACCGTGCTCAGGACGAGCGCGACGGCCAGCAGCCGCTTGGCCACCCGACCGCCGTTCATGTTTGCCGGGTCGTCACGTGCCGATGTCGCGCGGCGATGACCGCACGTACATGCGCGTTTTCGCCGTGGTCAGCGGACGGTAGACGACGGCGAAGACGGTCCGCCGCCGGATTTCGCGGGAAAATAATATGACGCCGAAAACCCGCGAGCGACCGGTTACGTTTCTGTTCGCCCGCGAAATAATATACCTTATAATAATTGTCCGAAATAAACACGGTGTAGACGCGATCGGGTACTCTGCGCGAACTGTTTCAGCGGTCGCAGTGGGCGTGCTGTTTTCCCGGGAAAAATAATAATATTCGTTATTCCGGTTTACCGCGTGAAAACGCTGAAAAAATAAAATGTGTATGTATATAAATATCGCGTTCGCGCGCGGCAGTAAAGACGACGAGGACGCGGACGCGACGCACTAAACGGCGACCGGACGGCACACGTTGGCGAACGAGACTGAGAGATACAACCGCCTGCGACGAGTACGACCACGGCTACGGGCCGCGGTAACGACGACGACCGCGGCGGTGGTGACGATCGCGACACGGTGAGCCCCCACGGTGAGTATTTGACTACGGTGCGTGTCCTGTTCCTATACCCACGTCGTACGGTTTTTAACCGCACCACCGGCGGCGGCGGTGGCCACTTTCGGTGTCTGCCCGTCATATTGTAAGTTTTTTTTTTTTTTTTTTGTCAAAAATAATATTTTTTAAAATATAATAATGTCTCAGATCTATTCCCCCGCATATATTATTATTATAATATAATATACAACACGTAATAATATTATTATCGTTATTATGTCACCTGCTGGGTACCTATATTATATATTACATATGGTTAGTAACCACCTGCACCCGGGATGGAAGCAATAATAATATTATTACAATATAATATATTTCCCGGTGTGCATTATACAAACATAATAATAAAAACATTAAAGAAAAAAAAAAGAACCCGTTGGCTTACATCGAACCCTAATTGTTGAAATATATTACCATAAAAATATTACAGCCGATTATCAGGGGCTTGGGACTTTTAGCACTTGAAATCCACAACGGAAAAAAAAGGCGTTTTCGGTATCGCTTTTAAATACTAGAATTATTACACGTTTTTCGAGTTCGGTTTTAATCAACAATAGGTACTATTATCAAATTTTGTTTTCATTTAGATTTCAATTTCGGTCTTATACCAGTATTAACCGATATTCAATACCGGTTTCGACACTGGTTTCAAGCGTAGCTAATTTGACTAGCCAATATTGTACTTCATTAATTTCGTTTAATTTATAAAATAGATTAATATAAACAAACAGTATTATATGATAAAACACAATAATATTAATAATTAAAAAAAGTACACCGTTGAGCCTGCTCAAGAATTAGTCATATTTTACTTCACATAGAATAAATTTTCTATAAAAATATTTTTTGTAACACGTACTTGTGAAAAATGATAAAGATTGGAATTAAAATTTAAACCCTCGGAAAGCATATCCATATTTATATCATCGCTATTGTGCTTATCATACAAAATTTCATCTCCCTGATTTTATTTAGGAAGTCTGCTGCAGTAGGGATGTTCAAAGCTAAAAAAAATACTCTCAGACCGCAAAAACATGACGAAATACGTATTGAAATTCAACCCAACTTTTATTATTTCCACTTTTATCTACCTATAAAACAACTCTTATTCCCGAGTTTAAACTCATTATTAGTCCAGAGGGAGTCCCTAAAATTGTCACAAAGTATCCGGAAAAAATAAATATTACAGACACAACGCAGTGCAATAGAGTCTCCATTTTACCGGGAAAATTCGACAAAAAGATATTTTAATGGTTAAAAAAAACATTGAAAAATAAATTAATACAATTTTTAAAATATAAGCAAAATACAAATTTCGAGTAAATCGTATTATATTATACTATAGTATGATACACGTAAAACACTAATATTTATAGTTGATATGTAGCTTCGGTGCGGACCAAAAGAAAAAAAATGTCATCTCCACCCCTTAAATTAATTTTTGTTTTAATAATTTATTCTTATTATATAATTTGTTTATGATTACTTTCCTTTTAATGCAGTGTGTGGTTTATTTTCACATTTCAATGATTAAATAAAATATAGTAGATATAATTGTTTTAAATGAAATCAAGAAAAAATTAAAGTTAATAGACAAACACATAATAGGTTTGGTTCTTGTTTTTTTTTTGATTGAAAAATTCTGAGCTACACGTACATCACTGAGATATATTTACCTGTCATAATACATGTGTATGCCTACCTATCACAATAATAAAACGACTAAGTCAAATAAAGGATTTTGAGCGATGACATTATTATAATTTATAATGGGAACCAAAGTTTTTTTAATGAACACCATGTACTCTACGTTAAACAGGAAATACGTCATTCAAATTGATCAGATCGGTTCGATACTGCGCAGAAAATATAACGTATGATTAATACGATTTTATAAATTGTTATTTTAGTCGACATTTTCAAAGGAGACATTTTTTTAAACTAAAATAGTATGTTTACATTCAAGTTCTAGCTCCATAAAATAATTTAAAATGTGTTTTACAATTAGGTTTACTTATTTTTAACGTTTTTAAGGTTTTCAATGTTTTCAAACGTTTGAGAAATGTCCCAAATTATAGTATAATAATAATTTATTAAAATGTTTACCAATTAGTTAGACACTTAATAATATATTGTAAAGAATTACAGCTAAAATAAAAAAAAATAATAAAATCAATATTGTTTAATATTTCAATATATCGTTGGTTAATTATTAAAACTGAAACATTACCCAACTTAATTCCTACAGTATGTCGAGGTATTATCGATTGAAAATCTATCGGTTTTAAAATTTAACGGTTATTTTAGATTCTAAGTGCAGCGAAAGATTATGTATTGGCTTTACTATATAGTGCATATTTTTTTTCTATCCGTTAACAGTTTTTCTACCAAAAATATTGCTTTGAGTTTCAAGTAAAGTATCTCTGCTAAAAGCAAATTGTATCTAGTTGGTGCAATAGGAGTTCGTGTTTTTTTTTTTATATTATCCTTGTTGCTTTCTTAATAATTGGGAAAATTCTAGAAAAACATGAAAGTTTACGGCATTAACGGTTTCATTATTTTCTATTTTATTATAAGTTAGTTAAAAATAATCTTATAAACCTGAAATTTTCACAGAATACTTACATAAGCCTATTCTAAACGATTTTTGAGCTATTTATAAGTATTTAAATGTAAAAAAAATTGAGCATAATGTAGTAGATTTGTTTTAAATGTGTATATATATATATATATCTAAAAGTTTTTAAGTTCAAATGTTGACGAAAATCGTAAAAGTTACGGCATTTTAAAACACGCTGTAGATACAACTAAACTTCGCTCAGAATCAGATTTCGTTAGCAATAATTTATTGTTGCGTACAGATATAATCTAAATAAATATACCATAGTTCCCTAATTTCTTATTTATACAACAGAGATACACCTATTACTAATATCTGGTTTTTTTTTTTTTTGGCAATGTTTTTTATTGGAGATCTGTTTTTCGATCAAATAAAAACGATTAGTGGGTACTTAAATATAATTTATTACTAATGGAGTAAATCCGTATTAATTTTTAGTTAATATTTGTTGAACGTATTTCTGAAGGAAAACACATCATGTCATAAGTCTTAAGACGTCTACACTCTATACGTCATTACGTCATGTATATATTGTACGTGTACACATTATAACTCGACAACCACATTAATTATCAAGACAAACTCTAGCATAACAGTTAACAGCCGTTTTTCTTTGTTAGAAAGATTAAATGCAATAATACTATAGTAAAATATCGATCTATCCGAATGCACGAAAACCGACAATCGGCCAACGGTGTCATTTTATTAAAAGTATTGTTTGAATACAAATACTTTACGATATGTTTTGTATTTGAATAAATACCGCTAATAATCCTGAATAAACAATCGGAAAAATATGGCAGTAGTGGCGAAAATTCTTGAAGGTTATGATGCCAAGAAAAAAAAAGATGACATTAATAACTTTAATTTTACGAAAAAAAAATAAAAAACTTCAAATTTCTAAAAAAAAAATATTAAATTGTGATGTTTTTAGAATTATTTTTAAGAATATAACAAACCAAACGACGTAATGGCAAACGACCTATATAGCAAAATAGCATCGTAACGAAATTGTATAACTATTAGAACTTAATTGTGTAGATTAAAATTACAGTTTACAAACACATTCAACTAAATTTAAAGAGACTACTATTTTCGAAAGCACGCCGTACTACATTGCTTAAAGTATTATCAAAGAAAAAAAAAGTTTCGGTCATTGTATGAGTTTTCATTTGGGTTTTTTTTTTTTTTAATAGCTACACATTTTTTTATTAAGCAATTATTATTTATTATTATTATTATTATGACTTTTCGGTTGTTATTTTATTAGTTGATTAATCGATATTTTATTAGTTTGAAAGAACCAATTTTTATTTTTATTTTAATGATGATTTATATATGAGTAAATATTTAGCTACATGTTTGTCGTTAGTTTATTAGGAATAATTAGTAGAACGAGATATTATACTGCACTTATAGGTAGTATCGTAAAAAATTATTTTCAAAAATTTAATAATAAACGGAATAAAGACTATCTTTAACGTATATATCCAAAAACTAAAAATGTAAATTACTATATAATATCAAGGAAGAATGAAGTTATTATATAAAAATACTTTTCTTATGACTTTTAAGCGCTTTTGACCACATAAAAATTCTCGTTTTTATAGCCTATTCTACCTCTATTCATTACCATTAAAATTGTGTAACTCTATGTACCTAATCTATTTTGCATTATTTTTTGAGATGCGCTCTTGGCCTTCAGCTATTATTTATTGACCCAATCCGCAAAATTTATTATATATTTTGTAATATCCCAAAAAAATTGTGACGGTTAAAAAACAATTTTAGAAGGAGACTCGATTTTTTTTTTTGGCGAGAAATATTTTCATTTTAATTTTATCGTTATATTAAACAAATAAAGAAAAAATATGCATAATTTCGATGGTTTCTTAAAATCAATTAGTATATTTTATGTATCGTACTGCAAATGAAAACCATCCATCTCGAAACAATCAATACCGCATTTGTCTTGAAATTTGATTGATTATATTGTGCGGGTGTTCGATGATAATATTACTTATTATACATATTTTATCAAAGTAAATAATAAAAACTTTTTATAAGAACATCACTTTACGTAATAACAAAACAAATGCATTTTAACCTATATTAATCAATATAACATAAATTATTGGATATTGTTCCTGGAACTTTTAATTTATATTGTCTTGAATTAAGAAAAAAAAGTACCTACTTATATATCTGTGAATCAATTACACATTGTTGTATTTTAATCTTAATTATATTCCATACAAATTACTGATTTTTTACGCAATGCTTATTTAAATTATACATTTGTGAAAAGACAAACTATATTTTTGAATGATAAAATAATTAATGGATAATATAATATAATAATGTTAATATCTTTACGGTAAACCCGGAAGCAAAACAGTTTTTTTTTTCAGTTCATTACTGCTGTTCATTCTGCCAAGGTAATTAAAATTGTATATGGTTAAAAAAAAAAGAATGTAAATTAAGTATATCAAAATTCCTAATTATTATTATATTTAATAACTAGAGTCCGGATTGAAATGCACAAAAACCCATCGAAAAATGCTCTAGAAAATAAAAAGTAAAAATAAATTAAGGAAAAAATTATCATTTAGGTCATTTTAAGGGCAATATATATTTTTTTAATTTATTGTTTTATTAGATAGTCAATAATTTTTATTTTATTTACCTAACCATTTACATAAAAAAAACTTGAAAAATCGTCACGCATATCTTTCGGAACCGTATTATTAATAATATTCATTCTATAAATACAACAAAATATAAATTTAAGATTCTGTTAAATTCTACGCCTTTAAAATTATCTTATTCAACTAAAAATGAATAATAAAAACCTACACGTTATCTGTTTTATCTTTAAATAATATTCTGAATGATCTAAATTTAAATGGTTAAATCATATAATGTGCACATATGAATTGAAGCTAATAAAATGACGAAAAAATGCTCTAAATATGGAAAAATGTCGATAAACGCAAAATTTAAGTGTCACCTTTGAATCGAATAAATGAACAAAAAACTACAGATTTTGAATTGAAATCCGCGTTTTACTAATAACTGTATATTTTAATATATGATACAAGTGTAGACAACAGTTTTTAACATTTTCGGAGTTCGGCATTACAGTGAAACTACACCTGTACGTGTAATACGCTAAATTATCAAAAATATTGACATTTTTACTAAATCAATTTCGTTCCATATAATACATATATAATTTTTTTTTTTGGAATACGCAATATTTGATTTTCCAGGTTTTTTTGTACAAGCGACATTTAGTTGTTTGTGAGAAATTCCCCGAAATTCTTGTACGTGTATTATAATACCGGCGTGACGGTCAGCTTTGTTACACACACCACAACAAATACGTATACATACTATTATTATACGCGTAAGAGTAATTTGCGCATTAATCAAAGTCGACAATCTCTAATTAATATCGAATTGTGAACGAAACATGGCGTTGTTTTAAAATATATAATATAATACGGAATGTGGGTGATCGTACGAAAGTCCGAGCGAGGGATTCGACGTGTTTCGCCGCGCCATTTTGAAAAAAAAAAAATAATAATAATAATAAATTTCAAATGGAAGGAACGATAATTAAGTCACTCTCGAAACTCCTCCCATCGTGTTATAGGTATACATACGCATTGTATATACGATTATTTAAATTAAATTATGCGCGTGTTTCGGTGATGCTTCCCGGTTGTTAGTAATTATATATTATGTATAGGTATGGTTTTTTTTTTATTATAATACGTTTGAATATATTTGTTGCGCAACACGTGTAAACGCTAAGTCATTGAAATCTCAAATGTTTATATAGTATATAGGTATATATATATTATATAATATGTATAAAACAATAAAAAAGGTATATATACTTTTTTCTTCTTCTTCTAATTATTCACATCCTCTTGCATTGCGAACATCCCGAGTGTTATTTCTATTGAATATAATTTATACGCGTAGGTTTTTTTTTTTTTGTAAATTACAAGACTTCGAGAATTGAAGTTTTTTTTTATTATAGATATATTTCATATTGCAATAATTGAATAATAATTATATAGTATAGGCAGTATATTGTGCGAGGACGCATGAAGGCAACAAACGACTAAATATTTGCAAACTTTTTTTAGACAGTTAGATTTTTATTATGATTTTTTTTGGTGATCTATTTCCTTTAAATGAATATCGTTAAATACAATCATACCCACTGTGAAAGAACATTACGATAAATTACCTATTCCTATTCCTATACATGCAAACAAATAATTATCTAGATACAACATAGAGATAAAAAATATTTAAGCTATCTCGGATAATAAGATAATAAATAAATACAATTTATCTAGATAGAAATAAGATAATTTTTTTTTTTGTTCGTAGAACTTTTTTAGCTAGGAGATAAAAACGTAAATGGTTAAAATAATTCTGTACATGCAAAGGGCGGTATATAATATATAGTTAACTATAGTAACTTTTTTATTAAAAGTGTAAAAATTGTACGGTTATTTATTTAATATTTTCTATTTGTCTTTTAATAGTCTTTAATATTAAAAATATAAGAGTATGTAGATTTATGTGCAATAAAAAAAGTCGATACGGCTCCAAACGAAAAAAATAGTGAAGTAGTATCCGTAGTATTTTTTGCCCCGTGGCCAAGGTAACCTAAAAAATCAACAAAAATAAAACATTGACTTGAATTGATAGTTTATCGAAAAATTGTACGGAATTTAAACATTTTATTTTTTTCAAGTAAAGTACCAATGATCAAAAAACCACATATTTGTAGGTATACTATATTACCATGAACAAATCGGACCATTTTCACTAGTCAAAAAAGTGTTTTCGAAGGAAAAAAATTCAAAAATACATACATATTAGTAAAACTATAATAGTTTCTTCACTACACCAAGAATCTAAAAAGTTTAGTTCAATAACTAATAAAACATGATTATACGGTTATTGTTATAAAGTGTCACTCTTCTTATCTTCACACTAATAACATTAGGTATTCCTACCTATAATTTCAATCCTCATAAACAGTATCCGGTATCATTAGAAATTCAGTATAGGTACAATCTGAACGATTTTATTATTTTTGTATCATAGATTTTTATTTTATGAATAATGCGCACTTACGGGTATTGAGTACGTAAACCCTATATACATGTACTTATTTTAGCAGTAAAACCATCCAAACCCGAATTAAATTGAACTTTCACAAAGTTCTATTATATTTATATAATATGTGGAGTTTAGTCACGAAAATTACTTTTGTATTTGTATATATAATAACGCGGAAACCTTTTTGAAACGGGTATCTCATTCGATAGGTAATCGAGTTAGAAACATCATTAAAGGTTTCATTGAACGTAAACGCGTATATTTTATTTACTCGGTGAATGTTTTATATTTATAAAAAAAAACCTTTCTACATGGACTGATGAAGAGTGAATAAAATAATAATTGGTAAAATATGCTGACGATGTTGCTGCTCTTAAACTATAACAATATTTTTTTTCTACTTTTATTCTGTAAGTGTTACAGAAAATATTCTGCTTAAATACTACTAAGGTTATTGTTAACGAACTGCTAATATTATAATATATTTACTAAGAACCATAGATGTTGCACGACGAGAATAATTGTTACCTATTTATTTTTTAACAGTAAATAGTGATGTATGCAGCGAGAGTTCAGGTATTGTACCCACCTTTTTTATGCCCTTTTTATAGGCATAAAAATACAACTATGAATGTTTATGGAGTTTTTTAATTGAATTTTTATAATTTAGCTGAGAATAGCTTAGTTTTACAAGAAAAAAGCTTGATTTATTATATAAACATAAACATTTTTGGCTTTTAAATTCTTAACGTGATGACTACTATTTGCTACATAATTTCCCATTGAATCTGTCAAAATCGAAAAAAACAAAGTGATATATTTCAAACACGGCCAAATCGCTATTACCATTTCAACGTAAAAGCTTTTTGCCGTTAAAAAAACTTCGATTTATTCAAAAACGTTCCATATGCATTTGTTTATAAAAATGTAATACTAATATAGTTTAAAAATAAACTCTCCCTTTAATATTATCGTTCATATAGACTTACTCAGTAAAAATAAACTTTTATTATATATAATCCAATTAAAGAATTTATTTTTCAATAGGACTAATTCGAGTTTTTTTCAATAAAAATACTTCAATGAAAAATAACTATAATACTTCCACTCGGACTTCAAAGATTTAAATTAAAAGGGAAAGATAATTTTATCTAAATAAGAAAAGGATTCCGCCTCCCTACTTTAACCACTGCAGCTGTCAATTCAAATGTTTTAAAATTAGCTACCCTGTAAACACATTATTTTTAAAAACTCGAATTAACTGTAAATATTTGTTTGCAAAAATGTATTTTTTAATAAAAATAAAAAAGTTTTTCTTGTTACGTATATATATAATAAGTTTATTTATAATGCAATTTAAATAACTGAAGATATTGTTTTCTGAAAGGAGTGTTAATGTACATAATGTATAAAAGACAAGGAAATAAACATATTACGAGGGTGGTAAATTTCTTAACAAAGGTTCTCTTTCACAGTAACGTTCATATATATATATATATTAAACTTTGTTAACAAAGCTGTAATTAGCATTCCCGGTCATCGTGTGAAAACAGTTACGAGTAATTTTAGTGGAATAAAAGGGTTTAAGTAATGTTAAACGGATTGTTATTATTATAACATAAATTACTATATAATAATTCTTGATGGTAACCCAATGGGCCAATGATATTATTGTACGTTATTGATTAATTAACCATTATACTTATGTATTCTTCATCAGAATTTTTTTTTTTACAGAGGGTGGCAAAAAATTATATTATTTGTATACATTAAAAAAAGAAATTAGAAATAGTACTTTTGTTAGCTCGATTTTTAGAAAAATATTGACGATAAAAACTTCTAAGTAATATATATATATATAGAGAGAGAGAAGTATATTATATGTAGTACCCAGTAATAAAGGACGTATATATAACTTTTGGAGAGAGATCACTTTACGATTGTCGGCTTTACTACCTACCGAATTAATTAATTTTACGCAATCCCATGATATAATTTCATTAATTTTCGACAAATTCGTATTAATACCACAGACATATTGTACAACTATATAACAATTAGTTACTTAATAACTAGACAGCTGGTTGTGTTTTGATCGATGATACTCGGTAGTCAGGTACAACTTGGATAATGTTGGACTAATCGTTCGAATAATGAGAAACATCAAAATTTTCCTGGGATTTTCTTATAGTTTGTCTGTGATACCCACGTACTAGTTGTACAGTGCACATATTATGAAGGTAATTATAAAATGTATTCGTATATATATTTTGTATATTTATGCATGGCTCTACATTAAACTGAAGGAGGTAGAAAAAACCAATGACTTATTACGTATTATGACCTATAATTATATAATTATTAAGATATTATAAACGTATTTAATAACTAATAAGCTGAAGCCCAATAGATTATTTATCAAGCATTATGTGCCAGTACCAGTAATACATCATACCATTTGTATCTACTATAACTAAAGTCGTACTGTGTATTATTTACAGGGCAAATATCAGCTCTATCTGGGTGATAAGAAACATAACATCAAAAAGAAAAATTACCAACTACTAAAATTTGAATTTAGTATCAGTGATGACCCTGGACCCTAACCGACAAAGTTAGAGGTCGAAGGTTAGAGCAATGTAAAAATGTTAGAAATTCTTATTTCGTAAACAGTGACCAAGTAACAAATGGGGCAAAGTATCATAATTATATACCTAAAGTGTTATGGGAATCGGCTATTTATACATTTATTATATAGGTATGTCTATGAGTAATACAGAGAACAAAGTGAAGATCCTCTAACAGGTATATTGACTTCAAAATTAAAAATCTTCCATTCAATGAGGTTGGTCCTTTTTATAGTACTCATTTATTATATATTTTTTTGTGACCGAGAATAGTATGCGCCACGCCGTTGTTGAATTGTGATAATATAATATTATTTGCTGTACATTTTCAAACGACATTATAAATTACTCTACGATCCATCATAAATAATTGACCCATCAACTTCACATAATATTATACAGACATCATATACGATATGAATCTAATACAACCTAAAAGATTAATTTTAAATTTTACCATAATATTATTATATATTTGATGTAATTCGTTCCGTAGTATAATAGAAGAATGATACTGTTGTAATTTCTAAAAGGTTTAAAGTTGATTAAATAAAGACATAAAGGAAGTATGACATCATAACGTCATGTACTTTATATATTGTTGGAATGAGACGGACGTTTTCTGCAACCTTTGATACGCCAACGTACCAATCTGTTTTTTTGATTTGTGTTATTTTTAGTACATAATATAGTTACCCACGTGAAAATATCAACGTTTGCATTAAGAACCCCATGAAATGTCATCACTTCAGACACTAAATTAAATTAGGGTTCACACATTCGGATAAAGCGCGCTGTATTATATAATCTGATGTAGTAATATAAAATAAAAGTCCGTGTTTGGCTGTAAAACAAATATATAAACCAAATCTATAGCCAGCTGCAGATGTCTAAAATTTTAAAAGTAGGTGAACTGCAGGTGTAGAGGACAAAACAAAGAAGACGTGCATTAGCTAGAGAGATCATTTTTTTTTTTTTAACTTCTTTGTTATTTTCCTATATAATGATGGGAAAAAACTGACGGAAAAAACATCGAAAACAACGAGAATATTACACGAAACACCATCTCCGTTTTTTTTTCTGTCAAAATTGATTTAGTTTCTTTGTTGTAGTAAACGAATATTATAATTGTTAAGAAACTTAGAATTTTCCCCGAATATTATCGTTAACTGCATTTTCTAAACGTTGTATTATTTCCGAAATATTTAGGTATTTTAGATTCTGAGTGGACCAAAAATCTTGCTTCGATTATTAAGTGTAGCACCTTTTCAGAAAGGAAATCGGTGTGAAGAGATACTTTAAAAATGTAGTTTTTCGATTTTTCAGGAGTTTTTCATCAAATTTGATAATGGTTTAATGTTAATTACATATATACATTAAATTACCTATAACAGTGGCTACCCGTCCCCACTATCCTAGGACGTCTTTTTCGAGTTACTATTATGACAATTAGGTATTTTTTAAATGTTCAACTATTTTTTCTTATTCTAAGCGTAGAGCGAATTACTTTGATGTGTTTTTTTTTTAATTGTTCTTTTAACAATATTTCTACCGACATTTTTTCTCAAAAGCACGAATTTCAAAGATGGTTTCAGGGAGCAAATTTTGTAATTGGTTGGTCCGAAAACTCAGAAAGATGTTAGGTCATTCATAGGTATGTGTTCATATTACAGAAAACACGTAAAAGATTTTGCGAATATAGCTCACCCACTCACTGAATTGACTAAGGGGGACACTAAAAAAATNAAAATACAATTACTTGGTCACATAATATCTCGAGACGGTACAAAACCCACTGATACTAACACAAAAGCAATTACTGAATTTAAACAACTGAAAACTCAGAAAGATGTTATGTCATTCATAGGTATGTGTTCATATTACAGAAAACACGTAAAAGATTTTGCGAAAATAGCTCACCCACTCACTGAATTGACTAAGGGGGACACTAAAAAAATTATATGGAACGATGAACATGAACAATCCTTTAATCAGTTAAAACACATTTTAACTTCTAAACCAGTACTAAACCATTTTAATGACGAAAAAGAAGTTTACNGTATGTGTTCATATTACAGAAAACACGTAAAAGATTTTGCGAATATAGCTCACCCACTCACTGAATTGACTAAGGGGGACACTAAAAAAATTATATGGAACGATGAACACGAAAAATCCTTTAATCAGTTAAAACACATTTTAACTTCTAAACCAGTACTAAACCATTTTAATGACGAAAAAGAAGTTTACTTAACTATAGACGCTTCGTTATTAGGTGTAGGAGCTTGCCTTGAACAATGCGATAAAAATAACATACTACATCCAATTGGATACGCCTCTAGAAAACTATTGAATAACGAAAAAACTTACTCGTCCACAACATTAGAACTATTAGGACTATGTTTCGGCATTACATACTTTCGGGAATACTTATGGGGAAGACATTTTGTTAGATTTCAATTTCGAAATAATCTACAAAAAAGGAAAGGAAAACAGAGTCGCTGACGCTCTTTCTAGAAACCCCATCAATAAAATTGATATTAAAACTGATAATGATAATTTAAATATTGACTTAGCAAATATAAAAAGCCAACAAAATAATGACCAATTTTGTTCCCAAATTATAAAATCAATCAACAACATTCAAGTTGATCAAATCCCAATTGATATTAAAAGGAAATCGAGACAATTTTTGATAATAAACGACATATTACATCACAAACACTTTAAATCTCCAAATAATATCAATTATCCATTAGTAATCCCACAATCACTGATAAACAAAATATTAAAGTCATATCACGAATCACCCATTGAAGGTCATACGGGTATATCACGCACTATTCACAAAATACTATTAGCCAACATTAGTTCATGACCCAAGTACATAAAATCATGCCACAGCTGCCAAATAAACAAAAAATTAAACGGGAAACCCATAGGACAACTAAATCCAATACCCCTTTCAAACAGACCCCTAGATAAACTAACTTTCGATTACTTAGGTCCGCTCACATCAAGCAATAGCAAAAAATACGTCTTAGTGGCAGCATGCAATAACACAAAATTTATTTTCACAAAAGCTGTTGAGTCAGCCACAGCACATTCAACCATAAACTTTATTATTCAAATAATATCACAATGGGGCTGTTTCCGATAATTTTCATCTGATAGAGGTACACACTTTAGAAATCAATTAGTGAGCGAAGTATGCAGTAACTTGGGAATAAAACAAATATTATCAACCAGTTACTCCCCACAAACGCAAGGATTTGTTGAAAAAATAAATGGTGTATTATGCAATGCTCTAAAAAATTACATAGACTTAATAACCAATCAAGATGGTCATATTATTTACCATACGTTACGTTAAGTTCCAACGCCACACCACAAACTAGCACTAAATACAGTCCTTTTTACTTAATGCACGGTTTTGAACCTTATTTTCNAACAGTTTAATGACGAAAAAGAAGTTTACCTAACTATAGACGCTTCGTTATTAGGTGTAGGAGCTTGCCTTGAACAATGCGATAAAAATAACATACTACATCCAATTGGATACGCCTCTATAAAACTATTAAAAAAGGAAAAAACTTACTCGTCCACAACATTAGAACTATTAGGACTATGTTTCGGCATTACATACTTTCGGGAATACTTATGGGGAAGACATTTTACTGTATTTTGTGACAATATCAGCTTACAATACTACACAAACTTGAAAATATCATCGGCTAGAATAGCTCAATTAACTCTAAAATTGTTAGATTTCAATTTCGAAATAATCTACAAAAAAGGAAAGGAAAACAGAGTCGATGACGCTCTTTCTAGAAACCCCATCAATAAAATTGATATTAAAACTGATAATGATAATTTAAATATTGACTTAGCAGATATAAAAAGCCAACAAAATAATGACCAATTTTGTTCCCAAATTATAAAATCAATCAACAACATTCAAATTGATCAAATCCCAATTAATATTAAAAGAAAATCTAGNAATAATCTACAAAAAAGAAAGGAGAACAGAGTCGCTGACGCTCTTTCCAGAAACCCCATTAATAAAATTGATATTCAAATTTATAATGATAACTTAAATATTGACTTAGCGGATAATGATAACTTAAATATTGACTTAGCGGATACATTAATAAAATTGATATTCAAATTTATAATGATAACTTAAATATTGACTTAGCGGATATAAACTTAGCGGAAAATAATGACCAATTTTGTTCCCACATTATAAAATCAATTAACAACATTCAAATTGACCAAATCCCAATTAATATTAAAAGGAAATCGAGACAATTTTTGATAATAAAACGACTAATGACATAATTCATGTCAGAAGATTGAAACTATACATTAATAGAAAGAAAAAGTAGGCAGATTAGAAAAAAAAAAAAAAAATAATAATAATAACAAATAATACTATAACAATATATAATATAATAACATATATATATATATATACACATAAAAACCGTTTATTTGAAAGGCCTCCTCACAACAATAATTATATGGTACCATACGTTTTAACCATTTTTACCATCTTATTACGCTCAGATATTATAGTATTATCGAGTAGGGCACCTAATATAACAAAAAAAAAAGAAAAAAAAAAAAAGAGATACGTAATATACCTTTTTTTTTTATAATCTTATAAACACACGCAAAGACTAAACAAATTATCATATTCTTCCACCCATCCGATAAAACTATTATATACTTACTTATCAATAAACTTTTATTCACAGGGTTTTTCTTTCTCTTCCCTTCCACATTATTACTATCATAATTTCCTTATATTATTCGTAACTATTTGTTCATTTATTTATATATAGATATTTTTTTTTCTTTATTTATTATATAATACAAATAATCAACATGCTCAAAGACTCTCTGTTTATATTCCTTACACTTTGCACAACTACAAACGGATTTATAGCTTATGATTGTAGTGGATCATAAGTCAACATCACGTCCTTCAACAGCTTAGAAGTGGACGACTGTGACATACCAACGCCCGTCGAAATCCAACACATGCGAAGAATAAAATTATTACAGAAAGCAGAAACACAACCCGTATATTTCCAAACATGTTTTATTTCCANCACAACTACAAACAAATGTATAGCTTATGATTGTGGTGGATCACAAGTCAACATCACGTCCTTCAACAGCTTAGAAGTGGACGACTGTGACATACCAACGCCCGTCTATCTAACACATGCGAAGAATAAAATTATTACAGAAAGCAGAAACACACCCCGTATATTTTTAAACATATTTTATTTCCATTAACATAGAGTGTACTACACGCCTCTAGGAAATATAATATCCTCCTCAAAAATTGAAACCAGCTACCACACTATCCTGGTCTTACGAAAATGCAGATAATTTCATGATGGTCGGAATTTACATTCCAGAAATATTCAATGCACTACTAAACACCTCATGTACCCGCATTAAACTGAAACGGCCTAGAAAAATCTAATAAGACAGACAATTGGTCATGAATTAATAAATCAAGGATTTGACACTAGGAATATCATAAGCGAACTAACAATAAGTAACATGGTCCATTCTGAATTACAAAAATTTGGGATAGGACATGTCGCATTCAGCCTCTTAGGAATCTTTGTGATAGGCAAAGTTTCTCTAATGACTATCAACACCATACTGAATATATCCATCCTTTACAACACATTTGGTTGGAGCAATAAATTAATAGCGGGTATTTTCTCCAACATAACGCATTATCTAATGCACAAGGAGAACTCGAACAGATACAGGGCTGTTTCTACTACTATCACCAACAAGACAACGGAAGAAAAACACCCTACTCCACAATTGTATCCAAATCTTCGAAGAACTTCAAAATAAAATAAGTATCCACCACACATCACATGCATACGGACCCCCCTTTCATATTATATTCATTTACTCTCTCCCCTTATTAATACTANACTACTATGACCAACAAGACAACGGAAGAAAAACACCATACTCTACAATTGTATCCAGATCTTCGAAGAACTTCAATATAAAATAAGTATCCACCACACATCACATGCATACGGACCCCCTTTTATTTTATATTCATTTTACTCTCTCCCCTTATTAATACTACAATTTAATATTAAATATTGATTTCTTTATAAAATAATATGCATTGTTATGAGGGCATAACAAAAAAGAGACTGGGGTGGATGTAATGATATGCTATTTAAGCTATCATACATTATGTAAAATAAAATATTATAAGTCAAACAATTAACAACGGAAATTATAGTTAAACATTTACATCCGATGACATTCCTTTTTTCTTATCAAATAACATATATTTTAGTGCGATATTTACTCATCGTAAGGAGATAATACTTAAGCTATCATATATAATTAAAATAAATTATATAGTCAATATTGTAAAATAATTATATTAATTTGTAGCCATTAATNGCCTGAAGAAGAAAGGTAAACAAATTTATAATTAATTTATACGTGTGAATCGAATTTACATAACTAGGCACCTCCCGCCTTATTTTTGAATTACTACAGTTTTAAGACAACCTTCATTAGAAAACCGGAAACAAAATTATAGGTTTTAACGATTTCATTGTTTTTAATCTGTACGCACTAAGTTTTTTACTAGGAATATTAGTAATATAGCTTTAATAAAAATCTGCCTAGACACCTTTTTTGTTTCATTTTTTTAATCTAAATGGTGAACAAGAAAGTCGTTTTCTAATTTTTTGCGAATTTTTCTTACTAATTTAAAAAAAATTTGAAAAACATAGAAAGAACCATAAAGTTTACGGAAACATTGGTTTCATTATTTTTAATTTTTTTCTGTTATAATTCAACTAAAAATATTCATAGAGACTTGAAATTTTGATAGAAAAGTTATACTTTAATTTTTATAGACATAATAAAATATTCAAAACATTTTTGAACTATTTTTATGTATTTAATGTTTGCTATTTTTTTTACATAATTTGTATTTGGTAAGTAGGTCCTACTTATGTGGATATAATTGTTTGACTAAACAGAAATATTTGAAAATTGAACAAGAGAAAAGGTTAAGTTGTACTTGGTGGTAAAAAAAAATAAAATGTAATGTAGGTTTTTTTTATTTTGGTTTTAATATCAAATTTTGATAAAAATCGTAAATATTATTACCTTTAAAATGATTTATAAACAAACTTTGCTCGGAATCGTTTTTCCTTAACAATGGTATATCGTTGCTTATACACAAATGTTTAGAACTCACAAATTATACTGTACAAATTATTATTAAATATTATTTATTTTGTTTTTCAAGTATTTCTAAAATAGTAAAATAATTCGATCATAATTAAAAACTTGATAAGCGAATATCGGAAAGTTGTAATAATTGTTCTAATTATTAATCTTTTAGATACATATCTAACTGCAGAAAACCATGTCCCACAAGAATTTAATAACTCAATACATCGGCGGCTGTTAGATATAAATTCCATTAGTGCAAACTAAATATTTAATTTAAAATTGTGTATAATATAAAAAAACTTAAAGATTTTATTTTTTGAATTATTGTATAGTAAGTATTCAAGAACTTCATCTAAGTGCAGGTGTAAATGGATAATTCAAATATTGTCGAACTGATTTCGTTAAAATTATTCATATTATATTATAAAAAGAACAGGATTTTTTTTTATCTATTAAATCAACAATAAAAAAGCGAGATATTATTATCATATAATACAGTTGTTTTAACTTAATGAAATATAACTCACGGTACTTATAATTGCACAAATTTACATTTTTAATAAATTCATTTTAAATACAAAAGAAATAATGTTCATTATGCATGACCTAGGAATAAAAAGAATATTCCGATTATATTATTTTTGTATGTAAAATTTGAAGTACTGTCTAGCTACATATTATTATTTTATATATTTCATCCCAAACATTTGTTTTTACTCACCATTTTAATACACTATATCTGTTTTGCTTAACGCTGCCCGTGCCAATTTATTTTCTCCCTCCTTTTTTTTTTTAACCATTTAGAAACAGATTGTTTTATAAAAAATCATTTTAAAAACCGAAATCTATTAAAAAGATTCAATTTAACATGTATCCCTTTCCAAACCCATTTCAATCACTGCAGTTTAACAAATTTGTATTTCTTAACCCGTCAAAACTAAATTAATTAACCTAATAACTGTTTTTTTCGTCCATATCACCAGGGTTTAGGGCCAAAAAAAAATTAAATTTTCATAATAAAAATACCTAAACTCTTATGTGATCCACCCTTTATACAATTTTTTCTTCGAAAATCCTGCTTCGAAGTGGACAGGGATTCCTTCCATCCGCTTCTCTGTGTACATTTTTCAGTGACGGATATCGAGGGCTAGCAATAAGTGGATCGTCCCCCTTTCAACACTTTATATTAGTACCCAATTCATCAATATTTGATGTTATAGTTTTAAATTGGTATATTATAGTATTTATATGAAATACTTATAAATAAACTGCTAAAATAATGAGCACCTAAAGAGGAGCGTGCTCAACAATGTTCAATGTGAGGGTTGTTGTAGATAATTTTTTCAATTGAACGATCAAAAAATGTATATTTTCGTAAAAATTATATAGTAATACATTTTAAAAAAATATTATGGGAGGGGTTGATCCCGAGACCATCTGTTGATTTTAAATTTATTCCCCAAACAAAGCTGCGAAATTTCCAATTCTCTGCATGCAATAGATTCACGTAAAACAAACATTTTCTCTTTAAATATATTATGATTTACGTCGATATTAAAATAATAACGATCGCTCACTAAACAAAATTAATATTTTACTAAAATTAAATCCAAACAATATAATATCGAAATTAAAATTAGTTTCATTGATTCGTATAAAATTATTATCCACAAATATTCGAATATCATACATTTTTCATACTGGCGTTAATTGTTATATAGGTAGGTACACCATTCGTAATATACTGATCGCAAAGTAGCTTTACAAATGTGTTATACATTTAAGATGCTGCACAAAGGATTAATATTCAACATTTAAAATATTAAGTTTTTTAGAATCGGAGAGGAGCGAAGAATATATTGGTTTTACTAGGTTATGTTTTTTGTTTCTATCTGTTAACAACTTTTCGAAAATAAAACTTGATCTGATGTATTAAGTGTATTACCTTTTCTGAAAGAATATTTTATTAATTTAGTACATTAAAGAAATCATTTCTTTGATTTTCAAAAGGAGTTTTCAAAATATTTGGGAAAAAAAGAAAACCAATAATATTATGGGTAAAACAGCAAATATTTTGTTTAATTTAAGATCTAATTGCTCAAGAAGTTAGTCGGTTTTTGAATTTCCAAAAATGTTTCATAATAATTTGAAAAATCCGGAAAAGACGAAAAATGAAATGTAGTTATACAACTATTTATAGACATTTTAATTTTGCAAGTTTTTTACGTAACTTTATGGATACAATTGTACAAACAAACAGAAATGCTTAAAAACTTAACAGAAGGTTCATAATAAGGTGTACTTATTTGTTATAAAAAAAAAGGTGAGTGTAATTTTTTTTTTTTTTTTTTTTTCAATAAAAGTTTTAATATCAAATTTTGACAAAAATCGTAAATATTACGATAAAACATTCTTTCGGAACAGGTATAACCAAATTTCCAAATCATTTTTCGTTAGTAATGGTTAAACGCTACTTACAAAATTTAAATTAAATAACTTTATGTATCCTACTTACCCAACTTTCCACCTCTAATAGTGGTACACCATTCCCCAGTATCAGGTATTTATTTAAATTTTAACCCGAACAAAAATTCCAAAATTCTCTCGTTTGATTATAAAATCAAAATTCAGGTAGTAATAGATTTTTCATAAAGTTCAAAGGCGCATTTTTATTATTTTAAAATCTAAATATATGACCTATAGTTTATGAGAGAACTGTTAATAGAAATCGCTAATAGAAAACAGTACGAAACTCATTAACGTTTAGCTAAATGTATACCTAGTAAAGTTATATAACATAGTGCTATCATTCGTATTAATTTTTTGATTTCTTTCGGTCGCCGTTAAAATGTTTAGTATTTAGAATTTAAAATCGAAAACACGGTTCAACCTACTTCGCACGTGGGTGCAGCAACTGCTGTAGATGGGAAGTTGGGATAGTAGAATACAGACGAGAATTTAATGTTTATCTGTAAGGAACGATAAACCATTGCTAATGAAAAGCAGATTCTGAACGGAGTTTAGATGATAGTGTTGGTTAGTCAAAAATATATATCATATTATGGTAAGATGATTACAAAAATGTACGTTTCCATGACAACAAACAATGATTATTTAAAAAGATTAAAATAATGAAAACTTAATAACAAAAAATAATTTAAAAAGGTTGCCAATGACAATCTTATTTTTATTACTACTATTTTTTTAACAAAAAAAAAAACAGGTTTCCCTCATTATCTCGAATATTGTTGAGAATTTCAAAAATGACATCTCTAAAGTACCACCCAGAGAAAATTTTCTTTTCTTTTTAAAAAAGGTGCTAAAAGGTGCTAACTTGATCATTAGAGTAAGCTTTTTGATAGAAAAAGTGTTCACATAAAAAAAAAAAAAAAACATCATTGTAAAACCAATACATTTCTCGCTCCACTCAGAATTTAAAAAACAAATAAGTAAAGACTCATGGCCGTGAGCTTTTGCTGACATAAGCCATGGGTTGGCCACTGCTGAAGGTAGAGAAATGGGATTGATAGACAATAACGTAGCAACCGAATATTGCGTCAGGTGCAAAGGTTTAAAATATACCCTTATAAACTTTAACTTATCATGAAAATTCAAAGCTGAATGATTTTTACAAATTACAACCTAATGAGTGGTCTAATTATCTCTCATATTTCTTTATTGAATTTCCTAATTTTCAAATTTTTTGTTAATTAGTTTCTTTTAACACGATATATTTACGTTTTTAGAGTATTTTTGCATTCCCCCAGGTACGGGACATAGGTATCCCTCGACCCCCTTCCTACGGCCTCGGTAATAGGGTATATAATACAATTTGTATATTATAGGTACCATATGCGCAACGATAATAAATCATTGCAAATTAAAAACGATTCGGAGCAGATTCCGTGGGTCTTTTTTTGATAATTTTATTCAAATTAAAAATAATTATTGTTGTGTTTTTTTTTTAAACAATTTTATCATGAATTCGAATATAAAATTTACATAGGCTCTCGGTAAAACTAATAATATAGAACGCATCATTCCGCGACTTTCCACTAGGAATCTAAAAAACAAACGCGTCCGTTCGAAATAGTTTTTTATTTTTTTCAAATGTATAAGATTTATCGTTTGCTATACGTATATAAAATTCTGTACTACGAGACTTTAACCTAACCGAAAAATATACAACAATAATAATATGCACGCGGTTTTTATATATAGGTACTATAATACATACGTATACTCGTACAGGACACGATAGAACGTCGTAATTCACCGACATTACTAAAACGTATAAAAATAAAGTGTTGCAGTGCCGCTGTGTATTATTATTATTATTATACTTGTATGCATGTGTGTGTGCGTGTGTGTGTGTCAAACACTCGAACGCAGACAGACGTTAGGTATATAGAGAAATACGTTTATTGACATTGTTACCGGCACGAAACGACTACATTGTGTCGACGACGACGACGATTGTTTTTATCGTATCGTAACGGTCGTTGGTCGTTGGTTTCCCGGACGTAAAAATAAAATTCTGTACGCGTCATAATCTCGAATAATAATCGCGACTATATTATTACTGTAAACAATATTGTACACGCGGTCTGTACGTTTTGTACGGGACGAGTAGCAGCAGCAGCAGCAGCGTGCTGTATACCTAAAGATTACCTATTGCTCATACCCGCCTAGCGCAGAACGCAATATTTTATAGTGATATTATTGCCCAATAACCTTATTATTATTTTTATTATCAACGCGTAGATGACGCGGATTCGATTCGCTCGTTCTTATAGGATACTCGGACTTACACGAATACTGTGACGAGCTACAGAAGTTGTTGCGCGATCCGTTTAGTCCGGATCGACGGTTTCGTGATCAGTGTACATTCAAATATCGTACGACACGTTAACGGAAAATGCAAAGTACATCTAGTAGTCTAGACAAGCCTGGTGTTTCTAGGCTTGGGTTTGAATGAGATTTTGTTCGCAATTCTATTAAAATTGTTTTATGGAAAAAACTCCGTCACCGTTCCATATTGTACCATAGATTTAACTATCAATTATAATAATACCCAGTTGATACCTAATATTATCTACACATTAAAAAATAACTTGATATTTCGATCATATATATTCACTATCATTTGGATAATACTGCATGATATGATATTATAATATACAACATGTATTCTGTATGCCATGGATACAAAATGGAAAGCCTTCAGTTCAATATAATGATAAGTGAAGTTATAATTCTTTTAGTATGATATAATAGGTCGCTCTAATGACCGCTATTCAAAGGTTTCACCGTATACTATCACGATAAACATCTCCCAAACATCTCGCAGATTTCGTGGTTAAGAAAGCGCATTGACGAGTGAACTATAATAGGCCAGTTCAATGTAATACCATTATATTATATTATACCGTATAACTACTTCAGTCTACCACTTCCGGTATCCGTCGATGATTCGATTATTTTGTCCTCGAGCACATCGCGACTTGTGTTGTCTGCATATCCTATATAAGTATACAATATTGAATATTATATCAATACCAAACCGGAGGCATATTAGCATTTTGGGATCTGTTTCGGCACCAGATCGATTATGGTCGGTTGATTCAAATTCGTGCTTAACACAAAGAACGTAGTTATTAAATCGGACGGAAACTGGAGTGATTTAGTAATAATATACGTCATATTTTACGATATCAAACGAATGTTGTGGAAATAAATAGTGCAAATAGTAGAAAATGTTTATTTTTTATATTTTATTGTTTATTAACCATCAGATTCTTGTGTTACAACCTGTAACATATGCCTTTGAACTTAACAACTATATCTTTTACGGATTCTATGATTTTCTCACGGTGCGTATTGGGTGAGATCGATTGCGAATTAGCCCTAGTGACGTATTTAGACTTGAATTTCGGTACAAGGTATTGAATATAGGCTTGCAGATCAAGCGCCGTGTTTTAAAGTCGGAGATTTGATTTCTATAAACTATAACTCGGTGCTGAAAATTCCACGTGACGAGGATAGTGATACCCCACGCACTACCCCCCGTGAATAGACCATTCAATTTGGCCGGTCGGACGTTGAACACGGTTAGCCGAAACCACCCGATCCAGCACTGCCCAATATAGCGGCAAACGGCGAACTAGGTGTCCTAAGTGCTGGAACGGATACCGGAACGGTTTTATGGGCCCCGGAGTCATGCACACACCATATAACAGCGAGCAATGACATCCGAATCACATACCGCTTTTCCGCGAGGTGTACACTGAATACCTATACCGTGTACGTATAATCCATATACGCCTATATAATATTTATAATAATGTGTATTGTGCATACGTGTACAGTGTACACACTGTAAATGTTACATACCGACGCGGGGTTGCGTCACCGAGGGCGGTATTATAGTATAACGAGCGTACGTTATTTTCTATATATTATTACGTCGTCGTATTATTGGAGTGCCAGTCGGAGGAATTGCCGAGTGTATATGTATGTGTGTGTGCGTGTGTGTGTGTGTGTGTGTGTGTGTGTGTGTGCGTGTGTGTGTGTGTGTACAGAATGACGAAGGGCGATGTGGATATAGGTGGATGCACGAGTCGTTCGAGTGGTTATATCGTATCATCGTTAAAGGAGGGCTTACAGGCGCGTATATTACGGTAGGTACCGAATATAGTAGTTAAAGTGTACAATATATTATTTTGACGAGCGTCCAAAGTATCGGCTATTACGTTGCGGACTTCATTAGTTCGTATGGTTTAACAAATGCGAAAAAAAAAATATAATAAAACAATCGGCAATACTCGCGTAACGATCCGTCCTGTGCAATACCTATACAACATTATATAGGTGTATGCATTGCGTTGCGTTGCGGTGGGCCGTTGCGAATAATCAAACGTTATATTATTGTTATGCTTAGACGTTCGGTAAAATTGTAGAAAAACTAAAATAAAATCGCCCGCGGATACCGGCTGTGTACGTAACAGACACGGCGTTAACTAGATCGTCAGATAGATAATGTATCATATTACTATGTAATTGAAAACGGCGAACGTGATGTGATAAAAATACATAAATAAATAAAACGCGCCGTACAGAGAGAACGATGAATACGGAATATATCTACTGTAAAAAATTGCACGTGCATACTAAAATGTGTACTTAATAGCTGTATATATTATTGAAGTATTTTAGTAATGATACTTGGGTTGAATCGGATATGTGATGCTTTCGCCTAAAATATAATTGTATAATAATCACATCTGCCACTCACCTCATAGAAGTTTTTGGACTTAGTATCCCGACCAGCTGCTGAATCTAAAACAGAATATAAAATCCATCGTAAAATATAACAGTTTAAAATGTTTTCTTCTCATCTATATTGACAAACCGATTATTTATTATACGGTACCTATTATATATTAAAGACAAACAATCAATTCGTATTATTAAAACAAATGACGGTTGCTTGTTGAAGTATTAATAATAAGTACAAAGAATAGATTAAATCGTGTAAAGTTCATGTATATAGGTATAAATTGTTAACACGATGGAACTTTATTTGTATGTAAATAACGGAATTACTGCACAAAAAAAAAAAAAAAAAAAAAAAAAAAAAAAAAAAAAAAAACGAACAATGGCTTAAAAAAAAAAATTAAATAAAATTTAAATGTTGCAAAGAGTTAATAAATATATATTGATTGATACCTGTCAAGGGGTGATCAACTCATCAAATCTGTTAAAATGATATAAATTATCAACATAAATTATTATTAGGCTTATTTTGGTTATAGATTTATAACTTACGGCAAATCAGTCGCTATATATAGAATTATCTGCTCAAAATGTGATCACTAGATTGTAATATCACCAATACTTTTTATTTACCGTATTACAGTATTTTATAAAATACCTACTATTATTTATGAATATTGTATCGACATTACATTTTACGAGCGTTTGTACATTAAATATTACGTTTTACGGAGACGGAGAACTAAAAAGCTAACGAAAACAAATAAATTATAACAATTATGTGATATACTGTAGAATAAAATGGCAAAGAGTCAATTCGCCTCTTGGGGCCCTTTCGATCCCACTAAACATAATATTATTATAAACTATTGTGCGTATTACAGGTGTGCGGGGATATACTACGACTTATTGTGTATTTATTCGTACCCGCTGCAGCGTATAACTCCGATTGACCTCTGACAATAATTTTTATTTTCACACTCGTTTGAACTTTGTTGTTCCGTTATCGGAAAAAATATAGTCGGATACAACTACACCGCCGCATATATACCTATAACTTACCTATAGACATCATATGCAATGCCATTCTATGTGTTGCAAAGCGATTTCGGAGAGATAAAAAAAAAAAAAAAAAATAAATAAAAAGTTTTCATTTTCTGCAGCGTTGTAAAATATATAGTCAATGGAAATTTCCATGGGAAACTCGCGATGACATCACAATATGTACATCGCTACTGCTGCGGTATCTTTCCGCGTATATAATATAAGCCTCCCGCGAGTTGAAAACCGTTGAATAATTCATGCGACACCTACAAATAGCAATATAATTCATGATTGTTTACGTCGCAACCGTATAGGCTACGTATAGGTGTACAATATGTGCGTCTAAATGTCGGTATACACGATTAAAAAGGGAGTGATGGAAGGGTAAATACACAAAACTAATACATATATAATGTATATATGTACATATACATATATATATATATATATATATATTATTACCTATATCTAAATGGATACGCATTACGAATACACGCGGTGGCGTATCCAGAATTTTCAAAAGTGGAAGAGACGATAAATAAATAAATAATATAATTGCGAATGCATAATATAAATTTATATTAAAAAAAATTCAAGTACCACCGGCAAAAAATTTTGCATATTTTAAGATTCGGGAAAACTTACGACTTAACCGAAAGTGTTTGCTAAGAAAAATAAAAACAGTTTTTGAAAATGTTTAGAATATCGTAAAAAATTTCAAATAAAGCATATTATATCAAACAGAAAATCCACATCTTTAAAGGCATAGCATAATAAAGGTATAGGATAATAAATTGCATATCTATTTTTCAATGATAAATTGATGAATTATCTTTTCTACTCCTCCGGTCTAAACTTACACGGTAAAGCTGATATTAGTGTTATGCATATCAACATTTCTAAAAAAATACTCTCTATACTGTGTTCAAAAAGGGAGGATTCCTATTTGAAAAACAAAAGTATATACTTATTTAAGGTATATGGAGTAGGGGAAAAAATTAAAAATGTTTTGTTTTCTGTGAACAACTTTTCTACCAGAAATTTTGCTCCCATTTTTCAAGTGTAGCACTAAATAAATGGAAAAACTGGGGAAAAACGTAGAAAATGTACGAAATGTATTATTTTTTTTAATTGTAAAAAGAACTGATACTGGGGATGGGAGTGGCCACTGTTGTAGGTGAGAAGTTTGGAAGGTAAAATACATAAGATTATTTCATTTATATCTGTAAGTAACGATAAACCATTGCTTGACGAAAGATGATTTTGAGTGCAGTTCAGTAATACATAATTTGAAGTGCTGTATTTTTTTATTTTTTTTTTTTTTTTTGCGATTTTCGTTTGAATTTGATTTCAGAATGCTTATTTTAAAAAAAAAAAAAAGCCCAATAATTTTGGAAACTTCACGTCTAGGTAAGTCCAATATAAGTATTATTACCAATTTTTAAGTCTCTACGTGTATTTATAACCGAATTACAGCAAAAAACTCCCAAAAATTAAAATTTCTTAAAAGCTCAAAAGTGTCTCAAAAGTTATGAAATGATAACGTAAGAAATTGAATCAAAAAGACAACAAAAAAAAGTATCTTGTGATTTTTCGGTTTAATCATTCTTTCTGGTAGAGAACGTCGTCCGTGTTTTTATAAAATAATGAAATCGCGAAATTGTACGTTTTCCTTTTGTTTTTTCCCATTTAAGTGCTTTTATTTCAAATATGGTGTCGAAAATCAAAAAATGACTTCTCTAAAGTACAATCTAGACAACATGAGCTTATAGAAAAGTTGCTGTTTCGTAAAAATTGGAGCAAGTTTATTAGGAAAAAATGTGTCCACAGACTAAAACAAAGAACAAAGAAGAAATAAACAGCATTGTAAAACCAATAGCTCCCTCGCTACGCTCGGAATCTAAAATTACGACCATTCAAAACATATATATTCCACTCAGAATCGATTTCCGTTAGAAATGATTATTCGTTATATACAAACAGGCACGCACACAAAAAAAATTCGAGGAGGGGGTTAATAACAAATTTACAATAATCAATATTTAAAAAAAAAATATTAAATTTATTTAAATAAATTACATAACTTTAAATTTCGGAAGGGGGTTAAACCCAAAAACTTCCCCTGTATACGTGCCTGTATACAGATTAAATTTCCCCTTTGCCTTTAAAACGTTTCACCTACAAAAGTGGCGCACTCATCGTGCGAATTATATCAATTTTTTTATTTACCTATCTGATATAAATGTATATTCAATTAAACAAATATATATTTTTTTTGCCATTCTTGAAAAAGTTACTTTGGTTGATACACGTTCCTCTGATTCTAAAAGCTGACGGTATTACTTATACTTCCATAATGTTCTGCTTAAGATTACATTTTTTTCATTCGTAAAGCGTGTAATATATTATAATATTATTTGTATTTTATCACATTTCTCCGATCACAGAATTATTATTAATGTTGAATGGTCGCGACCGAAGGTTCAGCTCGTTCAATTATTATGTTATATTATATATCGCGCGTTAAGTTGTCTTTGGACTTACATTTTGGCAGAATTTCAACCGGAAATAACGATGTTTATCTTCCGTTTTAAATGTATATAGGAAAAGAAAGGCATTTGTTTCTTGTTTTTTCGTGCATTATACGCACGAATAAAAAAAAAAGTCTCGCGTTAAATTAGAAATTTGTATAAATAAAACATTTTGTTAAAAAAATAAACCGCTTTTATAGTACTTTGCCCACGATGTGCGTATTATGCACATATATATGAATCCCCGAGTTATCGTAAATCCCACACTATTTATATTAAACTGGCAGGTTGAAAATTTCTTTGGAAAAGCGTTATAAAAATCTTCGAGTTTATCCGATAAACAGCTATAACAGCAGCGCACACAATAAAGTACTTATAAGCGCAGTGCGGAAAGTACCTGTGCGCTTTTAGTCCGATTTTTTTTCAATTGTGGTTTAAATTTAATCTTAGTTGAGACCGCACAATTGAAAAACGAATATATACCCTAGGTGTAGTCCGTGGACCGGCCGAGGCTTATAATACAGAAGCGGATGCTATGGAGGATATGCTCGTTCGCGTAAACCTCATTTATTTAAATCAGACAATTCCTATATATATACCTTTATGTATGATATACACCTACCCGTAGGGCAAAATAATATTATTATATACATATATACCTATCCAGTATCAGCTGCCTACAGTCGTTCCTTCGTTTAGTATTATTTTGAGCTTTTTGCGCTAATTCTATTTCATTTCTATTTGCGGTTTCGTCATTTTAAATATTTAAAGCTGACTAGTAGATATAGGTACAAATTATATGGGTACAGTACGCTCAAATGGTATTTGCATTTTAATTCAACGATCAGCAATCTGTACATAATTTCATATGGTTAGCTTCTCTTTTCTTCTTCTTAAATATAATCGGCTGCCAGGGCCATCCCGTCATACGATTTTCTTTATCCGCCACCAGTATCTTTCGGTCGAAATCTCCTCTTGAGGCGTCCACGTCTTTTATTCCTACATAATCTAATCTCATACGCAGTCTTTCATTAATTGGTCTTTTTTAAGTAGGATTTTCTTCGAGCACTATACGTTTGAGTGCAGGGTTTTAACCACGTAACGTGTGTCTAGCGCATTATAGATTTTTACTCCTAATCATGATCATAAGGTATATTCGATTTTTGGAAGAGTTTTACAATAAATCACATTTTTCGTTATTCTACATTCGCCATTTAACGTATCTTTCACTGGTTGAAAAATTGTTCATAACATTTATAGGTCTTCGTTAAAATTCATCGAGTATTGGAATAGTTGTCAGAATACTGATAAGGAGCCAAACATAATATTTTTATTTAATACTGTAAACTGTTCTCTCACAAAATAGATCACAATTTTGTATTTTATGATTCTTGTGTTACGTGACTTTTCTGCTTCAAGACGTGACCTATCAGACGTGGTGTTTTCCATTTGACCCCGTTCTTTATTTTTAGTTTTTCCATAAGTAAAAGTTTTAGATTTTCATTTAAGACACTGAATTTCTTAGAATAATATCGGGCATGAACGTGGAGGATTTTCTTTTCGATGTTGATCGTCCATACCCATTTATCGATTTTGGATAGCTGGGAAACTGCAAAAGAGTGCCGGAACTAAGAAGGGGAGGGAGACGCGAATTTATCATCGGGAGTAAAGTGTTTAGAGACGTATCGCGAATTATTATTTTGTATTAATTTACTAGTAATGATAAATTTTAACTCGATTAACGTATTATAGATTTATATTGCCTTTTAATACAGTTTTGCCTTTGTATCATGTTTTTTTTTCACATTTTAATTGTATTTATAAAGTTTTAGATTCTGAGTTGAGCGAGGAATGTATTAGATTTACAATGATGTTTTTTTATGTGGACAACTTTTCTACCAACAATTTAAGTCAAATTCACAAAGATAACACATTTTTTTAAAAGGAAATCTGACTGAGGAAGTACTTTAAGGTGGTCATTTTTTGATTTTTCCAGAAGTTTTCCCAATAAGTAGAAAAACCCAGGAAAAAACGTCAAATAGGTAAAATTTTAAACAAATATTATTAAAGAAAATGTATAAAACATATGTAATTATTTTACCATGAAAATATGCTATATATATTGTTGAAAAAGCAACACTATTAACCGAACTCCGCTCAGAATCATTTTTTCCTTAGCAATGGTTAATCATAGCCTCCAGATATACATTAAATTTCCATTATATTACCTTCCTAATCTCACACTTACAACAGTGTCCCACCTAAGTGTTCTATACCTATGAGAGTTGTAAAATCAAATTTTAATGAAAATCGTAAATATTATGGCCTTTTAAAATATGTATAACCAAACTTCACTCCGAACTATTTTTCGTTATTTATAGGTATAAATTAAATAACTTAATATATCCCACCTTTCTAACTACCTATTTACAACAGTGATCGCACTCGTCCCCAGTATCAGCTCTCTTATTATTTTAGCTATGAATATTATTAATAACTACATAATTATATTCTTATACATACTGATACACTACTTTAATATAATTTTTGGTATCTTAGGGGTTTAGGAGGGGTATCTAGTGTACGTTTTGCAATTTATAAATTTCAGGGTCTGAAAGGGTGGTGTAAAAACCTCATGGGGCGTATAGTATTTTTATTTCTGGGTGTAAACATGTTTAGTTTCAGCACTACTGCAGGGTGCTACCCAAAATTCACATAATATCATTATTGTCTTTATTAATTAAAATTTAACTTGAATACAATTTCCAATAAAAAATAGTGCATTAAATATTATTATAAATTATAATAACATTAAAGTTAGGCATTCTAAAACGTTTAAAATGCAAAATGTACGAGTATTAAACTGTCTTCATGTCAGGTTTCACTTAAGAGATTGCATATTTTATTTAAACAACGCACGTATATATTATTTCTTTTTTTTTTATTTTTATTTTTTGAACTAGTTTTTTTGCGAGTATCTATCATTACCTATACATACACGAAAAGAAGAAGGGTGCAAACGCTGAACAATAAAGCTCGAAAGTACCGGAACGGAATTTACAAGTCATAAAAAAATACAACAATAATAATAGAAAAAGAACGTTATGAATAATGGGTCTTCGTTGTATACAATATCCACAACCCGCAGTGTTGTGTTCAATGAATGAGGATGTAAAAATATTATAATAATAATAAAACGCTATGATGGTTTTTTTTTTATTATTATTATTCATTTTCATTTTTAGTTTTTTAATATATATATATATATATATTTCTATTTCTATTATAATATTACGAATAGATTCCTATTGAAATAAATAAATAAAAAAACGATATATCATTATTATGTTTATATAATATTAAGTTAACTCGGTTGACGTGATAAAGATATTATACATACCTAAATGCAAAAACGACCACCGCGCGTGTCGTGACCTCATCTGTTATAGTAAAATATACAAAGTATCCCACGAAGATCTGACAAATACAGTAACTTTCTTTTTGTTATAATTACTAGTGCTTTGCGCTATGATTCTTACAATTAATATTTTTTTTAACAAAATCCTAGATGCAAACTAATTTATGAAATATGAATTTATTTTTAAACAAAATATTGATATTTGGTGTTACAAATGTTTACTAACGATGTGTCCGTTAATTTTCTAAGATATTTAGAAGTTTACGATTATTTAAATTTTTTCATTGGCATTAGTAAAGAATACAGATTCACCATAAATATACACACATAAACAAAAACAATATCAATCGATTCACCGATTTATCCATAAAAAATATTTTTTGTTAATTTCAAAAAATTGTAAATTATAAACAACGTAGTAAACTATAATACTTTAACTTATTCTCAAAATAAATATATAAAATGGTTATCTTAAATTTTATAAAA
This sequence comes from Cinara cedri, assembly GCA_902439185.1. Taxonomy (NCBI): domain Eukaryota; kingdom Metazoa; phylum Arthropoda; class Insecta; order Hemiptera; family Aphididae; genus Cinara; species Cinara cedri. Next base: position 1,021,914 of record CABPRJ010000476.1, read on the forward strand.
AAATTTTAAATTCGTATTATTAATTTAAAAAAAATAAATAGAAAAATCATAGAGCTCTATGGTAATTATTAGAAACAAAAAAAGTAAACATATTATAAAGTTCTATAATTGAAGGTGTGTGTGTGTGTGTGTGTGTGTGCGGCCTATTAATAAAAACCAGAACTATACGTTTTCCCTAATTTTCCTAATTTAAATGAAATCAATATTCGCAGCACACCAAAAAAATAAAAATAAAATACAAAACACACACATCATAAAACCAATAAATTCCTCACTACGCCCCGAATCTAAAGTAACTAAAATAAATTGAACGGAATGAAAATTACTAAATTAATCAGATCCTGGTGAGACATATATATATATATATGTATAGATTAATAAATAATGAAATATCTTGAAATATTCAAGCGGCCGTTAACGTTTTAAATACAGATGAGTTTTGAATTGTTTTCAAAATGCTTCCGGTTGAGGTATTATCTTTCCTCATTTAAAATAGTATAATCAAAGTACCTCTCTCGATGTACTCGTTTTCTACAAAACGGTGACTTATACCCATTAACCAAAATTTATTAACATACACGAAAAAAAGATAAAAAAAAAAAAAATTAAACGAAGAATCCAAAAATAATAAAACCTTAAACGCTTTGTCAGTATAATATTTATATTTGATTTTATAGCCAGTTTGTCGTTTTAAAATGTTATGACGGTTACGGAAAGTACAAGTTAGTGGGTTGGTGCCCATATTATGACGTTGGGTTCATAATTTCACGTTATTTATTATCGTAATCGTCCATAATTTCAGTTTAAAACGCCAACGCGACTTCAAACTGCATATAATATTTGGTTTACGGTCACAAATTCGCAACAACGATTAGGATTCGGTTTCTTTTACTCGTTTCTTTTATTACTCGTTTGGTGTGTAAATTAAACAGTTTAAGTACACATATGTACCTATTATACCGATGTATACGTCTGTAGTGTAAACATATATACCCTGCGGTTTGTTTTGTACATTCCATTTCCCTAAAATGTAAAAATCGTTAATGTGTTTCGTCTACCGCGTCTTAATATTAATTTGATAAGCGAGTGTAATTATTACCATAAAACCTTATTATTACCGACGCACAGACGTAGGTACATAATTTTAGATAGAATTAAGTACAATATTATAATATTACTTTTATTCGCATATAGCGGAAATGTTGAAATTGTATTTTCAAAACAATACAGGGATTCCTAAAATCTAATAACACCATACTATCTAAACCTGTCTGTGACCGTACTTTTAAATATTGTGTTTTGATGCGATACTTTCATCAATATTCAAATCATCAAACAAAAAAAACTGCCCTAGGATAATAGGGATGGGTGCAGCCACTGTTATAGGTGAGAAATTGGGAAAGTAGTAGAAGGGAAATTTAAAGTATATCTATACGCAACGATTATCCATTACTAACGAAAAAAAAATTCTAAGCGGAATGCAGTTGATAATGTTGCTTTTTCAACAATATGTATATCATATTATGGTAAAATAAGTACATATGCATTATATTATATATTTGTTTAATATTGTATCTAATTACCCGTTTTTCCCAAATATTGAGAAAACTCTTGGGAAAATCGAAAAATGATTCCCTAAAATACCACCCCAGTCAGATTTCATTTCAGAAAAAGTGCTTTCATTTTAAATCGGGGCAAAATAAAATTACTGATAGAAAAATTGTTCATAGACAAAAATATATAAACAAATATTATTATAAAACTAATTGTATCCCATTGTACATTCCTCACTCCACTCAAAGTCTAAAAAATAGCATTTTATCGAAACAAAATAATTATGTAAATCGAATGTTATAATAAACTTTTATCAAAAATTTTTCAATAATATATGTTACTTGTAGTTATACATTTTGTTAGATTATTTTTACAATATTTATCCACCTACCTATTATATCATATATTTATTCTAAACTTCTATAACATACCGAATTACGTTCTTCAATATTCCCCTCAATTAAACAAATAAATTAACGATATGGAAGTCGAAAAAAAACGTACTTGCTTATAAGTTTATTTGGTCACGGTGACTTAATATACCAAATTATTAAAATCGGATATCATGTTAATGAAATCAATAATTATGATAATAATAAGTATTGATTTTCAACTGTGGAAAGAGTAGCGCCGTGTTTGTAACGATAATACCCGGGCATCCGGTATTTACCTATATAGTAGAGTCTAATAATAACGATATCATATTATAATAATTAGACAATTTTAATATAATAACCCGGTATGATATTGTCTTGTATTGATCGGAGAATATCAGAATAATATTATGATAACGTACTTGTTTTGTTAAAATATCGAATTGCATACAATATTAATCGACATTTGAGTATAAACCAGTTGATTAATTTCGTTAATATATATTACATATTCTTTAAAATTTGTACTAAATAAATAAATTTCTACCAGAAAATCTATCAGAAATGTTGATAATGTTCTTTGTCAACCATGCATATATGGTATAACATCATACGATGGTAAAATTATTAAAACAATGTGCGTTTCAATAACAACAATGATTGTTTAAAAAAGATTAAAATAATAAAAACCAAAAATAAATAAAAACAGTTCCCAATGATAACCTTATTTATAATCTTTCAATCTTTTTTTAATCTAAAGACGGAGGTTTTCTTCATTACCTCAAATAATAACAAGAATTTCAAAAAAAGAATTCTCTAAAGTACCACCCAGAGAAAATTTCCTTTCAGAAAAATTACTATACTTGATAATCGGAGTATGCTTTCTGGTAGAAAAAGTGTTCACATAAAAAAATTTTAAAAAATAATAAAAATAAACATCATTGTAAAACCAATACATTCTCCATTCCACTTAGAATTTAAAACGTAAAAAGAACAGGTCAATTTACAAAACATTATTTTAAATTTTTTTATTTCTATGCAATTCAAAATAATCTCAGAGACTCCAGATTTGGAAACAAAAATATTTGCCCTTTTCTAGACGTGGTAAAATTTTCAAAACATTTGAGCCATTTTCATACAATTTATAGACATTTTAATTTTTCAAGTTTTTTACGTAATTTATATTCGGTAGGTACTCTGCGGATAAAATTATTAGACCAAACAAATATGCTTGAAAATTTAATAGGAGGTTTATTATAAGTCGTACTTTTTTGCATAAAAAAAAAAAAACGTGTTTAATATAGAATTTTTTTTTATAAGAATTAATATCAAGTTTTAAAAAAAATTGTAAATATTACGGCCTTTCAAAACGTGTATAACTGGACTACACTCAAAATCGCTTTTCGTTAGCAATAATTAATCATTGCGTACAAATATACATTATGAATTCCTTCTATATATTCTACCTCCCCAACTTCTCATCTACAGCAGTGTCCTCACTCATCGTGCGAAAATATATCAGTTTTTTTTCTCTGAACTTTCTCTGAAAAATCACGAATTTAATGAAAATAAATAGAGATAATACAATAGGTATATTCTCTTGGGACACTGTATCAAGTGGAAACAGATGTAACCTAACCTAATCTGTCAACAAGTATTTTAGAATATATTTTGAAAGCGTTCAGAATTCAGATACTAACGTAGTGAAATAATTTTAAAAAGTATTTCTTATTCCAGAACAAAAATTAATAAGCAACAACCTTTTTTGATTTTGAATCGATTGTAATTTGATGTATTAAAAAAAAAAACACACGTCAGTTTCAGAGCTCCATCACTAGAGTCGAATTTTCTCCCAGTCGACGTTTGGCGTTAAAATATTTAATTTTTTTTTTTTTAATAAGAGTTTTATTGAATTTCCGATTTTTCACAGCTTTGTTTGCTCTTTTAAATTCATTGTTTTTGTATTATTATAATGCTACCTCTCCCCCTTAACTATATCATGGTCTACTGAATACTACTTTTCCCCTCCTTCAGATGTAAAAAGTATCCAATTACTTTCTGGTAAAGATAAGGAATCAAACAAAAGAAGATTTATCAAAATATGTAAAGTAGTCTCGAGATTTTCGCAAACATACAAAGAGGCAAAGAAGCGGATGGTGTTTGGAAGTTAATTCTTTTAAAGATACATCGTTGACAATAATGTTATTTATATTTACAAATTGGAACCTCGTTACTAACTTTGATGAGTATGAAATTAATTTGGAGGGGTTTGAAAGCTAAAATCTCCAATAGGTCACATCATCACAAAGGTATACAAAATGCATTCTCCCTGGCTTCATTTGGAGTGTCTGTAGATTACCCAGCCCTGAGAGGAGATGCACTTTTTAAAAGATGAATTGAGTAAAATTAAACAAGTTGCTAAATGTAAACGATATTCTTGAAAAATGAGCTTACGAAACGAACAAATAAAATTGGTTCGAAGAAAAACATCATCATTATTATTGTTTTTGAAAAGTTTAATTATAATATTTCAAATGGAGTGAAATGAATTAGGTGACCACAATGAAATAATCCTATATTAACATTTATACAAAATAATCCTACTATAAAATCGGATAATATATCTAAATTAAGCACGATAAAATTTAGAGGTATGTAAGGAAGTTAAGGAGAACTATAATGAAATATACTCGTACCTATATACCTACACAAAATATTAATTTGAACTTTTGAATGCTAATTTTTATTCTTGTGTTAAAATATGTATAAAAAAAATTATTTATTGCTCTTCCAAACCGATTCCGAAATTTACCAAAAACACGTTTGTATTAAATTGTTGTACTTATAATGTTTACCCACTGTCCAATAATAATTGCCAATAATTGTCCAATAATAATTATATAATAATAATATAATTGCCTTTACTCTTATTTTTTTTAAATAATTTTTACAAATTACGAAATCATTGAAATCGGTGAAAAAATGAAATAAAGTGAAGCACAAAACACACATACAATTAATCAAGAAACTAATATAATATATAAAATTAAGTATTCGTAGTTTCTGGGATGGCAGATTTGCACACATTTTACCTGAATTAAATTAAATGGAACTGCACTCTGATCAAAAAAGCTAATGGTCGAATTAGTCAAAAAAGGTATGAAAACCCTAATTTCCCTTTCCACTTATAGGATTAGGACTGACAATAATTGGCGTAGATAAAATTTGTTTTTTTAAATATAATTAGGAGGCGTTTTTTGAAATGTATTGTTGTACTGTTGTACATATAATTGTAATTATTAGAAACTGAATTTAAAAACTCTATTCTGATAATTAATTTTTGAGTTGCATATAAGTTAATCGCCGCGGACCGATCTGGTGCCAATCCGTCACTGGACTAAGCATGTAAGTGCATAATACGATAAACGTTATATTTTACACCGCGAAAATATAGAGTCCGGCCGATAATTATGCGTCGAACTTTATTACTTCCCGCCCACCTCCCGATTGGAATTTTGTCGGGTTTATTTCTTCTTCTTTTTTTCTTTTTTTTTTTTTTTTTTTTTTTTGTGACTGAGTTTCCGGAGAATCGGAATAAAACCGTTGCGCAATCCGGCGGCGGCAGCGGCGGAAGAATGTCAATAATTCCCGACAAAACGCGATATACCTATATATGCTATTACATAACATATAATGTGTGTGCGTACGTACGCGTTGTCGACTCGCGTGCGTTTTTAAAATTATTTTTATTTTATTTTTTTTTTTTTTCATTTTATATTATTATTATTTTTTTCCGGTTTTGCGTGCAGGTAGATGTCATCTGTCTCATATCCTTCTCCGCCGCCGCCGCCAGTCGCAATGACCTCAACGACGTCGTCGGGCGGAAAGACCGTATACAGACTCTCACCCGGAGGCGACCGTTTCGCAGCGGCGGCGACGGCGGCGGCAACGGCAGCGGCAACAGCAGCAGCAGCAGCACCGGCTATAGCAGCCGGTTTTTTTATTTTTTTTTTTTTTCCGTTGCCCCTTCCTTCGCGTGACCGCCACGTGATATATGACAATTATTGTTAATATTATTATCGTATTATATTATTATAAATATTATCCTCGCCGCCGTGTTATGCGGTATACGACCGCCACATATTCTCGCACAGCCGTCATAATAGTATGCACGCACGCCTTAGGTAATTTTTTTATTATTATTTTTTTTTTTTTTTGTATTATATTTTGCCGCGATTTCTATCGGACGTCAACCCGAGCAGAATAAATATATATATATATATACATTATAAANAGCAGCACCGGCTATAGCAGCCGGTTTTTTTATTTTTTTTTTTTTGTATTATATTTTGCCGCGATTTCTATCGGACGTCAACCCGAGCAGAATAAATATATATATATATATACATTATAAACGTACGCGTACGCGACTATTATAAATATATATATGTATATGTATATGTACGGTATACAATACAGGCGGTCAGTTATTATCATCATAATAAAAATAATGATAGTTTAGTCGGGTGTATACATATACATATATATATATATATATATACGGGTGATATTGTAGTAATATGGGCAACGACGGCGTCTGAACGTAACAATTAATACACACGAAACGCGACGTCCTGGTGCAAAATGATAATTACACCGTATATAGTCGCACACGTGACGGCATACCTAACTTTCGGTGTCAACGCGGACGCAGTGGCCGGCGCGTATAAACGCATCCTAATAATATAGACGCAAGTATATAATATCCGAAACCGAAACGCCACGAAATGGAATCTTACCGGTACAATCGGCTCCTCTTTGATCGTCCATCATACAAATGTACAATAACATTAATATCGATAACGTGGTTTCAACAATAATGTTCAAATAATAAACATGATATTTCTTACAGCTCTGTCGTTTATCGCAGTGTTGGTCCAAACCTGGCACTGTTACAAACAACGTTTTTAATCATAATGATTTTGGGGATAATTTCCGTGATTTTCGGGTCTGAACAAATTTCCAAATCATTCCGTACAAAACAATCGAATTATTTGCAAAATTATAGCACAAGCGAAACAGGAAAAAGTTGAATTTTCAACACTACACCAGGCTGGCCATAGGGTTTTTCATAGACATAACTGAAAAAACCAATGATCCGTAAATCACGCAAATTATCCACAATGACACTATGATATTAAACTTGTAATTTGTTTACATGTCCACGCTGGTGAAATGGTACTTTCAAAAGAAAGTCAATATTGTCCTTAGAGTAAATTTTAAATTTTCTAGTTGCCAATGAAGTCGTTATGAGTTTAATAGAATAAAGGGGAATCGAAAAACTTAACCTACCATTGGTCTATCTAAGTTATTTGACCTGATGATGCTTAAAAGAAGTAAGTGTCGGAAATAATGTATATCTAAAAAAGTATCGATGAAAACCAAGACAGATTTAGTTGAAAAAGGGAAAACGCGAAAAATATGGTCTGTAGTCTATCAGCCTAATCTTACCTAATCTATAGGTACTATATAAAATAGTAATAAGTATAAATTGTATGTAGATATTATCTACTTAAAAATAATAACGCCCAATCTAGCCCATCAGAGGATTCTATTTGAGACTGAGACTGTAGCTTATGTCAAGTAAGGATCACATCGCAAGTAAACGGCCCGACAAATGTTTCGGCTCTCGAGTTTCGATTTTAATTGGAGGTATTCATAATACAGCGACAGTTCGAAATGTCGACAAATCAAAGTCACAATCTAAAAAAAATGTTACCAAAAACAACAAAAATAATATTTTTAATTATTTTATCTACCTGCGAATACTATACAAAATTGTAATTACCATTTTAATCGTCTTATAGTTATAGATAACACACAGTGATCGATTTATACAATTTTTCTACCTGCCATATTTAAGGGGTTGTGTATAGGCAATTTTTTGACATTTAAAAAACCTATCAATTCAAACATATTTAAATGCATTTACAAGAAGTCCTGTGCCATTTATTACAAATACTTATTATGTAATTGTAAAGTAAACAAACATATTTACAGAGAAACTGTTTAACGCAAGCAAAAACTACTCGGACTCTAGACTTGATTAAGTAATCAAATTCTCACCATACAAAAAAGAAAACTTGCACTAAGTAACGTTAGCTTTTCGATATCACTTCTTTTGAAAAAGTTATTTGAGTTTGATAAAATTATCAGATTTTAGACAAAGACCAACCTTTTTTGTATTTAGGGTACCCTGCAATATTCATTTATTTTTTTTTTTTGTCAATCGACATATATAAAGAAAAAGAAAATTTTTTATTTTCATCCCTTAATTACTGAATAAAAATAAATGTATTTTATTTCTTTAAAATGTTTAAAATAGCTCATTTTGCAAAAATTATTATTCTAAATATTTTAATGTATCATACATTCATATCCGATTAATAGTTTCTTACCCGGTTTCTTAGTTATAACAGCTTTAATGTATAATAAATATGCTTGAAAAACATTATTTTGTCAGTAGAAAATCACGTTACACGATAAGGAATAACAATCAGTACGGTAATCTGACGGTAATTCCTTATCCTCTATTGAATATTTATTGTTTTCTATAAGTTCTATGCATTAAAGCCGCTATAACTAAGAAACTATAAACCGGATATGAACGTATAATGCATTAAAATGTTTAGAATAATATCTTTTACAAAATAGCTATTTTGAAAATTGTATAAAGTGATAAAATGAAAAGTTATATTTTTTTTTCAGTAATTAAGGGATGCAAATAAAAATTTAATTTTTCTTTACTTACGTGTCCTCCTTTTACAAAACCCGTTGAAACAAATTTAAAAACAAATTAATATTGACAGAGTTATTAGCCGACGAATGACACTGTTTAGAAAAAATGTTTCAATCAAATTGCAGGTGATAACACGCCGTTTAAAGAAAAAATTAGATTTTTAAAATGGCCAAAAACTTAAGAAAAGTTTTAACTGTCAGGATTTTAATTTGAACTTGATTTTAATAATTCAAAAATATTTTTCTTTTGCAAGATCTGCAAAATTTTAAAATGAAAACCCATGATTATATTTTATTTTAAGCGATTTTGAATACAGTTTGAGATTAAAAACGATGTTAAAAGATGATAATAATAACAATAATAATCAAAATTTTAATTCCGCGAATATTCGAGTGTAATTTTATTTAAACGAAGCAGTAGGAATAAATCACCGTGCAATGGTTTTTTTTTTTTTTTTACGTAATGATTTAGCTTAGTTTTTAAATTATTATTTAAAACGATAATGTTATAATAATAATTTATTTCAGATTGTTTCCGAAAGTTAGGGAAGCGAGACGAATGCTCAACACTAATAATTTATACGTTACAGTTATATTATGGCATGTCTGTGGTCATTCCCCTATGTTTTTGTTTTATGTTGTAGACACGTCTAGATGGTGTAAAATATCGTACTGTTTATTATTCCTTTTTGGATTTAAATTTGTTTTATTCTCATTCATTTGAATCTAATTTCGAAATGTGCACGTTTAATATAACTTATGTATTATAGAATTACATATTATTACAGATAATCAATTATAGAAGTTTCTGAAATCAAGATCGAACGATGTGTTATTCTTATATATGCAACAACGCAACATAATATAGTATAAAATAATATAATATAATAATAATAATGTTAGCAATAGATACACGGTTATAGTCAGTGGCGTAGCAAGGGGATTGTTAGGGGAGTATTATTGTTATACATTCCCCTTTCGAAATATCTTCAACATTTTTTTTAAAAAATGTATTAAGTTATAAGATATCCATAAAGTGGGTAGCTTTTTTTTCGAAAAGAACAACTGTATTGTGTTTGTTATACGATGTAGGTATAATGCATATTGGTATAATTATTTTTTCCGCTATTTTGGACACTCTTAGTAGTATCTTCTGGTACAAATGAGCTCAAACTCGAGAATTAAAGATGTTTTATAGGTGAGTTGAAATAATAAAAGTTGAATTCAATAACTTCAATACATACATTTCATTGTGTTTTTTTATTGGAGGAGAGTGTTTTTTTTCGTTTTGGATCTCTCTGATGACCTCCAAATGAAGTCAGGAGAGTAAAACTTTGTAAATGCATGGCGTAATTGTCAAGGATATGCCTTTTGGGGGTTTCAATTTTCAGTCCCTCTTCCCTCTCTACGATTTTTTTGGAAATAGAATAATAAATTACTATAGTTATAGTGTATCGTATTATTATAGTATTCGATTACTTATTGCTTTGTAAAGAATATTTCTACAATCCAAAATAGATGAGGGGAAATTCAAATCCAGTTATGTATAATCGTATATGATTATTGATTATTACACAGCTTAAGGGTATTTTTCTTGTTTAGTTATTTAATTAATTAATTATAATATTTACAACCGTGGGGAAATCCTAATGGGTTATATAAATAATGAACATTTCAAATTTAACCCCTCCCTCACCGAAATATTTTCCTGGCCACGTCACTGCGGATACACGAAAATACAAAGCGAATTTTATTTTACACGTGAATGACTTGTGATTTGACGTGTCAAATGTATTTTGTGCGATTGTTGTAGTATGAGTATACGAATATATAGTATATTTTGACACGTTGCTGTGTATAAACTTTCCGTGTCGAATATAAATCGTATATTAAAAATATATTTTTAAACATTTGATGTACATCTGGTTAAAAATAAAAAACAATTGCTATACGGTTACATGAGTTGGTGGATTTCAATGTATAGTTATCGATAAAAGTCACGTCAAACGTTCGTGTATATTGATAATCAATTCTATCACAATAATATAAGGGATGTAGTCAAAACTAACAAGTATAATATGAAACAATTTCCATGCAACTCGAAATACTTCAAGCTAAAACTTTTAAACCACAAATAATATTTCATTCCGTATATTATACGGAATACCTGTTACGAGTCACTGTATATAATACATTACGGTCGATTTAACGTTCACCTCCTTATTATTGCCCCGAACAAAATCTCAACACCTCGTATTTTTTTTTACATGTGTCAAAAACAGACATATTTTATGTACCATATTATATATTATTCATATTACAACGGCTACAATAATAATATGTGTGTTCTGTTGTATGATAGACATGTAATAACAATATTAATATGTTGTATACTGAAAACGTGGAAATACATTTTACATTTTTGCCTAACTTTTATAAGTCAATGACATAATAATAATAGTAGAACATCTGTGAAGAACATCTTATTTTGTATTATAGAAATATTATTTACAAAATGATAAATACCCGGATACTATAATTATAGAATTCGATGTACTGTAATAATCATTTTACTTTCGAAAAATGGTAGAGAGGGGCAGTGCGGTTTGAAAAATGAAATTCCCAAAGGCATACGTGTTCAAATTTTAAATTTGTTCACGAAAGATAAGAAACTCCTTGAACATCTAGAATTGTATAATATTTCATAAAATGGTAAAAACGTCCAAAATATTAAATTTGTACGTAGGTGTTCAATATTTTTTTCAAAATTTAATGTTTCATAAAATAATTAAACACATTACAGTAACAGTCTAATTTCGGGAAAAATTCAACAAAATATGAAATATAATATACACCCAACCAGTGGTGTACATTCAATCTTGCTCTGGGGGAAATAAGTTGGAAAAATTAGGAAAATTGTTTTCTTAAAAATCAAACACGTATAGATACTATAAACCAAATAAAAATGTTTACAAAGATCCATTGTATGTACTCTGTGGATAAAATTGTCAGACGAAAATTGTTTTCTTTAACAACGGCTTATCATTGGTTACAAGTATAAATTAAATAATTGTATGTATACCTTCCCAACTCCCCATTTACAACAGTGCCCATACTCGTGTCCTCAGTATCAGCTTTTTTATTTGTTTTGGATAAAATTGTTAAACTTAACAGAAATGCTTGATAATTTCATTACAATAAGTCGTAATTAGAGGTCAACGTATTATACATATAATATTTTTAAATTTAAACTTTAAACATGTTAAATAGTAGGCAGTAGAAACACTGAGAATATTATTCGTTATTACTTAATGATAATATTTACCTAGCGTCTAGCAGTCTGTAGGTTATAGAAGCACTTTTGATAAATACGCAGCTGATAATATACTTGGTATACTGTATGTATATATAGAAAACAATTTTAAAAGACTATTGATTTTTATTTAAAGTGATATACAATCTGTTCCCGTAAGGGACAATAAAAATATGATATGACAAATTTGATAATGGACATATAGTTACATAAATAGCATGGTGGAAGAAGCCATATTAACGGTAATAGTGTAACACTGCCATTAATTGATTTTTGTTGTTTTAAGTTTTAACCTATAAGAAGATTGCGATACCGGTTTCTATTAAGGAATTTCGAGAGACTATCAGGGATTATAGCATGGTAAGAATAGAAATGAAGGGGTTGGTATGACTTTAAGAGTAACAGTTACTAAATAAATTTTGATTTTATTAATTAATAATTATTAATCTATCATTATACTGAACAATGATAAAAAATTATATAAATTCACTAATTTATAATATTGTATACGTTATATACGTTTTATACGTTTTTAACGTATTATCGTAAGACGTATAAAACTTTTTATACATATAATTACCCAACCCTGCCTAGAGCCTACACATAAATTGATATTTCAATTAAAATTACATGCACATCAAAATTCAACCAAAATATAGATGTCTATTTAAAAAGTGCGTAGGTTAAAATAGGTTATTTATATTTCATTTAAATGAATGTTTATTTATAAACTTGCTCGTACTCAGTTAAATTTCTTAATTTACCTAATCAACTCTAGTAATTTAACTATTTTTTTTTTTTTACATTAAACCAATTGCGATAATAAAAAATATATTCCATTATTTTAACCTAAATAAAAAAAAAACAATTATATTAAGAGTTAAACATAGATAAATCGAAAAAAAAGCTTAAATATACTTATATAATTTTAATATTTGTATCTTAAAAAAATCTCGAAATCACTTAGTGAATTCGTCTACTATAAAAACAATAATTGTCCACCATATTTTTAAGTGATATCGAGCCGAAATGTGTAGTAATACTACTATGGGGTATTGCGCTCTTATATCTGTATTTAAATTAAACAAAAACAAAAATCAACGATTTTAAAATACTGTATGCGGTAATACGTGGTAACCGTAAAATATGTCTGTATATTAATTCCTATAGTAATCGGTTAATGGAGAAACTAGTTTCCACAATTTCCTAAAAAAAAAAAAAAATACGGGAGAACGTGATACCAGTGAAATGAAATCATCGCCTGCATAATAATATAGACGAAAATAGGTAGTAAACATTTTATTTTATAGTCAAGATAATTGTTGTGCTATAGCTTCTGTGTTCTGTATATACCGGTTTGAATCGGACGATCAAATGAATCCACACGATATTAGATAAATTTAACATACAATTCATTGTGTATGATATTCCGTATAGGTACTACGAATTCTAAATTGAGTATCGTCGAGAATATACCTATTTCTTTAGAACTATAAGTGATCATCTGCCCCCATCCCCCTCAATTTATCCGTTACAATGTTTTGCACGTTATTCCGCCTCGGGTGTCGGCACAATGTTTAGTCTTCCCCGCACCATTAACGTATGCGCACGAGTTTACAATCAGAAAAATAATATAATCAAATATTCGATTTATGTAGATACGAATATATTTATTACAAAGAAAATTAACGATAACTTCAGAACATATATTATTAGAATATATAGAATTGAAATTGAAGTAATAGTCACCATGTCCGGTAATGTAAAAACGCATTATAAATTAATATAAAATCGTTCGCGTACGGAGAATTCTATATAGGTATAATACCTATACAGTCCGAAAAGTATTTGAAGGTTAAACCTTGTCGGTCGTTATAACGCTTTACCAATACTATTTATTTATTAAACACTATAACAGTATGCAGTATACAGGTAACTATATATTATAAAATCTAAAATTGTTTAAAGACTTTATTGTCGAGAAAAATGCTTTAATAAAATTGGCGAAAATTTAATGATTATTGATACTGCATTTATTGATGGGGAAAAAAATTCAAATGACTCGATTACCCACTCGTTTAATATACTAATAACTTGTTAGGTTTTTTTTTTATGTTATTTTTTATTTGCATGAGTAATAAAATATAATATTATAATATTTTTATCGTATCATTTTATTCAGAATTTTTACGTCTGGGTGTTTTTTTTTCCGAATGAATGCGACATTTATACATCTATGACGAAGTAAAATACTACAACATTTTTATGGAAAAAAAATTAATATTATTATACGAGTACGAAATCACAAGTTTATTAGGTACTTATATGTATAAGTACATATACTATTAAATAATATTTTCCTGGAATATAAATCGATTTTCAAATTATTTTTAGATTAATAGGCCTGCGAAGAGTATATATGTCGTATCCACTTAGTGTAATCATATTTTTCATGAAATGGATGTTCATTTCATGAATTACAATCATAACGTATAAGTCAAATTTTAGTTCATGAAACGGACATATATTTTATCTATTTCATGAAATGGAAACTCTTATTTTACACTTTGTGTAATATTTTAAATTAATTACATCAATAGGTAACTTTTCGTGAAATCGAAATAATAACATTGATACTGGTACGTATCGCACCGTACTATATTTATTATTAATAAATTGTAAAGATGAGATATCGACCGTTCAGCAGATAAATTTTAATTAATTACATCAATAGGTAACATGAAAAAACCAAAAATACTTCTTACTACTAATATTTTGTATATTTTAACGATTACTTACATTTTTACTTTTGCTGCTAAAATGTCTTCAATCATTAATTGAACGTCAATTTTGGTAGGTGGCTTTTTTCCAGGCTTGTCTACGTAGTACGCATTTAACTGTTCATAAAATTCAGAAAATGAATCAAATTCCATTTTAACGCTATTGTACGGCTCGCTTCCAGTCAGATGACGTACTGGCATCATATAAAAATAATATAATATACAGATTTTCCAGAATGCCTTGGTCGTATCACACTTATACAATTGATTCAATTGAATTTTGATTAAATATATATTTTATCGACTAAAATTTATCTGCTGAACGGTCGATATCTCATCTTTACAATTTATTAATAATAAATATAGTACGGTGCGATACGTACCAGTATCAATGTTATTATTTCGATTTCACGAAAAGTTCCCTATTGATGTAATTAATTTAAAATATTACACGAAATGTAAAATAAGAGTTTCCATTTCATGAAATGGATAAAATATATGTCCGTTTCATGAACTAAAATTTGACTTACACGTTATGATCGTAGTTCATGAAATGAACATCCATTTCATGAAAAATACGATTACACTAAGTGGATACGACATATACGTATCATTGATGGTCTTGGCGTTTGGTGCCCATTGAATTATTTATTAAAATTCTCTCAAGATTTCGTTTATATAATAATATGTCCCACACGTATACTCGATTGGATACTGTACAAGATAACCCATTTACATTATTTTTTCACGACAATTTAACAAACAAACAGCTCTAAAATGTTGCATTACCATTATTTTTATCACTCTTTTTTCAAAATTTGTTTTAAACTGATACTTCATCTATATTTATGGAATTTTTAATTTAAGTCACCATTTGAAAATAAAATGTAGGTAGTCATCTCACTCCCCCCCCCAAAAAAAAATACATTTAAAACATATTAGAGCTGCTTGTTTTTAAATTGTTATAAAAAAATGTTTTGAAAAAGTTGATACTTCACAAGATAATGAGTGTATGTAATGGATTACCTTGTATAATTCCGGTTATCCGCACAACTTTTTTTCTGGTAATTTGACATTGAAATTAGTTAAATACAATATTATTTAATTAAACTCGCCAAACTTGTAGTATAATAAATTGCACAGCTCATTGTTCACATAAAAGTATTATATGCTTACATATTTGTATGATATGTATTTTAAATTTAAAAAAAAAAATCATTAAAAAGTACATTAAATGATTGATCTTTTAAAATAAAATTTTGCTTTTTATTGGTATTAATATTTCTTTATACGTGCGTATCCTTTAGAGCTTCCTATATTTTTCTACGATCACTATACATAAATTGTAAAAAAAATATAATAGATTTAATAATCCCCATGATTATTCTTCTATATAATGTTTCTTAAAACTCTCTAATCCCGCATAATATCTCTTCTTATCCAATATTTTTGCAGGTAAAACTGATTTTCTCAGTCTCCTATCAGTAATTTCCTACAAAGTCCTTCCTCGTCTCGCTCGCTCATCGGGCCCGTTTCATATTCCATGCTATCCGGTGTCTTTCCTTAATAACTCCTCAATTATCCGGCTATTGCACACCACGAACCTCGATCCACCCTTCATCAATTACTAACTACCATTCTTTCTCTCGTTAGTTATATAATTTTAGTTTTAGTCCAGGGAGTTAGTTTTAATTCTTATATAAATTTGGGCTTGTGTCGAATTATAGCTTTGTTTGTTTAAGTTTAGTTTGTATTGTCGGCTATATCTATTCTTGTTGGTTTCGGCATGTATTGGAGAAATAAACGAATAAATTTAAAATATATACCTACATAATATAAACTATAAGTCTATGATTGGACCGACGTGTGTGTGTGTGTATATATATATATATATAAGAAGAAATAAGAATAAACCGTTGAAATCCTATAAAAAATAAGATATCTCTCGGGGTGTTATTGTCTATTGATAAATTCATAAAACAATGCTCGGCAATAAAAAAAAAAACACCTCGTACGGACTTATGATGCCGATAAAATCACTGCAGGCGATTGCTCACCCAGTTCATTATACTTTATGGAATAGACAAAATAGTTTGTTATAATAAAATATATGTATAGGGTACATTATCCGCGAATGTTATTTATGTTGCTGCGTACACTTAAATTATGGATTTGCAGTTGACTACGTACAGTTGACGAGAATGTTATTTTATCATCCGAACACCGACTATTATTATTGAATACAAATCCGCAATACCTACGTGGCTATATACGTACAATACGGTAAACTAATAAACTTCGTATCCATTTTACTTATAGAAGAATATAATGTATCGATATAGTACAGTATGTGCACAATAAAAGAAAGAGAAAAAAATGTCACTTCGTCCAGAATCTAAAAATCTTCAAATAGTATTTCGGTGAACGGAGCGGTTTTATATTGTACAGGGTGTCCTACAATGTTATTCGAATGCTAATAATTCGGTCAATGTTCAGTTTTTTTTTTTTCAATCGGGTTTTGTGTCTGAGATGCACATATGTAGAGAAAAATTAAATTTTTTCATCTCTTAATCACTGAAAAAAATAACTTTATTTTTTCACTTTTTATAATTTTCGAAATAGCAATTTTATAGTATACGATTATTTTAAATTATTGAATATATGATACATTCATATCCGATCAATAATTTCTTAGTAATAGCCGTTTTAATTTCTAGAAAATAAGCGTGAAAATAATTAATATTTGATAGAAGATAAGAAATTACCGTGCTGATTGTAATTTCTTATCGCGTAAATTTTTATTTTATTCAATGATTTAGAAGCGAAAATACAAATTTAATTTTCCATTACATTTATGTCTCCCTGACGCAAAACTCGATTGAAAAAAAATGTGAATATAGACAGAGTTATTAGTATTCAGAAAACACTATAGGACACCCTGTATACAGTGTATCAATAATATTTTGGAGAAAAAAAATAGCACTAAAACGTCCGAAAAAAAAATGTCGACCGGCCACTCGAATCATTATTATTATTATTATCATAGAAAATAAAAGCCTTTTAAAATGACGAAAGAGCTTTCAAGGAAAACTCGTTGGTTTTTCCAGAAAACCGTTTTCACGTACCTATAATACCTATACGCATCATATGTGAAATAAAAAAAAAAAAATATCTGAAAATAAAAAGGATTTACTTTGAAAGTGACGAATGAGATTTAAACACATAAAAAGTGGTCGCGGTCCGCAGTGTTTATACATCCGTAATATCATTACGGGCATATAATACATAATACCTACTATTTTTTTGAAAAAAAAAAAAAAAAAAAGAATGTATATATAAATTCGCCTCAGATATGTAATTTCATACGAATAGTCGCGAACGTGATAATGTCAACCGTGGGCAGACGCATAAAGAAATCATAACGTGTTTCGCATTCTTTGTTTATGTACAATATTATGTTTTGGCGTCGACCACACATTCGAAGTTTAATCTTTATAAAGATATATAATCGTATGAAAAAAAAAAAAAATTTTTTTAAATATTTTAAAATAAATCTCCATAATGCATTCAATTGTTTAGATGACATAGATTAACAGACGGAGAGTGTATAGGTACACAATCATACTTGAAAATTAATATATTTATGTATACGTATTTTTTATTATTATTTTTTTTTATACATATATTTTTTAAAAAAAAAAACCTCTTCAAATAATATATTAATATTACATATTTTTTTTTTATGATGATGGGTGTAGTTAATTTTTAAAAGAAAAAATTGAAAAATTTGAATAAAAAAAAAATCTTCATAATTTGTTTCAATATTATGTGTACCTAACTAAAACGTTTTTTTCAGTGGTCCATTTGAATCTCAAAAATAGGAAGGGTGAGAAGGTTGATGACTCGTAACTTACAGATTTAAAATAGAGAAAATACTACCGTAATTTAACAAGTAAAACTAATTCTATATACCATTTTATAATTTATACGTTAGTTTAAATTCGCTCTTCCGTAAAATAACGAAAAATTTGAATTAGAAAATTTGAGCGTTACGCCATATAATAGCAGCATTGCTGATCACATTGTTCACTCTTATTATTTGTCAAACCAGAAACAGTGTAATAATCGTAATGTATCGGAATTTACTTGAAGCCCGTAAAAATGTGTGTAATGTGAAAATGAAATTGATAAACAATTTTTTTTTTTTTTAAACAAGAGAACGAAAATTTACTGTTGTTTTAATAGTAAGATCGTTTGTGTTCTTAAAATCATAAATTTTAATTCCATTTTCGGTTGCGTTTGTGTGATTTTGTTGATATAGTCGATTAATTCTGCAGTAACCGCGATTTGAGCCCTTGGATAGAACACACCGAAAAACCTAATTAATAAATAAAAACAAGCGTTTTTGGAGGGTGGACCATTGGTTGCTCTAAAGGCACCGTTTGTTTATACTAACAAATAATTAAAATGCGTTTTTAAAACTTCGGCGTTTCAAACGTGAGATCGAACCCAGTGAAAGATAATAGCAATGTATTCAGAAGTGGTTATTTGGTTGTTTAAAAATTATATTTATTTCATATTTAACGCGGATTAGTATTTCGTAAGCAAAAGTTAAAATATGAACAGAGGCCATACTATCGCGTGACCGGATTAAATAAAAATGTTGACATTTAATATACCACGCCACGAGCACACGGATTTGTATGTTACCGTATATTTTTCTTATCATTTAATATTTCCAGATTTCCGTTAATAATCTTTACGGACCAAACTATAATAATATTTTTATAGATGTCATTGACGATAAGTTTTGATTTGCATATTTATCGCGTATTTTAATGAAAATCGTGAACCACCGCGATAAAATATATCAATTATCGCCTGAGCGAACAATAATGCACGAGCCTTATAGGCGGAAATTTGGGGGGAGGGGGAGCATAGCCCTCTCAAAACGTATAAACAGGGAAATTAGTGTTCACTGGTCACTACTATAAATAACAAATGTATAAGTAATACAGTTGAAAATATGTGTATATTATATAGTCATTTTAAATAAAAATATGATTGAGTGCAAATAAAAAAAGTATAATTTTTTTTAAAAAAAAAAAAATGTTTAATTTATAATATATTTTAATGTACACAAATGGTCGCTAATGTAAAGAAATATTTGATATATTTGTTTTTCTCTATAATCCAAAAAACATTATCAAATAAAATGTTTAAGTTTAAATCCCGTTATTAAAATTAAATTAATTGATGTTGCTGAAGTTATTATGATGATTAATCAAGTTTTTATCAACACATCTTTTTTAAATCTTTAAATTAATAGTTCAAAAATGATAATACAATACATACGATACACTACATATAACATACTCGTATACAGAATGCTTTTTTTTTTATCGTGGACCAGCAATATTATCTCTGAGGATTTTAAGTGAATTCAATTTCTGTTTTTTTTTTTTTTAATTATTGTGGAATCGGTTAAGCTTTATTTTAAAATCATTTTTTTATTTTTTTTTTTTACCTCTATTCCATGTAGCTAAAATAAATATATACCGCCCCTTTATATACCTTTGTTTTTCAAATAGAAACCCCCGTTTTTGAACACATTAATTTTCATATCAATAAATAAATATTTAGACATTTTGATATGCATAATATTAATATCAGATTTACCCGAGGAATTATCGTTTCAGAATTATAACTTTTTTAAATTTTAGACTAGAGGAGTTGGGAAGGGTAATGAATTGTATTAATTTTAAATAATAAGTTGGATAAAACTACGACAGAGATGTTAAAAAATTGTCATTATTGAATTGTTTAACATAACATAAATAATATCCGAATATTATCAGAACTTCAAAAAGCTTTGTAATGTCGAAACTAAGTCAGTTCGCTCAATTCTGACTTCGCCATTATATTAACTGTTTAACTATTGACTATTTTTCAGTCGGTGTTGATATACAATAATACAATTTGGCTGGAATGCATTACATTATAATAGTATACGCAAAATAATTTCAACCGTACTTTATTCGCATGGTTTACAATAAATGTAGGTACCCATACAATAAATACGATACAATGAGGTTTTTTTTTTTTGTATTTTTACAGCGTGCCTACGTTACACTGCCCCCTCACTATTTTCGGATTTTAAGTTTTCCCAATACCAATATCTTTGAGTCCGTCATATGTTGGGTATTTTTCAAAACTTTGATGGACCTCCTCCGACCGTCATAACCGAATAATGAGGGGGGGGGGGGCGTAGAAACGTTTCTTAAGCCTCCGGATTCAAAAAAAACAAAAATGAATTACCGAATAAATCGTTGGTGGTTAAAATCAAGAAAAGTTAAATCACGCGTATTTTGATAAAGAAAAAAAAAAGAAAGGTTTTAAAAAAAAAAAAATCATTCGTTGGAATAGTAGGTGTACACTCGTACACTTCGTAAAATATATTTGCCATGAACTCGAACGCATCGAGTTTCCGCCGTAACATTCCGCGCAAAACAGAAAACAAAACGCCCGGTGACGAGATCCCGTAAATATTGACGGCAACTCCCGTCATCTCCCGTCGGTCGAATCGGGTGTTTTTCAGCATTTTTTTGCAACACGTTATTATTATTCGACTATATTTAATTATTTATGTGTACATTTTTTTTTTTTTTACGGGGAAAAAACACGTTAACGGCGGAAACGGGCGGCCGTCGCCGAACGTATCGGAACGACGACGACGACGACGACGACGCGCGAAAATTGATGCGGCCCATTGCCCGGCACCGCGTGACGCGCCAACGTCGTAACCGCGGCCGGCCGTCTGCGGGACGTAGGCCCCACGGTCCGTACAAAATGGCGGCGTTTGAGAGTCGAAACGGTTTGCCGGCCTGAAACTATGCGCGGGCCGTCTCCGAAAGTATCGCCGACGGCGGCGTTATAGATGGCAACAGAACGGTTCCACGTGCAAACAGCGAAACCCATGAACGTACCCCGGAAACGGGGCAAAACTCGGCGGGATAAATTCGTAACGCGCGCGGCACAAGCTACAAAACGAAAGTACTCACCGCGTCCGTGGTTTTAAGCAGGTCCCGGCGATAGATACCCGTGGCGGCGTATTGACGTACAGGTACGGATCGCCAAATTACGACCTTCGTCTTAGTATTTTTCTTTTCTTTTTATTTTCTCCCGGCATCCGATAAACGGCGATAGCGTGCGAAGTACTCGCCGGCGGCGATTCGTCGTATACAGAAGAATGGGGGAATACCGGTCGGCGGGTAATACCGGTCGCTAACGTTTCTGCGGTACTATCGAGTTTGAAGTCATTATGCGATCATTTTTAAAAATTAAACTATGGCGTTATCAAAAAATTTAACACGGCGCGAATAATCGTGTGCGCTTTTTTCCCGGCCGAAAACATTTTTCACCGCGTTTCGCCGTTAGAAATCGAAAATCTCAACACCATCGTATTGCGAAATTTTCACGGGGGGGGGGGTTTAACTTTATTTTAATGCAATATAATCCAAAATACATAAAAAAAAAAAATAATATGTTCATTTGCTCAAGCTAGTAATATTATAACATTAATAAATATGCGTAAATATTTATATTATTTATGATATTTACACATGGGGTTTTTATGCGACCGGTATCACCTCGGGGTAAACAGATTTTAAAAAAATACAACCTAATGTCTTCTGAAACATTCTGAAACGTTGACGTAATATTTACAACGTGCGTTTGTATCGAAACTTGGGACACAACAATTCTTGCTTAGATGACCAGAATTCCCCCGTTCTCTCCCATTATTTTCTGTACGCTGCCGGTTTCGACGAACCGTAATCGCGACGGCACTAATAACGATCGCGGTTATGCCCATGAATAACGGGTCTGTGCGCAGGTACAACATCGTTGCGGACGCGTTCGCCGTCTAGAAGCAAAAAAAAAAAAAACAAAACGAACTCGGACAGCGGAACAGAAACGGTACCCAATTGATAATGTCGTTATTACGCGCACTGGAAAATATTCGTGAACCGGTTCGCGGCGGAACGACGAACGGACGGGAAATAAACGACCGCGGGGCGCGGACTCTGCGTAGGGCCCCGGACACAAAGCCCGACGGATTTCCGCGAACCATGCGAAACGAGCGCCAAAGAGGTTCGGTGCACGCGGGCCCGCTAACGGACTCGGTCGGGGTGAATAGGAAAACGACTCCGCCGACGCCGAAGAGTTGTTAGCAGTGTGACCAAACGCAACGTGTAAGTTTCCCAACGGGAGTCGGAGAAACGGCGGCGGCCGCGGCAATAACGCCGCCGCAACACGAAGCGTCTCCCGCGACCGGGTATGCTTGCGCGGAAGGACGCCGTCCGGGCGCAGCCCCGAGTCGCTCTCTTCTGGCGCCGCGTATAGTCCTACGCCCGTTTTGTCGCCGGTGTCAATTGTAGTGATATTGCACGTGTTTTGGCGACGCAGCGGCTTTTGGTGAACGGTTCGCTGTTGTTTACTGTACTCGATTACAACGCCGTCATGACGCATTCGGCGCATCCGAACAATTGGATGAATCGGATCGCAAATGCCAACGGTACCGGGCTTATAAGGGCATGCGGTATCGATGGATCCGAAAACCGCACACTCTTGGCAGGTAAAAACCGCTCACGTTTAGATTTAGTAGGTTAAAACCGCACGTTTTTTTAATAATGTATAATTTATTATTTATCAATAATTAATCTAGAAATTTATAAAATAAAACATCAAATATTATAATTGTATCTTAATTAGTGTTGTTAAATATTAATGTAAAATACAATCAATCGACTAAAAAACAATGATCAAAGTTTTAAGCAAAAAGCCGACGTTTTTTCAATGAATTAAACATATTTTAAAAAAAATGTTTACATAATTATTGGGAGGAATTGATAGCCGATGGTTTTTTAGAAATTTTAAACGATCTTCGTCCGTCGAAGAAGAATTGCTCGTTAACTAACTTATTTTTGTTTTTCAATTGCACGGAAGATATGTTCGTATAACAATATATTATAAAATATTATATTTTATAATTAGCGTACAGTTTTACCCTACTATAGATGTGTGGTATTTGACTACAAAATGTACCTATCTGTCGACCGATGAAGTGCGCGGTTTCTGTCTACCGACCTTTTTGGGATGCAACCATATAGTGTACTAGTTGGGTCCCGTGTTTATTAGGGTATTATATTAGTTGGGTCACGGGTTTATAAGGGAAACGTACTAATTGGATCCCGGATTCCCGCAAGTAACTGGTACTAGTCGACTATAGGGTAACAACATGGTATGGTATGCTTGTCGTTGGCTTAGAGAATATCCTTTTTTTTTAAAAAAAAAAAAAAGTTATTGTTGCTACCGGTGCAGAACAACAGCGAGATATTCAATATAGAGGGGCCGTAGGCAAACAAATACAAAACTATCGGTACAATAGTTTTTACTATCCTGTTGTTGATACCATTATCAGTCATTTAAATCAAGGTTTTCCGAAGAATCTCAAAAATCAACCAAAGCAACAGAAAGTTTTATAAGTCTTGACCGCACCAATGTTTTGTGTTTTATCAACTATTACAAGGTATGAAAATTATTTTGTAATTCGTTATAATTTTATAAATATATTAAACGATCTATATTTTAGATCTGTTTTCAATAAACAGGGATTGTTTGAAGTTGGATATTATGGTTGCTGAAACTGTACGATTCAACTTACTGAAATATTTAGGTGTTAGAAAAAAAATTAAAACAGGTAATCAGTAAAACTGTTTATACTAATTTATTTCAGTCACTTCAAGTTGACTTAGTTTTACCGATTTCATCGGTTTCGTGTGAAAGTAGTAATGTGAAGAGTAAAATCTTGGTTATGTACCATAATGGGTCAAGAGAGACCATCAGACTTATTAATTATCCACCTAATTGAAAGAAATTAATATGTTGGAAATAAGTGTACATTATCATTAAACTTTAACTAAATAAAATAAATTTGTTTCGCAAAAATTTTAAAATTGATTTATGTTTATTTTATTTTATTTATAGAGATGGTGTGATACTTGGAGTGTGTCAGTTCTTACACACTTGTTCTCTCCAAAATTTGTTCGGCGCTTAAGACCCCCCTAATATTTTTGGGTTATTTTCTCCTACGACTAAAGGGCACACTAATAAGCCTAATACATATAGTATTACATATTATTTTAGTACAATTTAATGAGCAAATTGAATTTGCTTGTTGCTGTATATGCTATCGACATAAAAAATCATATCTACTACTAAATGTTTTATTATTTTACCAATTTTGTATTTTCTAAGAGTAATAGTTTTCTTAATCATTATTCGTTTTTTAAAAAAATCTTACCTGTATTATAGGTACATATTATACATTATGATACAGTAAGTACATTATGTATGAAAGTTGTCAATTCGATTATTGTAGGTAGGTATTATTTTTCTTTTATCCGCCTCTCAGACAATTAGTGGCACCGTGCGTTTTTTATCATTATACACAAATCAGTATAAATCGATTTACCGATTAGATTTCACGTGTATTGTACGTTCAATAAATTTGGTAGATATTTCATAGTATAATTTATCACTAGGTAGTGCGGCCACTATCTTCGGGCGTTCGGCAAAAAAGACCTGCGGCACAGGAAAAAAGATCGTTAAGGAAAAGGCGTACGGAGACCGTATTTGTGACGGGACAGTGGCTTCCCATTATTTCGCCTCGGCCGAACGGGCGTTTATATTAAAAAAAATAATAATAAATAAATAAAAACAAAATATAAAATAATATTTGTAGATATCAAACGGCACCAGCACCGATGCAACGCTAGATACGATTTTTTTTTTTTTTTTTTTTTTTTTTTGTTTATGTAAACAGCATACGCAACACCAACAGTGTGCCGCTACATTTTTAATATTTTTTTCACATAACTGGGAAAACGCGTTCAAAATGTTGCGAGTACATTATAGAAAGAGCCCGGGTATGAAACCCACGGGCCTCGGGTTTCGTCAAGTTTAATGGCGATTTATTTGTCAAACAGAAAAAAAAAAAAAAAAAAAACCATAGTGATTTTATTTGCGCGCCGGTAAACGAAAATAAATTGAACGTCGCCGATTCCATTACAATTCGTGTACAAAACCGCCCGGCCCGTAATATTAACGATATTTACATTTGGAAAATCGTTTTCCAACGCGGAATCGGTTGCTCGCAGTGAAACTGATTAAGCGGTTTAAAACCGTATTGTACCGGTATTATGCGACCGCGGTGTTCGAGACGATCGTATTAAAAACGATGTACAAATAAACGGGGTTGTTTAACGGCGGTATAAATAAAATGTGGTATTGACGTAAAGAAAAAAAAAATAAATATATGTATATTATATACGAGTGTGTTTCGCGGAAAAACGACGACGGTATTATACGTTGTTTTTTTTTTGTTACTTGCGCTTATTTTCAACAGTAAGAACAAAAATATATGTATGCATGGGTATAATAAGCAGGTAGCCGCCCCGCGTAAAATAATATTTCGAAACGTATCGTCGTCATTGATTATTGCATTTTTTACAAATTCGTTGTTTTGTTTGTCCATCACCGAAATTCTATTCGAATACAAGATTTCGGAGAGTGAAAAATATACGATTTTTACTATAGGTACGTTACATTTTACATACAGGGTACCCAAGGGAGGCGCCCGGAGGTGAAAATTCAGCAGGGGAGTGGCAGCCTCACATTTTATTAATATTCAAACACTTTTACTAATGTATTATCGATATAAGTATCACTTAAGAAAAATTACATTTTTTAAATTTTGTAATAAATATTAATATGCAAGCACGGTTTTAACATTATTGTTTGTCAGTCTCGATACATTGACTATTAGGTTAGGCGAACTTAACAGAATAGGTTAGGAACACCTACGTATTAGGACGCGTTAATTTTCTCAAAACACGTACTCGTCGAATAGCTTAAATACTAAATTATCATTCAACGTTCATTGAATTCCGAGTTTTGTAGAAGCCGCACAATGGACCGGACAGACTAATCAAACGGGCGTGCGTTTACAGGACGCACCGACTCACCACGGCGCGCCCGCCGTATGCGTCACACGCGCGTTATCGGAGTTCTCGGAAGAACCGGGGACGGGCACTGGGGGCCGGCGACGACAACAACAACAACAACAACAACAATAACGGCACTACGATCGTCGGTCGGACCGACCGACCGACACCAGCAACCGCCCCGCGACACCCCGATCCCGTAATACGTGTAGGTGGGTGCATTAACGTAACGATATTGTTACACGTATACGGTTTTAACGTCGCGCGGCCGGCGCTCCGGACGGTCCGCGCGCGCGTTCGGGCGGTCTCGAAACGGTCGGCGACGGGGGGGCGGCGGGAGCCCCAGTCGGCTTCGGCGGCGGCGGCCGCACCGCAATATATCAGACGAGTGTGCGCGCGTATATATATATATATATATATATATATTTACGCGCGTGTATATATATATATATTTATGCGCGTGTATTATTATTATTATAATATAGTGAAAGCGGAAAAGCCGGACATAAATTCCGGACGGCGGCGACTTAATTTATACGCGGAACGGGGTGAAAATGTCGCGCGCGCACCTTAAACACGCGAGCCGCCTCCCGCCGCCGCCGCCGCCGTTTCGCGAAACCCTAATCATTTTCCCCGTCCGTCCCGATTCGCGTACCGCCGTTGCCTCCGCCGCCGTCGCCTTTACTTTCGGCGGACGAGAACGGCGGCGCGCAGTCTCCGGGGACGCCGACGCCGACGCCGATTCATCCCGAAACGCCGACTATACCGATTTCTATCTTTCGTCCGTCTCTCTCTCTCTCTCTCTCTCTCTCTCTCTGCCCCGAAAGCTGCGGGGCAGTAACCGTAATAATATATTATTATTATTATTATATATCGCAGTCGAGTACCGAACATTTTTCATTAAAAATTGCCACGAAAACGCGTAACTTTTAAGTGGCCCGTACACTTTTTTTTTTCGAACCCGTCGGGAACTATTGTAACTTAAAGTCAAAGATAATAATATATCGTTAGGTTTTCCGTTGATTTACACAGTCACGTATTTATATCCGTATACATGTACAGAAAACAAAAACAAGGTATTTTGCACGATTAACACGGAAACAATCAAACATCGCGACGTATTCTCATCGACTTTGTTGTCGTGAAACATTGTAATTTAACCGGACGATGTTTTTTGTAACCGAAACCGGTCGTAACTAATACGCATACACACACACACAACTAATTTATTTAGTAGTATGTTATTTTATTGGTATCAAACGGTCGGGATGAAGACGAAGGAGAAAATGAAGTCGAGGATTGTAAATGGTTTTTTTTTTTTTTTAATTTTATTTTACGAAAAACAGTTTTTCGGTTAGTAGGTAACAACATGGGTCCGATTTTGTCACGTGCTGTAGTGCCTTGAAAAAAAGGGGAATTTCGGCCGATGGTATTTTTTAATCGAAATATTTGTCGAAAATCTCTTATCATAAATTACAACATTATAATGTTTTGTTTATAATTCATTCTTTCGCTATAAATTCCGCTCAACTACAGTTACTACTACAACTAATAGTCTACAGTTCACTCTGTAGGTCCTTTTTTTTTTTTTTTGGTTTCTGATTTTCGTTGATTTCTACGTAAACTAATTATTGGTGATGAAAAAAAAAAAAACACGACTTACAGTCCAACATAATACTTCGTTGAAAACCGTTTGCGATTTATCGTAAAACACAATATGTACACCTGAGCTAAATTACCGTATACCATAATATATGATATACCTTCACAACTACCAACACATGGAAAAAAATAAAACATGCGTTGTAAATAGTCGATAGAAATTATACAAAATGTGTACATTGAAAATAAGCGCAGGTAAAGTGATCGATTCCGCAACAGAGTTAACCGATTGCGATTGATGTGTGTATAGTGCATAACTCAATTTATTTTAGGCGCTATAGTACAACCACCCAATATTATTATAAATTACTATTGCTATTGTCATTTTGAAGACAATATTTTTGTAGCGAATACTGGAAACTTTGAAATCATAAAAATAATGGCTGATGCTGGAAACGAGTGCGACCACTGTTGTATTTAGGTAGTTGGGAAGGTGAGACACATAAAGTTATTAAATTTATACCCGTAACCAACGGTAAACCATTACTAACGAAAAACGTTTATAAAGTTTTTATCATTCGGCACGTTATTTACATAGAATAATACAACTGTGGATAAACCGATCGAATAGTTTCCATTCAGTCGTGCTGTCCATTACTATAATATTGTCCTAACTACAAGTTGGTAACCAGTGGCGCCGAACCACGTTTTAAGAAGGTGGGCAGGTAAAAAGTTGTATAGACCACTACCCTAGTTTACAAAACAAACTCCCATACAACACTCTTAATATTCCGTACTTACCAATTCGATAAAAAATATGGCTCAGGTATCAATCATGGATCCACCACCATAGGTCCATTAAAAGAAGGTGGTGTCGGCGCCACTGATGGGAACTGATCGAGAATAGCACAAAACATTTTCGTCGTAAAAGTCCTGATTCCAAAATGACTCGGTATTTTATAAAACGGAAATCCAATGGAATTCGAAGTTTTTATTAAATGTGACAATTCCGTTGTATTTTTATCAGCACATTAGTAGGAGAATAATAATTATTATTTTTTTTTAATTCAGCATTATTTTAAACGACGCGTATCGTTTATTTAAATTGAAAATACCGTAAACACAAAATCGCATTTTCGGAGTTACGATAATTTTATTGGGAATTAGGTCGAAGATATGTGATCCACTGGTCAGTACAGCCTATCGATTTTAAACGGTTTCGATCGTACTGCACGATATTATCATTTTTATTTTGGTCGTTTTTCATGTTTCGGGCTGTTATAACTTTATTTACACTGGACATTTTTACCGAAAGATAGTTCTAGGTTATTTTTTCGAATTTTTTCACTCCGTTTTAGGACTTTCACCTGCTTATTTCTTAATAAAAACGACACTTTTCTATGTACCGATTTTACGATCTTAATCTATACTTACATTATAGTTGGTGTCTATAAGTTAATTTCGGAGAGGTTCTTTTACGTTTTAACAAAGTTGCGCCCCTTGTTTTTTTATGCTTTTTATTCTTTCGAAACATTGTTTGAAAACCTTTTTCCGACGACCGATCAATAACAGAATTAAGTTTATTTTTTATACATCTACCTATTATAATTAAGGGATAACCTAAATCCAGCTTTCAACCATTCAGAATTATCATTTCGCAGAAAATTTAGGTGCCAATTTATTTTATATTACAATCTAAAATAATTGAAAACCCAACTCGAATGTTTTTATTTATTTGATAACCGCTTAAAATGTGATAAACGTTCCATTAACATCGAATAACACAACTCGGAATCGTTTTCCGGAATTCATTTTATTTTATATCACTATATTATTCAAATTCACATTACTGAACTTCGCAGAAAGGCAATTTTACGTGTGCTCAACATTCTATATATTTATTATCGTACATCTTCGTGTCTGTTGCTTGATAAATCTCCTTGTCCGACTTTTCAAAAAAACATACGGTGACTTTCATATTACGATTTTCGCAAAATACCCTATCCCAAATTACGTTGCACAAATTATAATGAAAAATTATTGTCCGACATTAATTTATCGTGAAACGTGAAATTAATAATTGTGACGTGCATTACAAAAACAATAGGGGAAATTATAGGCGCGAGTAATTAATTTCTTATTCGTGTGTTTAGATTACCGCCTACTATACATCTCCGGCTTAAATTGTAAAATTAGTGGCGTTATGCTTTTGAAGAGTATACAAACGTGGAATCCGGGGTTTTACGGATATCCGAACCGTATGAATCTGGAAAAAGTATAAAATGTGATGAATTATTATACACGCCAAGTGATCCATTCGAGTGTGTACATTCATTATATCGGAAAGTAATGAACTATTCCGGAATTCGTTTTCCAGAACATTTAAGAAACAAGCTGTTCTATACAATTGTATGGTTATGTTATTTTTTTTTGTCAACCTTATTTTCGGGGGTAAAACCGCCAATGTTGAAACTTTTGATTTCTGTCAAGCCATTGACGAGATATTTCACTTTTAAATTCGGGTTGGAAGAGAGTAGTGGTATACGTATTGTTAACACGCCGCGCGCTACACGACATGTCACTCCACTACTTTCCCGCAACACAAACTTACAAGTGGAATATCTCGTCAACGGATCGACGGAAATCAAAAATGTCAACACTAAAATTTATTTTAACCGATTCTCCGTCTACGGGCGGGATTTTTAATATAGATTGCCGTTTGAAAATCAAAAACATTGGTTTTAACCGTGAAAAAATATGGGTGACCGAAAAGTAACATATTAATATATGAAATTGTAGGGCGGCTGGTTTCTTGAGTTTTCTAGAAAACAAATTCCGGCAAAAGCCAACGCTTTCCGAGACCCACGAGTGTACCCACTGAAATGGATCACCCGACCCGTACGTTTCCGGGCCTGCGCGTTTCGGATTTCCCGCGCCCGTAAAATCCCGGATATTGTATAATGTGCAATTTCCACACGTGTACGTTCCAGACGCGTGCGCGCGTCCCGCGTTGTCGTGTCGCTTTTTATTGTGAACGTGACGCGGAGTCGCATAATAACAATAATAATAATATCGCATGCGTGTGCACGTCTGTTACCGTCGCGACGCCGCGTAGCACATAATATCGCGTATAAAATCGTAATGTAACGCGCCATCATACTTACGGGGCGAGTACGAAAATATTACATTGTAGCGTAACATCTTTCCGGTCAGTTTCGGGCCTCGCGGAAAACGGGTCGACACCCGCGCGCTACGCGACGACGTCCGAGGCCGCGTCTCGACATTTTATACTTGTACGTGCATATACATATATATATATATATATATATATATATACCTACGTTATCAGAGTGCGCGCGTACCCTCGTCCCCCGTGTCGTAAATACCCGGCCGTTCCGGGCAAAAGACATTTCCGAGGCTCATTAACTCTGCCGCGGAACGTCGCCGTTTTGCCCGCAACCTTCTAAACATAATGACGCGCGTTTTCCGCCCGTCGAAATGTACGTCGTCAGCGTCGTCGTCGTCGTCGTACAAAGAGTTTTGCAGTTTACTTTACGCGCACACATACGCGCGCGCAAACACTCTTTGTCTTTGTCTCGGCGGCGTCGCCGTCAACTATAATAACCGTATAAATATACTATGGCCGCATGCACAAACTTTGAGCTCTTTAAAATTAGTATATGGTGCCGAGGTACCGATCGAATAATAATAATAATAATAAAAAAAAAAAAAAAAATGTAAAAACAATAATTATAACGTGAAATTATAATAGGTGTCTATTGCAGTGGGCGTAATCGGGATTTTTTTATTGGGGAGGGTGGAGCGCCGCTAAATTCGGTTGGATTGCTTGAATCGTGAGTGTGTAAGGAGTATAATCAGTGTATAATGAGTGAAACCCGCAGTAAATCTGTCTGATCGGATCGGATCGACCCACCCCTCCAGAAAAAAAAAAATTAATTTTGACAAGTTAGATTAAATTACCTATAAGGCTATAGCAACGGCTGCACCCGTCCCCATTATCATAGGTCAGATTTAGAAATTTTAATTTGATCGATTTAAAATTTAATTACGATTTATTGTAATATTGTAATATTATAATATTTATAATATGTATATTGTATACAGTTTAATGGTTTCATTTTATTTTTAACACTTCGAAAATCAATTATTTTATATACCTTTAGCCTTTTTTTCGTGGCAACACTGTACATTTTGTGTGGTGTGATATTTCATAGTATACATGTCTGAAATCTACAATCTTTAGGCGTTTCTGCGATTTTCGCATAATAATTAAGAAGCTAATATTAATAATAAGGTATAGAAGCTATAATTCACTATTCACTCCGAAATTGTAACTTTCTCCATTCCTTAAAAATATCCACGAGCAGACAAACCAAACCATCCCCTTAACTCTTGGATTATCCTCAGTTAACCCTCCCCTTCCCGGTGAGAGTATATTATCTGTATGAAATATAATATTTTGTACAGGAAATATAATAACATTATAATAAGACCTGTCAGAAGCGACGTCCCTAAGTTTAAACATCGCGCGTCCTAACCTCGTCCTAAAACCTCATCCTGAATTCTCAACCACGATGCTCTGATTATGAACGTGCATTTGGTGTGTGTATATATACTAGCACGTACATGTATAGTAGAAGTCTTGTAATTTGAACACACGTTCTTCGCCTACCACGAACCGTCACCACTTGTATTTTATAATCCGATCAACACAGGTTTTATCGCCCACCAAAGTTTCCTCTTTAAAATCCGTTAATTATTTTCTCGCCAATATAATAAATCGTTAAGCTGCACGTTTTCGCTGTCCGTTCGAATGAAAGTCGACCCGAGCTATGCGTTTAACATTTAACGTTTATAACTTTTCCTCATAAGAGTAAATAACATAAAATAACACCTATAAAAATTAATCATTTGTGATTTATCGAACTTTAAATCGATCCGTATGTTTATCAGTTTATCAGGCACAATTTCATTTATGTAAATCGATTTTCGAAAACCAAAATAAACCACCAGTTTAACGATCAGTTTAAAATATTTAATTTAATTACAGAAATTGTTTTTTTAAAAATAAATAAAATTGAAAAATTGGGAATAGGTATCGACATTAATATAATATTAAACCGACCATATAAATAAGTACAGAAATGTTTTTACTACGATTATAAATACTATGATGGCCCAATAATCTAAGATAGATGTCTACCAAAGTGACTATCGTAAATTAGCTGGATTCTAGGCTTCTAGCGCTCGTATGACGGTGTGAGAGAATGTCAAGTTTAGAAATCCCACACATTTTGATGTGACGCGTCAGATTCATAATATTTTATTAGTTTAAGACCAAAAATGTGACATTGCTTGAATCGATATTCTCTCACGTTTCACACTGTCACATGAGCGCTAGCAGTCTAAAATTCAGGTGATTCACGGGAGCCACTTCGGTAAACACTTTAACCTAGGACCCAGGTCACTGGGCAACCAAATTACCGATGATTTTTTACATACATTCGATTAGTATAACGTGTATAACCAATAATAACTGTAATTAGGATACAGGGCAGGTTACTATAATTCATATTTTTTACAGGCATGAATATACATACCGCTTATAAGAAGTGATGTGCCATGGATAAGTATCCGATAGGTAAGTAAATATTTTGGGTATTTACCCGTAGGTATACTTACCTACCTAAACTATGTGTAAATAATACTTATTTTTTAATCTGATCAAACTGTTTATTTCTACTATATAAATATTATTTACTTATTTTTATTTTTTATTTTGTTATAATAATATTTTTGATTTACGACCAAATTTTTATCGTAAATTGAATATTATACTATTCATAATTTTATTGCACATGTGGTGTAAAGAAAACAATTTTTTTTTTGGGACGACAAATCTCTAATCAATAAAATTAAAAGATATCTACTTGTATGTTTAATTTTTGCGATTATTTTTATATTTTAATATCCATTTTTAAAAATATTTTGTATGAAAAATAACTTTTTAATAAAAAAAATAAAGAAGACTGATTGTAATAAGTTAGTTTTATAGGTAATATTTGTATTTAAATTTTAAGTTATTTTTTTAAAAAAAATGTATGTTTATTTTTTATTTATATAAATAAAAGTCTAGTTACTGCTTTCATGTTACTACATTTTCCTCTTAAAAAACGGTATTGAATTCAAAATGAATGAAATTTGACAAAAACATTGTAAATATTATTTATTTTCTATGATAATCTAACCTGGACAAATTGTTGCTTACATTAAACCAACATTATTACTACTAAATAAAACCTACGATGAGCCTCGTATTAAATTTTCGGCCCGTAAAAAGCCGAAGAAGAATATATACAATACGAGTATAACATCAGAGCCCCAATTTTACAAATTAAGCGTTTTATTTTCAATGTCCTGATTGTCTAATTCGAATAAGTGAATAATCAAAAATCATTTGAAATTAATAATGAACGCACGCGCCTACCAATATACTTAAAAAAATGAATTTTTATTATTAATCACATCGCGTGCAATATCTTTCTTTTGTTCCGAACAAACACGCGTATAACTCATATACTACATAATACCTACGTCAACACGGCATTATGAAAAACGACGTTTTCCGACCTGTGTTTTCTGATTTATGTGAACCATCAATCAAATCATCGGAATAGTCGTATAAATTCATTGAGTGGTAATATTTGAGTATACCTATCCGGTATAAGCCCAACGTTTAAAATATTAGAAAAAATGTAAAAACAATCGTATGCCTTGAGACAATGCATTCCAATAAGGACATAATTCATAGCCATTAATTACTTTATAAGTGAAAATGTTCTTTTGAATTTGTCACTTTTTAAATTATTTTTTTCTTATAATCATTTTATAATAGCATCATTCGGTCAAGTAGTATTTTTGGTTATTTTATAAAAGTATTTTTCGATAATTTTCAAGACATTTTTAAAATCAGGATCCAAATACTAATTAATGATAATAACGATCTATGGTAATAACGATACGGTTTGATTGTGATAAATATACAAAATATTTTCTCCGTCCGATGATCGATAACATACAATTATTATAACGTACTGTAATATTGAAAAGCTCTTAAGAACTATAGGTATAAATTGAGTCATTCTAATAAATTGGTTACTAATAGTATCAACGTTTTGAAACATTAATCATAATTACCACGTACCGGGCACTTGTTAGCGTGGGATCGTCGTACAAGAAAAGGCTTTTTTTTTCTCTCCAAACACGTTTTTTTTTTTCGTTCGTCTCTTTCAAATGAATAATTGAATATCGTATAAAGATTATTAATAATTTAAACACCAAAAGCCAATGTCCGCCTTCGGTACAACTATGAACGTATACTATCTTCAAAGTATATGTACCTACTCAAATTGCATTTTACGGTATTAACCATTATAAACCACTATTTTTGTTTGTATTATAGCTATAATAGGCGCATTTGCTCGCACGTGATCGACGAACCGAAAACGCTGACGGCAACGTCATATTATAATAGTGTAGAGAGAAAATATTACCAATCCAAGTGCATCGATTCACTCTGAAAAGTGTACCTATTGCGTGTTTGGCGTTTGACTTTGATCGGCCAACACTGCAGGTAGATGTGAATCCTAATCTATATTAGTATGTATACAGTCCTGCGGAATAAGACTAAATGTGGTATTCGATAACGGATAAATGACATTTACCCACTCTCTCCTTCTTAGGCGTAATTTAGGGGGACTTGGGGGGCTTAGCCCCTCCAAAAATTTGTATTTAAATTTAAGTATTAAATGCTTCATTAATTATCTAATCTACATAATATGTTAAACGTTGTTTGAAAAAAAATAGTTTCTAAAATTTAAACATGGAAATAATGGAAACGAGCCCGTGCAACGACATAGTGTTAGTCATAGAAAATATATACAATATAAAATATATGTACGGTGTTAGCAAGGTTTATAGATTATTATTATCTATAAACCTTGGGTGTTGGTCCTTTGTGGGTATTACCCATATTACAAAAACGTTTACACCCATGAGTGGCGGGGTACACTGCGGGTCGGCTTGTTTTTCATTTCTATTTTACGTATGCCCGTATGCGATATGCAATATGCGTATGAAAATTGGTGAGATAACTATGATTTTGGTATTTGAACGGGGGGTATGGGGGGCAGATGTGGATCTGTTTCATTTAAAAATATTGAGCCCCTCCAAGTTAAAAACTGAAATTGCGCCTATGCTCTCCTTTGAATTACTCCAGGATCGCTGTCTGTGACTCTAGACTGGCGTGTTCGGTGTTTTAATTCATTCAATTCTACCTACACACATAATAATTATATAAATTATAATATGAACCGTGGGTAATTCCAGGTAAATTCAGGTCATTTTAGGTCAATTATACGAGAGAGAGGGGGGGAGGCAAAATATGAAAATATTTGATAAGACGATTATTTTTTTCTTCGAAATTAGATACTTATTAAATATTTTGTGATAAGGGATTTTTACTGAGTGTTGGAATATTTTTTCCAAGCATAATTTCATAGTTCACCAACGCATTTAAACATTTAGTCAACATGTTCAACTATAGATAATGACAGCATTTTATAAACATGCATTTTGCCATATTACCACCATCATTTTTTTTTTCAACAATACTGTGAAAGTGACGCTTTTGCATGCCACCATATCTCTTCAACATTGTTTGTATGTGACCCAGTTTCAGAGTTAAGGAATTGATTGTTTTATCTTAATCCTATATAAGAGTAGTTATTACCTGTTGAAAAATCAGGAATTCCGGAATGGTAGTAGGTATACATCACCACTAGGCTATGACAACCAATGTCAGAAAATTGCAATATTGAGTTAGTATTTAATAAAACGCACATAATATCTATAAAAACAACACATTTCAAATGACCTTAAAACTTTAACTTCAAAACTAATAATTAGTCCCAATTTTTATTTGGGCTATCATTTTTAAAAAGTTAATTTACCTAGGTTTTAACATAAACAATTGTTTGGTATCTAAACTGAAATTGTTCCCATGTAATACAATAAGATTATCAGTAAGCAGTATTTTGTTAAAATATATACCAAGGGTAATTGCATAGTTTCTCATATTTCACTCCAACTAGTCCAAACAGTAATAATGGGTAATAATATCAGGCTTGATTAAAATGTATATAGTAGGTAATTTAAAATGTTAAATTGGTAAGTATTTTATTGGATCATAAGGGTAACGATGAAGATAATGTATTGTTTTTACAAATGAATTCCAATTCAAAATTTAATTTATTAATGAATGAATAATATACATAATATGTATATTATTTTTTTATAATTTTTATGAGACTTTGTTTTGTAAGTGTTTTAGTATCAGGATCACACTGTAGATATATTAAGAGAATAAAAATGTATAGCTGTTATTCTCAACAGTATTGTAAATAATTCACTGTGATAATAGTGTATTCAATTTTATACCACATTATTACATAAAGTGGTTAAACACTATGTATATTTTTATACTAACAAAGAACTAAATAAGATATTTCATATATAATGCAGAGGTTTCCAACCTTTTTTGACTCACGGCACCTTCAGTTATTTTCAAAACCTGGAAGCACTCTACACTGAATATTCAATAGCAATATATCGTGTATTTATATTTATATTTTGTAACTTCGGTTTTATTTAGCTAAGTGTCTAAGTATAAACAAAAGTAGTAGATATATTATACACACATTATATTTTATAAAACAAATTATTACATTGAACTATATATTTTTATATTTAATTATTAATTATATAATATTATTTGATTATTAAGATTAATTAAAAATTAGGTAACTTATCGAACTAATGTGACACTTGACCTTGTTTTATTTTTTTTACACACAATTTTTTATTTGTATAAATACATGAGTTAATACTGCTTGATCGACTATTTAATGCAAATGTGTAATAGGTATATTATGTTTAATAGCACCTTGAAGATTATATATTGATACTATTTCAATGCCATTTTGTGATCTAAAATCATAATAGACAGATACTGATATAAATATATTTATATATAATTAAAGAATGTGTCAACAACATACACTGTGATTTTACAACATCATAACGTATCTAAATTATATGTATTAATGTATTACAATTATTGGTATTGATAATAAGGTAGGTATAGGAAAAATCAAACATTGTACTAACGTTTTAATTTCCAGACAGTTGTATTAAACAATTGTTTTTTTTTCTCATAATAAAAGGTCCATATAGATATTACACTTTATAATGATAAATAATTCAATTTGAAAATGTCTGTTCCAACGTGGGAAGTACGTAAAACTGAGTATTAAATATAAAAAAAAAATAATAATAATATTAACAGAAAATGTTAACACTGTTATAATTTATATTATTGTTTGACAAAGAATCAGAAATAATAAATATTTTAAAGTAATAATAAACATAATCAACAGATATTGATTATTTATACCACTCAGATTTCACGGGGCCATTGACAACGGTAACTAATCAATTATTTTTAATTTAATGTACATGAACAATAGAGATGGGTGGTAAATAAAAATTGCATGGGTTAAAATCTTGTGAAATACAATTCGAGAGAACATGAGATAAAAAAATATACACAGGTCTCATTTATATAAATATATTCAAATTATGATACTTGTCATTTTTATACATAAATACATAATAATATAATAGGTATGTATATATATACAGAGTGTTCGGCGATGATCTGCCACTTGAATAACTTTTGTTGTTTCGATATATATCAGAAATTTAAACTTTAAAGTTTAATCAAACTACTACGGCTAGCTACTTATTTGGCTATTTAATTATTCAATTGTATCATTATTGATTATGGTTGACGTTTTACGTTACAAAATAATCCGTGGTTAAAAATTGACTTACATATAGGTTACTAACCAGAGTATTTTGTTCGTTGTGGGCTCTTGTTCGGCCATAATAATCATATTTTGTCTTCGAAGTTGCGTGATCTGTTCTACCAGTTTGCAGGATTTTATTCCAGATGATTTTAACTCCGGCTTGAGGCGTTCGAACCGTAGTAAAGTCTTCAAATTTTCTCGCTGTTTATAGCTCTCTACAGTCTTTTTGAACGGTGTTTAGTAGACATGGTAATCCAGTTGTTCGTGAACGTTGGCGATCAAAATCCGTCCGAGTCCCTGTGTCGGACTTATTCATAGATTAGTATAAATTGACAAAAAAAAAATAATTTAAATATTTTAATTGAATTTAAATATTTGAATATTAAACAAATAGGTAGGTATAATTGAAATACCGAGAAAACAATAGAATATTCATGAAACGTTATCATTATTTAAAAAAAAAAATAAACGACCAGGGATTCCCTATTATATCCAATAATCTGTACGTTCCTAAATTCAGCAGATCGGTAAGCCGCTAAATTTAACTAAGGTACTCTTGAGTATTCTACAGTGATCTGGTTTTCACTATACCGGCTTTAATTATCTTAAATCGTGTGTAATACTCCGGTACTCTATGTGACACACAGACTGCTGACCTCTTATCACGGTAATATTATTTGACAATAATTTGTGTCTATACAATTTTTTTTTTTAAATTTAATACTTGCACCTTAAGTCCTAATATAAGTATTCATTGGCCCTACACAGACCGACAAGAGTCACAGGGTGTACTATAGAACGCCCGAAACACCCCGTAGATTCTCCTATGTTGGTGACGCAGATGAAAATATGGTTATTATTATTTCTAATTTGATTATCGCGCACAAGAAAATTCTATTTTTTAATAAAAATTTAACAAAATAAATACAAGTGCTAAAAATGTAGTCTACCTATGTAAACATAATCGTATGCAAATTCAAATTGAAGAATAAATTGGTTTTTAAATTAATTTTTCAAAGATTAAACTTAACATAGGTAAGAGTGGATGACAGCGACTAATTGTGTATAAAATAAATAATGTACTAAAAATTATTAAAATAACCTATAAATGCACTTTGCATCGAAAACTGGATCACATAAAAATATCACATATACAAGTTAATTCAACATTTATGTTTAGCAATTTTATCATGTAAATATTCAAAATGGAGAAAAATATATGATACAAAAGTTTTTCACATTTTAAAAATTTCAGAAAATGATGTTATGTTTTGATAAGAAGAAAAAAACAATAACAATTGATTTGGAGGTTTTTTCAAAAAATATGTCATCTTGAATGTTTTTAAATTTTTATTATTATTATTATTAAATCTATCGGTTATTGAAACAAATTCCAATAAACCATAAATAAGTACATATTATAAGTTTATTATTGTTCAGTTTGAATTTTGAAGTTTTAAAACATTATGGAGAATTGAGTAAAATATTTAAAAAAAAATTGGAAATGCATAATGAAAAAGAGTTGGCAAGCACATAAAAAACCATGGAGATTATAGAAGTGACAATGAGCCAAAATGGTCTAGAGTCAGCCAAAAATAGAATATTATGAAATCAAAAATAAGTAGGTATGGTTATTTTGATTGCATCAGTGATGCAGTGATGCAGTGTTTAATCCAGATATATGTCAAAGAGGGCGATAGCCCCTCACTGGAATTTCGTTTCCCCCCCTGTGAAATATAGGTAAATTAATAATTAATTAAATAACTAAACAAATGTCACTGGTCTTAGTAAGAAGGTAGATAAGCAAAAAATAATAAAGGTCATCACTATAATTTTAGTAATGCCCTCCCTAGACAAATTGTCTGTACTCAACACTGATCATGATTTTTCTGAAAATGTTGACATATTGTAACAAGAATTTGAACGGAAAGTTTCTAAGTCATTCTGCTTTAAAATATTAAGGATAACAGTATAAAATGATTATTGGATACCGACCGTTTCATAGGAGTTGTGTATGTGTACACCCTATAGGCGATTTCATAATTTGTCAGGTGAGTCGGTTCCTGTACAATGTTATTACTAACAAAACCGGTGTAGTGTCCATTATAAACGGTTAGGCCGATTCGAGGATACCGATTCCGATCGGCGGCCACTCGCATTGTTCTGTTATACCAGCGTACATTGGTAGAAGTTATCACGTTTTAAAATAGTAACCAGTATTTTCGTTGAACGGCGAGAACTACACGAAAATAACAACTACCAATTGACATAAATATGTTGAAAGACAAACGGTTAGTTAGGTTATATTTTTAACAGTTTAATCGAATTTGTATTACCCATTGAATTTTTTTTTTAAATTTTCGACATATTAATAGAATTGTAGTTCATGTAAATATTATTGTTTTATTCATCGCGATAAGTATCATGGTTTGTTTGATAATTTAATCGAACACATTTGAGTACCTAAATTTATTAGTAACCTATTAATTCTGCATCATGTCGCAAGTGAATTGGACATCTACCAACTTGGCAAATACATTTGCACAATTCATTGGTAAGTTCTAATTTCGTAGTTTTATGCATCACTTACCTATAATAAATGATATCATAATTTTTAAATTTTTATTATAGTATTATACCTTACACTCGCAGACCGTTTGGAACCTGTCTAACCTATGGATTATCGATATTTGATATTATTTATATTTTGATAATACACGTCTTGTTTTACAATCAAGTAGTAGGTAGTTATCGTTGAACTATTCAAGTCACAAAAATACTACAAACATTTAATAATCGTTCTTACAGTGTCCTGTTAGCACTAATAGTGGTAAAATTCTAGCCCTAGCCAAAACTATGGGGAGTTCTAAGATCAGACTAAGATGTTCCAGAATTTTAAGAAGACCCTATACGTCAAACATTAAAATCATAACATTCATATCATCAAAGCCAATAGTGTCTTCAATTAAATTTGCAAATGGTTACAATGAAAAATAAAAATATATCATCAGACTAAAAAATTAATGAAGTATGTATAATTGTATTAACTGTGTAATATTATTCAATTTTATAAACTTGTTTTTTAGATCAATTTAATTTCAAAGTGGTGGAATTTCAAAGAAATGGATAAGAAATCTGATTTTTCATTTTACATATTGCGCTTAAATTACTTACCAATGATTTTACTCTCTACATGTATACATAAAGTAATATACCTATTCTTTTGTTTTCATTAAATGTAATTACAATTTTTATACTTTGTTCCAGGTACACTACAAAACACTCAAACTGATTCTTGTATGATGCCCAATTATGACTATTATGAGGTAATATAAACTAGTCCTTTAATAATTTATATATTATTTATAATTAAATAGATTAAATATTATATTAATTTAAAGGAATAATAGTGTACGCACAAGTGTGTTTTCATATTACATTATTTCTACATGCCATTTAAAGTTTTAGATCTTATTTTATAAAAGTGATTAGGTACTTATTCACTTACCCTATACTACTTATGTATTAAGCTGCACATTGACTTAAGAATCTATATAAATACAATATTGTTGTTATCTGATTTAAATTTTTAAATTAGTTCATTAAAATATTTGTAATATTATCATAAAAATAAAATACCATACTTATTAAAACTTAACTTATAGCTATTGAAATTAAAATAGTGTGTCATATTAAATTCTACTTGGACTGCACCATAAGCAATAAGATTAATATTACTGTAATAATGTGTTCTCTATTCGGCATTTGGTAGTTTAAAGTTTTGGCTATATGTCAAAATATCCCGGGAACAGGCTTCAAACAATTCAATTTTTTTTACTAAAAAATAATATTTTTTGGACTTTATATGCACTATAACTTTAAAATAATATGCGTAAATGCACAAGAAACTTTAAAATATCTGCACCAAAAAATTAAATTTTAAGAAATATAAAAACATATTCGTATCTAAAATGTATGCATTTATACGCAATTTTTTGTTGTTTCATTCATAAAGGGTAATGATTCTTTATACAAATTCAAATAATATAAAAATAATTGAAGCAAAAGCAAATATTTGATTAATATGGTTTATGAAAATTACTTTTAATCATATTTTACCTACAATTTCTTTGGTAAATATCAGCTTAACAAAAAATATCAAATAAAGAGATATAGTAATTATAGGTATGAGATATTTTCTACAAAAGTAAAATAAAATTAGTTACTGATTATTTATTAGTAACTAGCTTGATCAGAATTTTGTTTAATAAATCATGTCTTCCTGATTTTTCTTGTGACTAACAATTTCTACTCCTGTACAGTTAATTGTTATTGTCCGATAATGGATTTAATGGCAATATAATTTTTTTTTTATTTATCAAATTTCTAAAATGTATGAGCATATTTTAAAATTTAAAACTAGTATCAATAAATTACTTAAAAACAAAATAACATTTAGTCACTTTTTAAAAGATTACCTAATGTTACTATATTTACTATTTTGTATAACATTAATAGTTTATGAGGCCTGTGGTAGGTAAAAATATTCCTGACGAGCTGATTATTTTTTTATTTCTTGCGCGAATATTACTGTGGAATATATATTTTTAACCCATATGATTGTATTTTTTGACAAACACTGTGCAAAATTAAAAAAACACATGCATAATCTTTTAAATGATTTTTTAAATGCGTTAGAAATCCTTCATAGTTTTTGGTTGTACATTTGGTCTGAATATATTAATTTGATATATTACTTTAGTTTAAATTATTTTTATTTATTACACATTAAAAAAGTTATAATAATATAAAGTGTGATTATTGTACTTGTAATCACAATTTTTTTAATATTCAGGTTTTGAATTGATATTTTTCCTAAAGATATTTTGATGTGAATCCATACGTTTTGTATTATTAAAAACAATACTCATATTATACAACTATGTTTTTAAATATTAAATAATAATTAATAATATATTTAATATCACTAACAAATGCTGTGGCATTATTATTACACTGTATGTAACAATCAAACGTATCCATTTTTCTAGCATTAGAAAATGACATGGTTTAATTAAAAACAAAAATCAAAGTATTAAGAAGGAATCAAAAACAAAATTTTCATAAACCATATTAATTAAACATTTGTACTTCAATTGTTTTTATATAATCTAAATTTGTTTAGAGCTTAATTACCTTTATAAAAAAAATTACATATCAATGCATACATTTTGGATAATAGCATATTTTTCATATTTCATAATATACTTTATTTAACATTAAAATATAATATAAAGATACAAACAATAAAATTAAAAAAAAAAAAAATATCAAAGTTTTTATATACAAAGGTAAATTATTAACAGATTGTATTTTCTAATAAATGTGAAAAAAACACATAAAAGTAAAAAAGTATTGTACCCAAATATATTTTCATTTTATTTCAAAAACTTCGGGGAAAATATCAATGACCATGTATTATATATTCTATTTTTACATAGGTACAATTTCTTT
Source organism: Cinara cedri (assembly GCA_902439185.1). Taxonomy (NCBI): domain Eukaryota; kingdom Metazoa; phylum Arthropoda; class Insecta; order Hemiptera; family Aphididae; genus Cinara; species Cinara cedri. The sequence goes on from CABPRJ010000476.1 coordinate 1,066,863, forward strand.
AGTAAATATCAGCTTAACAAAAAATATCAAATAAAGAGGTACAATAATAATAGGTATCAGCTATTTTCTATAAAAATAAAATAAGTTCCTTATTATTTATGAGTTAACTTATACAAAAAATTGTTTAAAAAAATTGTCTTTCCGACTTTTCTTGTAAATCACAGTTTTCACCCCTGTAGAATTAATCGTTGTCCCGTAATGGATTTAATGACAATATAATTTTTTTTTGTTTACCAAATTTTTAATATGTGTGAGCATATTTTTAAATTAGTATCAGTAAATTACTTAAAAACAAAATAACATTTAGTCCATTTACTTCTTACATTTTTAATAAATGTTCAAAATGTTGATGATAGAAATATTTTAAGTAGAGGTAGTCTAGTACATCTTGCTAAAAATGTATGTTTTCAAAATCTTATTATTCAATCTGGTAACAATCCCAAGTTAACCTGGAAAGTTATAAAGACATGTATAAAAGTAATGAAAAAACATAATATGACATCATGAATTTATTTCTCAGAATGTTTTTAGGAGCCACTCCTCTCTGTTTGATGTTACATTCTTCAGCAAATCAAAGGACGGACAGTTCATGAGTTCTTGGATGTGTTCGAAATATTGTTTCCTTGGGCATCCTCTTGATTTCTTCCCAGTTACTTTTCCTTCTAATACTAACTTTATTTCTGATCATAAAAAAAAACAAAGAATGTATGAAAGTGATTTTTTTAACAATTCGAACCTTGGTAGGCATGTTTCTAATTTTTTTTTTTGGACTCCCATTTCTGTAAGTGAATTGATAAATTCTATTAAAGATATTAATACAAATGCTTCCTTCATTGTAAATTCTGTTACTAATAATATTCTCATAAACATTAGTAAAGTCTTAGCTTCTCCATTATCAATTAATTTTAATAAATGTTTCTCTTCTGGGGTTTTTCCTGACTAATTTAAAATTTTTTTAAATTATCCCCTTATTTAAAAATGGCAATGCAAAGTTATGTAATAATTACAGATCTATTTCCTTGTTGTTAACAATTAGTAAACTTTTTGAAAAATTTATAAAAACTAGATTAGTTAATTTTTTAGATAAATACTATTTTTTTGTAATAATTAATTGTTTTAAAGAGGGATTATTCAATAATTATGCCATATTTAATGTCCCAAGGTATATTTATGAGAATATAAATAATGATAATAAGGTCTTAGGATTATTAATTGACTTAAAAACAGCTTTCGATTTTATCAATTAAGATATAATGAAAAATAAACTGGAGTTATTCTGTATGTAAGGTACTCCATTACAATTATTTACAATCATATTTATTCACTAGAACTTAAATGGTTAAAATAGAAAATTGTTTAAGTAATGAAATTGTAACTACTTTTGGTGCCTCACATGAGACAGTACCAGGTGATACATTTAAGTGGGTACTCATTATCTCAGAAAGTATTAACTTTTTTCCAGAATTTTTTTCTAAAACATTTAAAAAACAAACTGCTCTGCAATTTTATATTTATGTTATTTGTTGTTACCCTTACTTTTGATTTTAAAATGGTAACCTATATTAAAAATTCCATAAATAAATGAAATATTAATTATGATAAATTTAACTGACATTTTTGATTTCTGTCAAACCGTTGACGAGATATTCCACATTTAAGGTTTGGTTGGAGGAGAGTAGTGGTGCATTATTAACACGCCACACATTGTACCGCTACATAAGTGACACTCCACTACTCTCCTCCAACACAAACTTAAAAGTGGAATATCTCGTCAACGGTTTGACAGAAATCAAAAATGTCAACAATTAAATTTACTTTAAATAATAATAATAATAATAATTTACTTTAATACTCTATTTATGGAATTTTTAATATAGGTTGCCATTTGAAAATCAAAAGTAGATAGTGGTTTTACTCCCAAAATAAATCAGATAAAAAAATAATATAATTATAAAATTGTAGAGCTGCTTGTTTCATAAAGGTTCTTGAAAACAAATTCTGAAAAAAGTTAATACTTTCTGAGATGAGTGTACCCACTTGAATGGATCACCCGGTATTAGGTTCAATTTGATTTCTTGTATGTATAAATGGATTATTAAATCTTAACATTGAAAGTAAAATTATCTGCTTTGCTAATGATACTGTTTTATTATTTAATGATTATTCATTAGATAATCTTTATGACAAAGCAAATGTACGTTTATCATCAGTTAAAAATTGGTTGAATAATAACATTTTTAATTAAATACCTAGGTATTGGAAAATCCTGCTCATTTTAGTACTAACAATCTAATTTTAGAGTTTTAGACATTAGTAGGTGTATAATTTTTTTTATTTTATAATTTATCAACTAATAATAATAACAAGTTTCTTTAAAAAAAAAATGGTCAATTCCATAAAATATTTAGGCGTTTTATTGTTTATCAACTAAAATGGAATATTCTTGTTAATCACTTTAACAATGTAATTCATACATTTTTTAAATTTTTAGTATTTTAATAAATATCCTTTCTCCAAAACTGGAGTTGTAATATATATAAGCTTGGTTCAGTCTATTACTACTTATGGTTTACCCTTTTGGGGAGGTACTTAACAATATACATACAAATAAATTAAATATTACTATTAATTCCCATTTGAAATTCTTTTTTTTCAAGCCAAGGTTATACTCAAATAATAATATTTACAAAGACTATAATAACTCTAAATAACTTAAATGCACTTCACTATAAAAATTTTTGTTTATTTATGTTTAAGTATAATATGTATATATATAAATATTATTGATTCTGTAGTGCATAATTATAATACAAAGTTTGAAAATTCCATTGATATTATAATTCCAACAATGTGTTCACATTTTAATAGTTTTTATATTTTGTTAAAACTATTTTATAAAATTTGTGTTTCTTTAAAAATTAATTTAGACTCTTTTTAGCAATAATTTTACTTTATTTAAGCGTTTTATAAATGATTTAGATTTGTTAACTTTTTTCTTTAAGTTATGTTATGTATTTAATTTTTAACAATTTGTTTAAGTAACTGGTTTTTTTAGTTTTTCATTTATTCCATCATTATATTTAGAACTCCTACCCACAGCACAGCCTTTGGCTATAGTGGGTAGACCATTACTTCGGTTTTGTTTTTTGATCATTGTAGTTTATTATTTTTTGTGAAATAAATTATTATTTACAGATAGGCACATTTCCATTCAGTTTAAAACTTTATGGCGCGTTAATTTTATAATCATTTCCCTGGAAACACACAAGTGTTTCAATACTTTTTGTTATAATTAATCTAATGTTGGCTGTCCTAAACAGTTGTGTTAATGGTGGATATGTCTTATTCCAGATCTTATTCTCTGTTAGTAGCCAAATTATACCTAATAGCACAGTAGGTACTATCCAGGAAAATAAGTTCAAAATATTATAAAACATTTACATTCAACATAAATAGGTACTAGGTACTAATATGTAGGTACTATTTGAATGTTTAAAACTTTTTTTTTATTTAGAGAATCCATCGTCAATAAAAGTTTTGAATATGTTTTAATACTCTTTGAATTATTATAGTTAGACTGTGAAAATTGATATTATACTGCATTACCTACTTTTTAGATTAAAATTATGACAGTTGTGACAAAAGAGAGATGTTTCATGAAAATCGAAAACTATTCCTACTAAATTTAAAACTTAAAATATCTAGCATGTCTACTGAAAATCAGGACTTCTTATCACAAATATTAAGAGTAGATTAACAAATTAAACAAAATACCTAGGTATTGTGAATAAGGATTTGTACATTTTTACAGTAACCGTTTCTCTAGAAATAATTTAAACGTACAATTATTTGTTTTTTCATAGTAGATAAAAAAAAAACCTTGAAATATTAAACTACAAGAAATTACCAATCAATAGTAGTAGGTAACTAGATCCAAAATGTTACAACTAAGTAGTGCCATTATTTGATTGGAGTAAGAATTTTGGTAAACAAATTGATACACAAAAAAAATTTTTTTTAAATTGCATGCATAGTGCATTCACTAAACAACAAAAAATATTTTCGCTATTGGTATTGGGTAATAATAACAATTTGTAATGCCTACTTTATATCTTGTAAAATGCAAAAACGGGGAAAATAATTCATACCCATATTGATACAAGGGAAAAATCGAATGTTCTTATTAACTCGCTAAAACCAATATTATGTAAATATTGTAAATAATGAAATCAGATATCTGCAATGGGTGGTGGTCGAGCGAACACAATACTGAAACATTGCGATGTAATATGCCTTTTATAAAAGATTATTAATTATAAATACATTTTGGTCTTGAATTTTTGATTTCCGTTATTAACCTGTTGACATGATATTCCCCTTTTTAGTTTAAGTAGGAGGAGAATAGTGTAAAACTATGTGCTTGTGTGATGAAACGGCGCAGCGCTCGGCGTTTGAATTATGGAGTTTTTAATTTACGTTCTCATTTGAATTTCAAAAGCTGACCCCCAAAACCCTACAAAAAAAAAAAAGTGCTGATACTGAGGACGGATACAGCCACTGTTTTAGGTGGGAAATTGGGAATGTAGGTTATATAAAGTTATTTAATTTATACCTGTACGCAAATATAAACCATTGCTAACGGAAACCGATTCGGAGCGAAGTGCGACAAGACATGGTTTGAAATGCCGTAATTTTTACGACTGTCGTCAAAATTTGATCTTAAAACGCTTATAAACAAGTTAACTAATGCGTTAAATCGATTTGTTTTTTTTTTTAGACCATTAAAAACAACTTATATTGTATCTTGTGTTAAATTTGTCAAGCATTATTTCTCTCGATAGTCGTACAATATTTTAATAATAGATACCTACTAAATAAAAATTACATAGATATAAAAACACGAAAATATCGAATGCCTATAAAAAGCTCAAAAACATCCAGAATGTTTTTGTCTACAAAAGTCCAATGTAAGTATTTTTCGAAAACCACATCAATAGTTTTAACCGAATAAAAACGAAAAAAAAAAAAAAAAACAACCCAAACGCCGTACACTGTTCCGCCGTATTTCCTACGTTTTTTCTCCGGCTTTTCGTAATTGTATTGGAAAAACTATACGGAAAATTACGCTCGGCGGACGTTTCCGGAGATGTGCACGACGCGCGTCGAGTACAATATTAACGCTGTGCACGCGTAGTAGACAAAACAAATCGGGACGGCGGGCGGGGGCGCTATTTAAAAAGAACGTCATCACCGCCGAAAGTCGCGATTGTATTATTATTATTATTTTGGAAATGGGTGGTAACGGCGGTATCTGCAGTGTTGTATTACGAGACCGTCGGAGGAGATGGGCTATTGCAATTGTACAACGAACGCCGGAACCGCGGGGGTTAAAAAGCCGGGACGTTTCGCCGGAAATGACGGAACAGCCGATAACGATATAATAATAATATTATTATCGATCGATACGTTTTGTCTTCGTATATAATCCGATCCGGCGAGTAAATAAGTCCATTAATTTTCTCCCGTCGCCGTCGCCGTCGCCGTCGTCTTTTAAGCCACCGCCACCGCCACCGCACCGGCCGCTCATCCGTTTCCTATATAATTTCTCGCAAATCTCACGTATACACACAAACACACACACACACACACACACACACGTATGTATGTATATATATTTATATATAAACGCGTCGGACATTTTCTCATTTAAACTCGAGCCCCGAAACAGTTTCGGTCTGCCAATAATTTATCTCCCCTTGCGCGAGTACACACATATAATACACACCTATAATATACATGCACGGAAAGTATCGGTTTCCAAAACGGCAAACGGAAAAGGAGAAAAAAAAAAAAAAACTACACTCCGGTAAGTCTCCGCGAGACGCACGACGTACGGCCGCCGGCCAACTATCGGTAAGTCTTACGACGTGACGGCGTCGGATGGGAGGGGGAGGAACGAAATCGACGGAATTTCGTCACGGAATCTCCCGGCCGGCTCTTTGTCGGAGACCCGTCGGTCAATACGAAAATGTTTATCTCGGAAATTATTTTTCCCGCTCTCTGTGTGCACCATACCGACCCGGCGGAATCGGTGTAATTACCCGCCGCCCGGTCTAGTGGCCGTAAGGCACACGACGGTCCTGATTCGTTTTTACGGGGGGCTTTTTTTTTTTTTTTTGCCCGCGTTTTTCTCCGTCGACGACGAGTGAAAACTGGTTTGAATTTTTTTTTTCTGCGCGCGCGCCCGCCATCCGGAGACACGATTGCCGGCGTCGGAGAGTGCACTCTACATAGGTTCCTATAACACTAATAATAATATCTAATGTATCTAGAAAATGACTTACGGTCAACGTGCAGCGCACACGACGTCAATCGACTCGTTTTTTATAACTCGAAAAAATTACACCTTGTGCATACGATTTCTTTTATTTTTCAACAATCGAGGAATGTATTGTTTTTACTATGTCGTGTTTTTTTATTATTTTTTTTATTTTTTGTGTCTGTAAACAACTTGGCTACCAGAAATCTTGATCCAATCAATAATTCTATTTGTGCTATAATATCGCTGTTGTCAGACAATATTAAGTACGCGTAATTTTTCCATGTCGAATTTGTTGAATTTATTTCCGCCAGGATGTTAGTTGTCACTAATTATTATTTTTATATTATCCAATTGAACATTTTTTCCAATTTCTAAAAATGCAAGCTAAATATATATAGGTACAATTCAGACCACTGCGTACCATGAAGTGACTAAATAGCAAAATAACACGTTTTCACAAGACGATTTATAATAATATGAAAAACAACGAAATAGATTTAACCCTGCAGAAAACGTAAAATTTATTCTATTAATGAAGCACCATGTAGCCATGGTCTAATGAAAAATTACTTGGATTTTTTATTTATAATTAGAGCAGTGAATTTGTAGGAAAGTACATTTTTTAGCCGATTGTGAAACGTAGCTTTCTAAGTACATAATTTGAATCATGTAACAACAAATTCATTTATGCGACTTTTATTTTGCATTATAATATCCTTATAGATAAGTAATAATAAATCTTATACAGTTGTACATTATAATATGAACAATACGTATCTCTATTCTCGCATACTAATTTAATCTAATCTAATAAAAAGGAGAATCAACTAGTTAATAAATAATATAATAAAAAAATGTAAATATTTTTGCAATTCTATTTTCGATTTAATTATTTTACTATAATATGACATATATATTGCGGATAAAGCATCACTATCTGATGAATTTTGCTCAAAATCTTTTTTTCGTTAGCAATGGTTCATCGTTTTTTACACATATACATTAAATTCCCTTCTGTATACTACCTTCCCACTTACAACAGTAGTTGTACCTCCATTATCCTAGGGCAGCTTTTTATAATGTAGGTCGCATAGCTAAAAAGAGTAAATGTGTGTGTGTTGCCATAACAAAAAGGTTGGGAACCACTGCCTTAGGATAGAAAACAATGTCACTATTATTTAATATGACATTTTCATCAATTTCGGTATGGACGGCAATATATTATACTTGCAAGTATATTAATTAGTTTTCGTCTAGGAGCAACTACGCCGTACAATATTTTGTAGTTACTATTTTAACTATTCACACTAGGTAACTATAACTGTAACTGTAACGGTAACTGTTTTCGAGTTTCCATAAAAATAGAGTTACAAATATTTTACGTTCCTTTACCTAGATGGCTAGATATGATTATTGTCATTCGAAATATAGAAAAAAAAATGTATATGGTGTACCTACTTTTTATATATAATATTTAATACAGTAAGTAATAAGTATAAATAAAACACACTGTTTAAAATTAATATTTATTATTTTTATTACCAATCAATAAAAATATGTTTTCTCCTACAATATAATGTTGGTTTTACAACAGTGAAACATTAACATGTCAGTGAGGCATTAAGACTTACGGGATACTTGTATCCTAACCAATCAATCTATACTTTCCGGTAAACGAATAAAATACATTTTATATATTATAGGTGTAATCCTGAATATCGCTCCGGTCGTGTCCGAATTATCCTCTAGTAATATATATATCATCAATAATATTTACTTAAAGCAGGTAGTCTATTTTTGTTTTAGAAATACCATAGGTACGTTTAGTACCTCTACTATGCAACGTATGGGGACGCCCTCTATGTCACTGTAGTAATTCCCGGTACGTATCATTTACCCTTGTAATCCCTGTAATGATTATAAAACCCCAAATATGTCCTACGCGTATTATACGTGCCAGGACCAAATTTTCGGGGATGTGGAGGGGGTTGAACCGCTCCCGCCCTCAGATACGGTCTTGACACTAGCTGCCTTTGGTGTCCTACATAATATAAGTTATCTGAAATATTTTTGAGATACCTAATAATATATGCTAGATAAAATAATATATAATAGATTCTTTGCTTAATTAAATATAGGTGCTTATAACGAAAGCATGTGATTAATCGAAATAATCAATTTCGGAATTTTTTTTTAATTGAAGTGCAGGCTAATAATAAATTCATTCGAACAAAAATATAGTAAATAAATAAATAATTCACGTCGATCTTTTATGATGTGTTATATTATTTAGTGGCGTCATTGATTCTATTTTATTAGTAATAAATTATAATATAATGATTGATTTTATAATAATCTGAAATCATAGAGTATTGCAAGCACTTTTATTCAGTAAAATCATAATAAATCTGCCTCTTTCGGGGTTTCAAATCCCACCAGTAACAAATCCTACTGCACTCCAACGTTATCTGGTTTATGGTTATCCTAGTGACCTATAACGGAATTATTACTTGAATGATTGCACACTATTCTCTGATCAACGATTACAATATAAATCTTCAACCAATTCACTTGTCATTTTGGAAACTAAATTCGATTGTCGTACTTACTTACCTGCTTCGTCGAACGTTTCAATCAATATATTTTTATTTACTTACTATAAACATCCGCTAAAATATTTATCCTCCGTAACGAATTACCTAATTTCAATATATTATAAGTTATGACATTCTGACATCTTAATTATCTGTGTCGTTATGACTTTCTGTATATTATTGATCTAAAAACATGGCATTTTCCCCTGTAAAGAGTTTCTGCAGGATATACTATAATAACCGCTATGGTAGTAAGTAGCGAATATATGTATGCTTCAACTTTTGAATTTTTTTTAAATTTGAAATTAGTGTTTTTAAACATCCTAATCCGATAGTATTTTTAATATTGGTCACTCGTACTTTTTGCTTTACTCTTAATTTCGAAAAACGATAAAAATCGATATTTCATCAAAATAGGTAGACACCTCTTTTGCTTTGTTTATCTTATGGAAAATAAACTTTTTCAAATACATTTTATTTTTAATGTCTGTTAGGGTATATTGTTAATGTGTGTTTGGGTAAATTTGATGGTGTAACCAGAAATTGCAGGTATAGGTACTTACTTTTTAAGTTATTAATATATGGAAGTGTTATTACTAGAGCACGGATAATGCAGTAGTAAATAACTATTGAAATTAATTGCAGTATTGCACTAAAAAAATACTAAAATTCGCATTAAAAACGAACAATTTTTTACAAAAATGGAATTAGTTTGTTTAATTTTCAGCATATTTACAAAACAGTAACAGAACACGATCGCTTAAAATTCTCGGAGTAATTGAGAACAGATTATAACAGTCAAACCGTCACATTTTACAAATTATTTTTGTATTGTATTGAATACCTACCAACTTGGAATTGTCAAAATAAAAATGTGATAACATTATTAGATTTTATGGCTGGCAATACTATAGTAGAATCTTATCTATACGATTTTCGAGTATTGGCTATAGCTATAATTATTGTTTAAATGAGTAAATTCAACAAAATTGCAATAAAATTGAAAAAAATTCAAAACATTGCATTTAAAACTTCTAGATTTGAATTCGTACTTACATAAAACATATTTAAAACTTACTTGGCAATAATTTGAAAAGGTAAAAAAAAAATTGCAAATGCAACAACATCCGTGCCCTAGTTATTACGATATTATTATTATTATATATTACGTTACTACGATATTAGTGTATTATTACGTGCGTTGCATAAATTCCGTTTTTTTTTTTTTTAATTTTTACTCAGGAACAGTTATTTTTTATTTTGTACTTTAAAATTTTAAACGAATGTAAAAAAAAATAATTATAAAGTTCTTGAAAGTGATCACGCCCACTTGTGCTAGGCCGACATTGACTAGGTATACGTTATTTAAAGGTGACGTGTATAAATACGAAAATATTTTGTTAGATTGGTTTTTTATCAGAAAAATATAACTTTTGAAAATATTATAATATGCGAACATTTATTACTAGTTTAATATTCGATACAAATATAGGTATTTTAATAGAATAATATTTTGTTAGAATCGTATTTCGGTAGAAAATTACTTATATAGGAAATATATAGAAAATATTCTTATGTATAAGTATAATAACAGTTAAACAATGTTATCTCATATTATCATCTATTAGCCACTGAACAACGGCTTAAGGCACTTTTCTTTTTTTATAGCAATATACGTTTAGCTATATCCATGGTATATGATCTAAGGTCTAAGGTCTAAGGTATCTCTAAGGCCGTAGGCTTAGGAATAGGAAAAATGACTCTCTCGAGTGATTCGAATCATTTGAATCGATTCACAAAATTGACAAATTTACTTTAATACACAATATTTTCGAACAAAAAACTTTTGGACTAAAATTCTTTTGTAGTCAAATATTTTTTTGCTTTAATAATTTTCATCCTAATTATTTTTTAACGACATATTTTCGAATATAATATATGTCACCTTATTTAAATATAATGTAATATGTAAATATATTAATTATAAATATATTTGCATCGCGATGTTATATTAAATTTAATTCTACGTAGTATGACAAAATATATTATATCTTAAACACATTTTCCGTTTAATCGGATTCATATTAAAGAATAATAATATAATGCTGGGTATATTGTTTTTGCGCTGTCGTCCATTATTTTTTGTATCGTAACGGATTATTTTAAAACTTTACTACCTATACAACGTAGGTACTTATTTTATTACATAAAACTTTTTTGATTTCCTCGAAGAAAACGTCCGAGAGAAACGTGAATTTACGAAAATATGTTTGAGTTTTAATAACATGAACTATAGATAGGTTAGGTTACCTACCTTCCTATAATTCAACATGACGGTAAATGACCGGGTAATCCATACTATTGAGATTTGAGATCTTAAAAAGTGATCAGCATCAGATTTCAAGATATGAGGGCTGAAACTAAAACAGCAAAAGTTAAAATATATAGTGGCACCGAACCTTTTATAAATGGATTGAAGCGAGTGCATCAGACATCAGTGCATATAATAATAAGGGAGGGTGAGTCAACTTAGTAGGTTGATAAATAGTGATTTGTGATGACGTATGACGTAATGTATGTTCTACCTATATATCATACTATAAACTATTGCCATAAATATTAATAAGAAATATTAAATTTATAAACACTAATAGTATAGATGGAAATAAAGCACAATATTAGTATCTATTCTGGGCATAATTCTAGTTGAGCTACCACGCGATTTTTTGGTTTCCCCCCCCCCAAAAATGTGTGTTTTTGCGTGTACATTAAGAATGTAAAAAAAAGTCTGAAGAACTTCGTTTGGAAATTATGGGGGAAAACTTCATAAAGTACCGGTTTTTCTTTTCGCGTACTTTTTAGTTAGAATTTAACATTTTCAATTTTTTTTTCCAAAATGTGTGTTTTTAGACGCTTAATCCATTGGTATAATCAAAACTTACCCATAATACTTACTTTTAAAGTTTTTGTATATAAACATTTCCTTGTTACTTACCCGACGTGGTTTTGCACAACAAATCAAGGGTTATTTTCGATTAAAATTGTCCGTGAAGCCAGTGGTTCTCAACCGGAGTGACATGTCACCCACGCAATAATTGTTTACATTAAACGGCACAGATACCGCAAAATTCTTATCTTTGTATTATTGATTTCTATTTATAGTTAACACTATAGATCCGATAAATACGTCCGTTCGACGTGCGACAACGCTACGTTATCTGAAACGGGACTTAGTCAGTTTTCCTACAGTCACTACGCACGACTATTATGTACTTTACTGATTACTGTGAATTATTATTTCAAGCTAGTAAAAAGTATTTATTATTTCTTAAACGCCAAAGACTCACAAAAACAACACTAGAAGACGATATGAGACTCGCTCTTTCAACCATCAACCCTCTAATTCCACAACTATGTAGAAATCGCCAGAGTCAAATTTCTCATTAATTTTTAGATTTTATAGTTTATTCAATTATTATATAATATATATTATCAAAAATCTTAATTATTTTTTATTCAATTTTAAATTTCAATATTTATTTAACAGTTAAGCAAAAATAAAATTTGTAGTTATTATTTTTCTGCGTACTATATTTTTTTATAGCGCTTGTATTTTATATAACTATTATTTTGATGTTAGGGAGACGTAGTGTTGGGTTATCGTGGATGAGGGTGACACGAATCCAAAAAGCTTGAGAACCACTGGTATAAGCGTACCAAGCGAGTGACCACCTTGGGTCTCTAGTTCCATCTGTAGTGCTTTTTCAATTTATTCTATTACCTACCCGACGTGGTTTTGCACAAAAAATCTGGGGTATTTTCGATTAAAATTGTCCAATTGAGCGTAGAGAACCAGTGACGACCATTTTGGGTTTCTAGGTACACCCAAAATACTTTTTCACTTTTCCTTGTTGTTTACCCGATGCGGTTTTAAACAGCAAATTGAGGGTGAAATGTAAATGAACAAAAATTAAAGTATAATTCAAATTAAATACCAGGAATTTTTCTCTACACTCTAGAGCTCTTCTATATTTATATAATGGACCATACTAGTCAGGATAAAAATAATATAGATTTGGACCTAATGTTTATATAGGTATTCCAAATTTAAAATTTATGAAAAAATAACTAAATTATTTGTTGAAATTTATTTATCCTTTTTTGTATAATATGTAGCATGATATATGAAAAATGTTTTAATTTATATTATAATATTTTTATATATATTTATACAGAAGTTTGTAAGGAAACCCAGAGGTTACCTGATAGAATCCTATATGGACAGTAGGATAGTAATAGAAATTATATTATAGAGGAAATTTTGTTAGGATACCCATACAGGACAATTATATTGACTAGCAAATTGGAAACCTGGTGCTACAAGTGTTCATACCAAAGAAAATAAACTTATCCCGTACATGGCTAATAAGATTTTTGATTTTGTAGAAAAAATTAAAATGTACATTGAAGAAATAATAGATAGCGATTGTCTTTGTTTTTTTCAAATTTGATCTAATCACGAAAGAAAATAATATTTCTTCTCACGATACTGATATAAAACTTTAAAAATACAATTTTTTGAACTGTTTTAATAAAAAAAATGAACAGTCGGTCAAATGATATTAACAATTTTTGTTACTAAAAAAAATATATTTTCAATTACAATGCAGATTTTTTTTTAAAAGTGAATTATAAGCAGGGCGTAAGATTGAAAAAAAAAGATGGTAAAAATAATACAATGTAATTTTGGAATATATTTGAAAAATATCCTTCCATTTTACCAAATGTAAGAGTTATTCTAAAATTTGTTGGGTTAACATATTTATATAAAACTACTTTTAGTAAATTAATATTTATCTATGAAAAAAAAAAAAACACAGACATCGTTAGGATGATGCACATTTGTATACCAAATTTACTTCAACCGTTAATATAAAAACATTGTGATAAGAACTCAATGTTTAAATTGTAAATAAATATAATATGCTAATATAATTTGTATAAATTAATTTTTTGTAAAAATTAAATTATAATACAATTGTTTTAGTTATCATTAAAATTTTTACTAGGAACTAGTATTTTTTACACCGGAGGAAATAAATATATATCCTATGAAGACTCTTTTGGATTATTCCAAATTATAAGTGGGGATCACTGGGTTAAGTTATAATACTATGATATTATAAATCTCAAATTTAATTCAGAGTTATCCGGTGACGAGTCTTCATTTCTAGAAATTTCCAAAAACGTTCTATTATAGGTACTGACTGATTATCATAATATAATAATATAATTTTTCCTCCATATTTTACATAATATTATAGAAGTTGACAGAAATCTATTTATTCAATCTTTAAATTTTACACTATGACTATGCAATAAAAACAGTAATTTTACCTGTGTTTTATACTTAGGTGTACACATATGTATATGTACATATTATTATGTAAATTTTTTGTAAACGTACAAACTAAAAACTGAATATTATTTTTAACTTATAAAAGGTCAACATAATATATTATAAACATAATAGTTATTCCGTTTTAATCTCCTCTGTTGCAGCTGGATATTAATCGTATTTACAAATTAAAAAAAGAGAAAAAAACTGAGATTCTATAGTAAATGATACTACTGCAGTGTTGTGCAGTACCTATCTACTCGCATTATGTAGCCGCCTATAATTCGCTCAAATCAACACAAAATAATAATGTGAGTACCTACAATATTACTTATAATATTGATAATTATTACTTTCAGTATCGTCAAAAAATTTTGTTATTTTAAATTTTGAAATAAAATTTAAACGTTTTTTCTCTATTTTTTTTTTTATAACATTTTACAATTTTTAAGGTTCCAAACTGGAATAATTAGATTAGTGTAACCTTTCTTAAGTACCTACTGTACTTGTTCAACTATCTTAATAATATCTATAAAATGTTTCTATATGATCATTAAGCACGTCCCTAAATTATTAACCTAATAAAAAAAAAACACATTTTTCTTATTACATTGATGGCTGAATAAAACTCAAATAAATTTCGTGTAATGACTCCATATAATAAAGCCATTCATTTACAAAATGCCAACATTTAAATTATTAATGAGGCATATTTAAAATTTAAATTTACCATCATTTTATCAATATATTATATACATATATGTGATATGTATTTATCTTAAAAATAAAAATCAAAATAGCAATATATAGAGGGTGTAGATATATTTAGGTACAATAAGTGAACATTGAATATTAAAGAGAGAAAAAAAAATTATGTACATACATTGATAGTATATGATGTTAAGAATCAATTAGGTACCTATGTATCTTAATAGTTATGTAGAATGTCGATTACTATTAATTGAACAAGCGAATAGAACCTTTCATAAAAGCAGAAATTCCCTGTCTCGGTGTGTTGATGTGAGTGGAGTCATTGGTTGATTATTTAATTAGTTGATTTTGGTTAATGATATTTTAGGTAGGCGCCTACAAATTTCATTTACCGAGAAAGTGTCGGAGGAGAAAATTTACATTACAACTAATATTACAAGTCAATTCAATAGGATATCATTCAAACATGTAGGTTTTTGTTAAGTTTACAAAATTTAGGTAGACAGTACCTACTTAGGTCACTATTAGGTAATATTGTTCATAACTATTTAGATGGCGTTATTATTGGTCAATAATATTAATGGAAGAAAATTGTACAACGATGCTGAGTAGGTAACCTGAAAAGAGTATTGGAACTATTGAGGTAAGCAAAATTGACACAAAAGCTTACTAAGTTATCGTTTGGGTCTGAACAGATTGCGTTTCTTGGTTTTGTCTTGTATGGCAGACAAAAAAAATAAAAAATAAAATAATGACAGAATATTGAGAGTCTTTTGTACATTATCGTAATGCTTCTTGTAAAGGATATAGATATATAAGCGTACTGCTCATTTATGAGTAAGCTTATGGATATAGGTCATTGTTGTAGGTGAGAAGTTAGGAAGATAATAATATAATTATAGGGTAGCTAACTTTATTTAATCTGTACATAACGAAAAATGTTCGGTTTCTAAGAATGTTTTTTACTGAATTCCTGAAAAAACTTAATTAAAATAATGAAACTTTTATTGTCATAAACTTGTATGTTTTTTCTATTAATTTTACCGATATTTTACAATTATTATAAAAACTATTGGAAAAATCGTTAAATGACTTCCTCGTTACAAAAAAAAGCTCTTTTTTAATTGGAGTAAGAATTTTGGTAAAAAAGTGGTTTACCAACAGAAAAAAAAAGAAGAAAAATATGCACATCATAGTAAAACTAATATATTTGGTATTTAGAATTTAAAACTCTGAATTTAAAATTGAAAATAAATATTAAATTATTGTATCGATCATTGATCTAAAAGGTTTTTCTGGCTCAGTCGCAATTGAAATACGATACATAGTTGTTGACGTAATGCAAATATCTTCTTCCAGTCTGTACACGTATGCCATATATAGTGCTACTAAAAACCTATAGGTACCAATTCAAGTCCTCTCGTGTGCAGTTTTTTCAATTCTCAAACGCATGCCAAATTCTTAAGCCCTAAAGAATTTACACATCTGATTAACCTAAATGAGGGCCAAGTGCATAATCCAATTCGAGGTCTTAGTCTATATATTTACATTATTATAGAGTAGATACTCTGTAAATAACACCCCTTCCTTTTTTAAACATATTTGACTGTGTATTTTTTTTGTATTAGTAATATTTTACAGAAATATTAATTCCAATACTTAATTTCATATTTTATAATAATACTTGTTTAATGTTTATAAATAAAATAAAAATATATGAAAATAGCACAACATTATTTATAATTAATCCCTTATAATTGTCAATTACAATTATTATAATAAATAAAAAAAAAAGAGCTGATACTTAGGACTTGTGCAGCTATTGTTGTAGGTGAGTTGTTGGTTCCGGTGGGATACATACAAAAATTTAATTTATATCTGCAAGTAGGTCATGATAAATTATTGAAAAACGTTTCTGAGCGAAGAAAAAATCTAAAATAAAAGGAATAATAATAACAAGTGTAAGTATATAATAATATAAGTAAATAAAAACCATTATAAATGACAACCATATTTTTAATCTTTCAATTTTTTTCTCTTTAAAAAACCAGTTTTTCCTCGTTATCCCGAATATTAATGAGAATTTCAAAAGATGACCTTTCTAAAGTACTAACTGGAGTCAAAATGCAACAAAAAAGATTACTAATATTGTCATGCTTTGTTTAGAACAAGATTTCTAGAACAGCTGTTTACAGGAAAAAAAAAAATTACACTATAGTAAAATAAATAGAACTTAGTTTATCTCGATATCTAAAATCATAAAAAATTTATCAAATCATAAAAAAATCTTACATAAATGTTTTAGTAAATAATTATGTGTACCTATTTATCAGTAATGCAGGCAGGTACTTAATAAGCTTAAATGACAAATAAAACTGTAAGATAACTGAAACTATTTCATAACCATAAATGTTCAATATGTATATATTATAAGCAGGGCTCGGAAATAATAGCACTAAACAAATTGAATTTTAGCGCTCTAATATGCACTTCAACTCATCAAAATAATTATTATAAATAAACACTAAAATTCAAAAATATGCAAAATACAATTTTCTGAAATTAAATCCAATAACAATACAATTGAAATGATTATAATATAAATGATGTGATAGATAAGTGATAGCTGAATACAAACATATCTTTTAAATAAGTTTAACCGTTCCTACTATTTAAAAATCAAATCAAAATTATCAACCTATATTTATAAGTTCAACACATACAAAAAAGAACACAAAATTTCATATGTGAAGTATGAAACTAATTTGTTTCTAATTCAGAATGTTCTTGATGTCACAAAAAATAATATGCAAATACTAATTCTTGTGAGCCCCGATTATAAGTAATAGCATTGCAATAAATCCATTATTAAATTTGATGATTCTTAGGGTTATTGACAATTAATTCTTTTATCCTTTATCAAACAATATTAATATTTATAGTTTTAATTATTATTTAGTATTTATAAGAAAAAATATTATTACCTATTGAATTTTTTAAAATTTATCACGATACATTAAAATAAAGCACATTTCATGAGAAATTGACTAGATAGTATTTATAAAAACATATTTTCTACTATTAATATCAATAAATTGCAATTAATTTATCAATGAAATTAATTTGTGGATGGACAGTAATATCATGGGACTTGCGAGGCCCCTACAATTTTAGGGCCAAATGCATGCGCACTATCTGAATTTGTGTTAATCTGGGCCTGGTTACATGTATACCTACTATATGTAATTTGTCTATTATAGTGATACTTAGTAAAATATATGCTATTCAAATTTATTAAATAATTAAATATATTATAATTTATATTAGTAGGTATATAGCCTAAAATTGGAATTTATAATAAATACCTATAGTTTAACAAAAGATGATTAATGAACATTTTTTTTTTTTAACTTGTTTAATATTTTTTGATCAAATAATAATTTATTAAATTATAAATATAATAATAACTACTTATTTAAGGTGTATGGTGTAAGGATAAAAAAATAAAAACGATTTTAAAATAAAGCTTAAATGATTCCATAGTGATAAGAAAAATAGAAATCAAATTCACTTAAAATATTCTGAGATAATTGTTGGTTCATGATATAAAAATCACTTTGTATACAAGTATCCCACGAACATATACCCATTGATTATCTCCTGAGATAATAAAGATAATCAAATTCTGGTTTTTATTTTACTTGCAAGGATAAGGACTACAAATATTTATTTTTGAATTACATTTTTATGTTTTAGTAAAAATTTAAAAAAATAACTTTATTTTATTAATTTTGAAAAACTTAAAGATAGCTATTTTATATAGTTTATTATTCTTCTGAACATTTTATCGTATCAACTTTTTATATTCATTAAATTCCTTCTTGATTTTTCATAATTTTTTAAAGTTTATAGAAAAGTACCTATAAAAATGCAGCAAGCCGTATTATCATTAAACTGATTATTATTATTATGGCTGTAGCTAATTGAATATGTACTTTTTCTGTCTTAACTTTAAAAAAAGTTTAAAAATCATAAATTGAATGAAGTTGATACCTACGTTAACATTTTCAGGACAATAAACTTTATAAAATGGCCCTTCGATTTTTTAAAAATCAATAAAATAAAATAAAAAGGTATTTTTTTAAATTTTTTTACTAAAACAAAAACATTAATTGAAATTAATTAATTGTATACGTTTGTTGATAGTGTTTAACCTATGAACAATATATATGAAAAAAAAAACAGTTTTGTATTAGGCACCTTGGTATTATAATGGGTAGGTATATTATATTCGTGGGACATTAAGTATATAGTTATATTATTCACCACTAGTCCGCGCTGTCCATTCCTCCTCCTGATATTTGACGTATCTATTGTGTAATATTATTTATTAATATCACAGTATTATAAAAAATAATCTAATATAATAATAGCTTATTGTACTTTTTTATCAGACGTGTTAAAAACGAATTTTATTCGTGAAAAGTTAATTTAAAGATTATTTCATTTATTTTAGACTCTGAGTGGAATGAAGAATGTATTGGTTTTTCATTCATGTTTTTATTATTTTTTAAAATTTTTTTTTTTCATGTGAACATTTTTTCTACCAGAAAGTATACTACGATTAGTATAGTATCCTTCTCTGAAAGGAAATTTTCTCAGGGTGGTATTTTAGAGAGGTCATTTTTTAAATTCTCATAATATTCGAGATAGTAAAGAAAACATCGATTTTTAGGTTTAATAAGATTGAAAGATTAAAAATAAGGTTGTCATTCGCAACCGTTTTTATTTATTTTTTATTATTGTAATCTTTTTTAAACAATCATTGTTGTCATGGAAACGCATATGATATCTACCATATATTGTATTGTCGACAAAACAACACTATCAACTGAACTCCGGTCAGAATCGTTTTTTCATTAGAAATGGTTTATCGTTGCTTACAGTTATTAAATTCCCGTCTGTATCCTACCTTCCTAACTTTTCACCTACAACAGTGGCTACACCCATGTGCGAATCGAAGTATGTTCGTCCTTTTTTTAAAATATAAGTTAAAATTACACGATTATAAATTATTATGTGTTTACAGTGTTTTAAAATAGTTAGGTATATATTGACTTTTCGAGCAATAATAAATAACGATAAAAGTTCTGTTCTATAATTATAATAACAAAAAAAAAGTGTTTAACGCAATAATTAAAAGTTATTAATTATTATTTCATTTGATATCGAAATTTAATGAAGTATGTCGATTTCACGACTAAAACGATTTCAATTACTTTTAAGATTACTATTTTAACTTTAAAGAATAAGAATTTTATGGATGTAACCTTCGTAAAATGTGATATCGTAATAATAATAGTATCAGGGACGTCTCCAGATCTTACCTATGGGAGGGGGAGATTTGATCATCAATATTCTCTATATTGTTTTCATTCCGATGAATATTTAAAAATGATAAGCCAGTTAGCCTTTGTTCAAAATTTTTTTTACCACAATGTACGACTTTTAATGAATCTCGTGTTAAATTCTCCGCCATTTCTATTTGTTCAAACAATTTTATCCATAGAGTACCTACAAAATAAAAATTACGTACAAAACTCGCAAAATTAAAATGTCTATAATTTGCATAAAAATTTTACCACGTAATGAAAATACGAATATGAGTTTTTTGACTAAATTTCAAATCTCTATGAATATTTGTAACTGAATTATAATAAAAAACAAAATTTAAAATGATAAAAACATTATATTCGTAAATTTTCCTGTTTTTCTTACGTTTTATTCTTGGTTTTCCTGATATTATGAAAACTGCTTGGAAAATTAAAAAACGACTTTCTTAAAGTATATAGTCCTTATGACAATATTTTTTTTCAAAAAAGATGCTATATTTACATATTGAAGCAATGTATGTCACAGTATAGGTAAAAAAAAAAAAATATTGAAAATCCAATAGTTACATTTTTCGCTACACTCAGAATCTAAAATTTAAATTAAATAACTAATTCCGAATTTTGATTCTAAAAATATATTATTTTATTGTGTCTTTGCAAATTAATTGTCTCCGCTTAGCTTTCTATAATTCTATCTCGCCCTTGAGAGAATATTTATTTAAATTTATGTATGATAAGTGTTTAATTTTTGTTTTAATCTAAGTATTTTCAAGATTTGGAATCATCTTTATGGCACATGGAACCCGCAGTTGCATTTGTACTTAAGAATTATGGATATTTTGTATAGCAAAAAAGAGTATCACATGGCTTTTGGGGAGGGGGGTATAATATAAGTGTGTATAAAAATGTGTTTTATGTTTAAATTTCGAAGCAAATCGTTAAAGTAACATAATTTTGAGTGATATTCTTCATTTTCTTGTGGTTAAAATTGTTTTGATTCCATTGTACGTGATGAATAACATTAACAATTGAAGGATTCATTTTATAGTTGCAAATTATTACTATTTCCAATTTAAGTTTATCAAAACATGTTTAACCTAACTTGACGTTTTTCGTTAACAATAATATTCATCGATATGTGTGTCTATACGCAAATATATATATAATATATTTTTTTTATTTTTTTTTTTTTATTTAATTGTAACACATACAATCTGTAAATACACTTTTTACAATAAGCATGTTTGAGGAATTATATAAGAAAAAAAAAAAAATAAAAAAGGCGAGATTGACATGAAGGAGTAATCACCCAGCGGCAACACTTACTGGCTATAGAGGGCTATTACAGGTCACGGTTCCAATATAATATATATATATTATTATTATTATTATTATATATTATTTATATATTTATAATATAAAAATATATAGTTACTCTATATCAACTACATTCCCAACTCCCCACTAATAATGTTGGCACACCTATGGTATGAAATACGTCTGATTTTTTTTATATGTATAATGAGCCGATTGAAGATACGATTAGTTTTACAAGGTACAACGGTTTTTTTAAATTCATTTTCGAAATACTTTTTATACGTAAAAAGTTATTTTTACTAATTATTATTATGTATGCGTGTAATTGAACACTGGTGGCAGGTACTAATTATTAAACGGTTTCATTTTGAATAATATATTATTATGTATATTAGTTTGACGCCCTAAAACTGAAATGTATACGAAAATGTAATAATAAAATATACGTTATATTCTAATAGGCTAAATAATATAAATTATAATGCCTCTTACTTTATGAGTGACAGACAAATTCGTTTTTCGATCTTGTTTTTGGAACTTTTTAAAAATCTACAATGTTATAATATTGTTAACTGCGGGTATTGGACACCGGAATTGCATCACCGATATCCTTGGCCCTCGGGCCGCAATTTCACATAACCCGAAACTTGGTTTCGTTGAATATTTTTCGCGGGCAATTATATATTATTAGTTTTCTTCTAAACTTAATAATAATTACATAATTAGTTAAATCATAATAAATTCATAATCGTATATCGTCCAAAAAAAAAAAGCCAAATTTAATTATGATGCCATATAATATATAATTACATTATAGGATACGTAACACAATCGAATTGCTTGTGAACCATATTTTGCTATTTTGGTCAAATGTTTTAACCGGTATGTCCGAGAGACTTGTGTAGGAAGTATTTATACTTAAATTAAGTATTCGAACTCCAGAAATCGCTTTTCAAAACTCGATCATATTACGTCGAATTTAAAATACATAATTATAGACATTCGTAATCTGCATGCACCAATTTGAGTGAATAATTTAGATGAGTGCTCAGCATCCGGTTTCTATACCTGTAGTATCAAACGGTATTAGCCATTTCGAATTTGTGATACGGTTGAGAACTTGTTCAATTATATACATACACTTAATTATAGGTACCTCCCTATAAGTACTTAACGTTTTGAAATGTTTCTAAACATTTTTCTATTAATATTATAGGTATCAATTTGATATAATAGACATAATTTCTCAGTGAGGCCTAGTAATCTATTGATTTCAAATAAAAAAAAAATAATTAATTAAAAGGTTGATGGACAGTATGTCTAAATGCATTTTCTTCAGACTTCAGTGCTTGACTTGGGGGAGGAGTACATGAATTAATTTAGTCTACCTCTATTTTTTATTTTTAAGACGGTAAATTTTTTTGCATTTTGTCAAAATGCATATTATTTTCATTAAAATCAGATCTTTAAATAATTTTTAGAATTATGCAACCGTCATTTTTTTTAAATCACTACAATTATAATTGCAACTCATGAAAAATCTTGTGTTAACGTTTCGAGAATTTTTGCTGGACCAATACAATTTTATCCAAATAAAAACCAAACATCTCGAAAATATCAAATCATTATAAATATCTTAAACAATTCTAGAATGTTAGGAAAATATTTTACCATGTTTGGAAAGCGATAATATAAATTTATTATTTGGTTAAACTTCAGATCTCTACAAATTAATTAAAACAATTAAAAAACTAAAAAAAAAAACAGAAACTGGTATTGTGTAAATATTTCAGATTTACTGATCGTATTATGTTGTTTTTTTTTTTTATTATTAAGAAAACCAAGAATTGTCTTCTCAATTAACTAAATAAAACACATTTTTAGTAGAAAATCCGTTTACTGACCGACAAATTG
This sequence comes from Cinara cedri, assembly GCA_902439185.1. NCBI lineage: Eukaryota > Metazoa > Arthropoda > Insecta > Hemiptera > Aphididae > Cinara > Cinara cedri. The sequence goes on from CABPRJ010000476.1 coordinate 1,090,512, forward strand.
ATGAAAGAGAGGTATGAGGGCAAAACCCCCAACACCTTATATTGTTATGCTTTCCAGTTTAATAATTACGAGAGAAACATATTTTTTTTCTAGTCTTACAGTCCATCTTCTTTTATTAATCTAATTTAAGTACTATCTGACTGCATTCGTGCACACTGTACACTTTTCGTGTATTATCATCTGCTAACATTAGATAATGTAAATTCCATATGACGGAGTAGTACGCAACTTTATTTACATGAGTGTAAAAAAAGACACTGTCGATCGACGGTGTAGCCTATAGACTTTATATTAAATTTAACTTTGTTTTAACAAAAATATACATTTTTTTTCATTGATTTTACACTATAAGTGTTGTGTTGATTCGAAATCTACACGACTGGTGTGAGTAATGTATTTCTCATCATGTAGTTAGATAGTAAACGTAAAGTATATTATGTTGTATACCTGTATACCTATCTTTTATTTTATGAAATTATTAGATAGTTATACATAATTTAACAATTTAACTAATGTAATAAAAAAAAAAATTCTAAACCTAGATAATGTTTTATTAATATGTATTCTATTGATTTAGAGTTTAGGTCAAATAAAATCATGGGCTATTATCTGAATATCTTTAGGTAGTATAAATATGTAGGTATAATTTAATATTGACTTTTAAACGTTAAATAAATTATCACAATAATTACATTTTTTTTTTTTTAAATAATGTTTATTGGTAAATGACTTTTCTTTTCGCCCATAGAACATGTCTTACAGTGTATAAATAAACTAAAATAGAGACATAATATAATAATATAATTAAGATATTTAAGAATTTGTTATATTTGCAACCCTTCGATAAGTTTAAAGCTTGTGGTGGAGGGTTTTTTTTTGACATAAACGAGATAGTTTATTTCAGTGCCACTTTTATTTTATTTATTATTGTACACAAAACTAGAAATATCGCATAGCATTACCCTGACAACCAAATTAATACATATAAAGTTCATATTTATGATACGAGTACTTGTCCGTGGCAACCGAATTAATATGAAAAGTATTAATAATTACTGTCTCGTTACTACAGTGACGTTTTATTTTTATAATATTATAATTAAATTCATTATACATCTAGATTCTAGGTGTTTGTGCATTCCAGAATTAAAACGAACATTTTAAAATCTAGCTTTGAGGTTTAGTCGGATGCTCCTATCAGCTCAAAATGCTAGATTTTTATTTCGTTTGACTTTATACAGTTAATTGATACCGAGAAATAAATTTTCATCTAAACCTAAGCATTTAATATTCAGAGAATCTATTAGAATAACTTATTTTATGAAGTACATAATTTGACTAACTTAAGTAATTATTAAAAACTAAAAATTAAGACTATTAAATTAATGTCAAACGAGAAAACTGGCTATAGACATTTTAAATTTAGCTTTTGATATAATATTTTATATCCGTACTTATATAAATTCCATTTCGAAATTGTGTAAAAACTTTGTTTCTGGTAATAACATGGATGGTAAGATCGATCCGTTCCCGAAGTCCGTTTACATTCCTAAACTATTAAAGAAAGTTTTACACACATTCGAAATATCCATCGTATAACGAGAAACCGATTACTTTAACAATAACTATACATACTCTAAAATAGCATTTAGGACGATCGTATTTTAACTTGCCCCATAAACACAACAATTCACACACCGCGGTTTTGTAGTTCGGCGATCATTAAATTCACTTTACTCCTGCAGTCCTTCTATTTTACTATTGTCCGGTCAATATTTTGAACGTAACTTACCATTATAGAATACAACACATTTTAAACAAATACGATACGAATATCATTTCAAATACGAATATGTACGATTAACTTTCATTTAAAGGATGATTTTTTTATCATAAATCAGTGATTATGAGTGATGATTTTAAGTAAATTTGATGATATAATATTATATTGACTAAGTGTCTTAATACATTTTCTGATATCCACCCATATTTTTAAGCTCTTAGCTTTACCTAGTTAGAAAAGCTAATACCTTTCAAAATATTTTATTGTACATAAAACACTATAACATGGTAGATATCGTATATTATATTATACAGCTTATGTGTTATAAGTTTAAAATAGATCTACACCGGAAAATAACGAAATAATAGGTAATACATTCATTCATATCCATCAATCCAAGTGTAGATACATTTACCGACTTAACCTTCAATAGGTTAAATTTTAAACTGTTATAATTCATAAATGATACATCCAATATTATATAGAGATGTTCCGGATACCCGGCCATAGAGTTCTCATCGAGTACCCGACATCATATTTTGCACGCGATGACTACTCGCGTTACCCGGTATTATTTTTCTTCAGTGCCCGGCTCACTGTGTAAAGTTCACTTTTCACGTGTCAATGTAGTGAAAAAAAAAATGTGTGCCCACAATTGATTATACAAAAAAAATATTTAATATTACATTGATTTCACGTTGTGGTAGAAATTGAAAATTAATTATGTTAATAATATTATGTATATCCTATATGGTTTGATATTTAATATTAATATTAAATTTTTTTTTTGAGCGATTACTTATCGTATCTATTGACTTGCGGCTAGATGGCTTAGCTACTATAGTTCTTAGTAGATATTCAATTATTTTCATTATTCTTATATATTATCTTACTTTAATACTTGACCGGTGGTTAGTACCCGAGACTTATTAAGTACTCGACTAATACTCGGTACCAGGTTTCTATATAAATTATTACTCGATTGTACCCGAACATCAGTTTTAACAGATATTATTTCTCGGTACCAGGTATTTATATAATACTCTGCTAATACTCGGCACCCGGTTTGTTTATAATGTACCCGGAATACCTAATTATATAGGCATTATATTACATTATATTATACAATATAGAGGTAGTGCTATGCCTATTAAAATGAAAAAAATAAAATAATATTCACTATTCAAATCCTAGTTTGAAAATCCTAAGTTGCTATTTGGAAATGAAAATGTATTATAAAGGTAAAATTTTGAAAAATATTGCGAATAATAATAATATGATCGTTTAACCAAAATCAAATTTATTCAAAATAATTTATATTTTTTATCAAAAGACCCTGTATATTATAATGCATTTATAATATCGTGTATATTATTGTACATGATTTGTGCGCGTATTGTGATGTAGGTAATTCAGAATGGGAAATGTTCTTATGTATAATATAGATGAATCGAGAGGTATTGTTGAATTACAAGTTTCGTGTGATTTGTAACGATCGTTGTTATAGTAAGTACTATACATAGGTACTTCGTCGTAGTGTTTTCTACTCGGACAACATACGACAGACATTCGATATAGCGGTCCGATTGGAACTTGATTAGATCACCATTAAAAGTTGTCTGAGAGTTGAGTATGTGCTTGTGTGCATTTATTAGACTGCCGGTGAAGTTTGTGAAACTTGAACCGTGCCGGCCAGAAGAGAACGAGTGGGATATACTTTTCAAATTACCATACTCGAGCGCAGAAAACCTACTTAAGAAGCTATTACAAGTTTAATAAAAAAAAAAAATCTCTAAAACTTCATATGTATCATACCGATGACCACGGTAACAATATAGCAAACCAAAAGCTTCATGTTGTCCATTATATTTTTTTTTCTTCTTATAAAACGTTATCAAAGAGTGTTGCCTGCGCGTTAAATGTAAGTATACACCTACCTAGTGAATACTATCGAGCTATACTAAAATTATTATTTTAGATTTGGAGCGTAGCGAGGAATGCATGATATTTACAGTGATGTTAATTTTTTTTTATTTGGAACATAGCGATGGATCTATTGGTTTTATTATAGGATATGCTTTTTTTTTCTCTGCGAATAACTTTTTTTACAGAAATTTTGCTCCAATGTATCAAGTGTAGTACTTTTTCTGAAAGGAAATTTTATCTGGTTGGTGCATTAAAATTGGTCAATTTTTTGATTTTCCCAGTAGTTTTCATAGTAATAAGGAAAAACTAAAAATAGTCGAAAAATGAAAACTGATTAATTAATATTTTTATAGTTTATTTGTTTAATAAGAAAACAAAATTTTGACGAAAACCGTAAATATATTACGGCCTTTTAAAACATGTATATTCAAACTTCGCTCCGAATCGTTTTTCATTAGTAATAGTTTATCGTTGCGTATAGATATAAATTACACTTCCTTCTATATCATACCTTCCCAACTTCTCACCTACAACAGTGACCCACCCGTGATGCAAAGTATGTCAGTCTTTTTTTTTTTACGAATATTACGTATTTAATAAAAAATATACATTTATATTTCTAAACTTTTGGTCGAGGTCAAAATTTAAGAATAGCTATACGTTAGGTACTAATAGTTGTAGTTAATATTTGTCATTTTTATGATGCAATACACGAGTAATTTGTGTAATTCAACGTTGGATTATATAATGAAGATTTATTATTAAAATACATACAATTATTTTAATTTAAAGTAATCTGTATCATAGAAAATTGTATAAGTCTAACTACGATTTTTATCAGGCTTGTATATCATTTTTGTTATGCGGGGAGATATTTTTTGTGTAAACAATCTTTCGAAATCTATTGTACCTAAAGCATTTACTGGTATACATATAAGTATATTTATAACCCATTAAATTGATTGAAAATGAAGGAGATCGATATGTACTTAAAGTAAATACAATGGTATTATTAGTATCCTTGAGAAAATATTTTCAATGAAAGTTTATAAACAACGACGTTTTTAATCAAATCTACTTGTCTGTGTGTTCACAAATCTAAAATAATGTTTTAGAGACTTAAAATACCACAGGTTAGGCAATTTTACAAAACTCGTCTTGCTGTATTATGTTTAAAAAAACAATAGTATTTTTCGAGTAGTTATATACTTGTATTATAATATTTAAAATTAATGAAAATTCGGTTTTTACCGATTTTGTAATTTTAACCATAATTTGTCGTTTTCCCATTTCTTATTTGGAAATTCGGGTATCAAATTTATAAAGATGACTTCATATTATTATATTTATCTTGTGTCCTTGCATTCGTCTAAAACTTACATAACGTACGCGGAGTACATTCGTCTTTTTCGTATTAACAGCTGTGCACAGGTTGACTACTACATCGTGTACATTTTTCAGAAAAACAGTCATCGTTTTAATCTGGAATGTTTCTATGTTAGAGGCTGTAATAGGCAAACAAATGAAAAAAAAAAAAAAAAATTAATTCCTATAAAAAATTTCCATTATCCATTTTTCCCGAGTAGATACACACAAATGGTCTTGGGTGCCGCGTAATTCTATTCCAATATATCTAAATACTAACCGTTAATACGTTCGAATATATGTACATATTTCTGTACACGAGTACACGATACTATACTGTTGGTAAATATCGCGTGTACAAGAATAATAATACTAATATGTACACGAGAACAACTGTTAAGTAGGTTCCTAGTATAGGTATACAGGTATATGTTTACAAATCTGTACCTACACTTGGCTACTAGCCGAAAGTACTGGAAAATACATGGTTTGTTGATATTTATTACTTATTTCTTTGAATATTCATTGCATTGACGGTGTAGCAATTGGTGAAATGTACGTATACATATAAAATTAAGACTCAAATTCCAATGCAAAGTGAATTTTTTTATTATATTTTTTATTATGTTTTTATTATGTATTTTAAGTATATAATTTGATTCATGCGAAAACTCCTTAATTTTTTACATTTTTAAGTCATTTTTAATTTTAGTACCTTTTCTAAATGGAAATGTTTGTCTTATTGGTACATTAAACAGTACATTTTTTGATACTCTAAGGGGTTTTAAAAGTAATTAGGCAAAACCGAAAACAAAATTATAGGTAAACCAGCAAATATTTACGGCGTTACTGATTTCATCGTTTATAATTTTTGCATGTTGCACTATATTTTATACGATGAATAAGGAAGTCGTTTTTTGATTTTCTCTGTAGTTTTTTTTTTTTTAATAATTAAGCAAAACTGAAAAAAATCGTAGAAGGAACGAGAAAATCTGTTAATTATTTTCAATTCTGTTTTTTGTTTTAATTTAGTTAAAAATATTCGTAGAGACATAAAATGCTGACTGAAAATATATGTTTGATTTATCTAGACGTGGTCAAATTTACGTAGTAAACATTGCATCCATTTTTTTTTTTTTAGCTATTTATAGAAATTTTATTTTGCGCGTGTTTTACGTAATTTTTATTTGGTAAGTGCTCTATGAATAAAATTGTTAGATTACATAGAAATACTCGAACAATTAACAGTGTGTTCATTAAAGTCGTCTTTAGTGGTAAAAAAAATACTAATTGAGTGTACTGTAATTTTTTTTTTTTATAAGAGTTTTAAAATAAAAGTTTGACGAAAATCGTAAATATTATCGTCTTTTAAAACATGTCTAATCGAACTTTCCTTCGAATATGAAAAAGCACATAGTTTTTTTTAAAGAATTGCGTGAATGAACTTTGATCCCTACCTTCTTAACTTCTCACCTACAACAATGGTACATTCGTCCCTAGTATCAGTTATTTTCAAATATAATTTAGGAAAATGCTTACGAGTTCTAATTTTCTAAGTACATAATTCGAAAGTGAAATTGTATTTTGCTTTTTTCGCTCAGTGTTTATTGTTGAATAATTTTTAAGGGGCGTTCATGAAGATAACAATTTTATTTACGATATTTTGTTTATTTTTAAAGTATTTTCTGATCAATTTTATAGCATTTAATTCCAGCCTCTATCAATGTAATGTATAGTAATACTAACTATACATTTCAAGAATACATGTAATTTATTGATTTCGTTGTTAAAAAACGCTACCCAATAAGCAGTAAATAAATTCCAGTTTAAAATATATTAATAAAATAAAACTCAATTAGATTGTATAGTGGATGAGGAGATTGTCCTTGCGCAAATTCGTCGCTGAATGTGTTGGATAACCGTATCTGAATTTGGATATCGCTTTTGGAATAGGATACGACAGAATGATTTATCAGGCAAGTAGGTAGAAAGGAAATATCCGAACTCATTATGGTTATCTGCCATAGCAGTGCTGATAATTAAAAAAAAAAAAAAAGAATGAACGTTTAAAGCCGGTCCCTTTCACGAGATGACAGCGAATTAACCGCAAAACAAGAAATGGCATCCGGAAGTTTTACCGGATTTCCTGTACCGTAATTTACGACGACGTTCCAGCAACTGCTTTTGGGCGATTTTTATTTTCACTTGATAAGTACATATATATAATTTAATATAATAATATGACGTGTATACATTTTTCAGAAATTTGAAACCCTTAAACACATTTGTTATTACTGTTGGGCGCAAAAAATATGTGTTGAATTACAATAAATGTGCCGACAATAAATTATTAAAAATTCGTCACCCGACTTCGTACTGTACCATATCGAATATTCCAAGGTTGTCAACTGACTCAGTGCACCTATTAATACGGTTTAAAAAAATAAAAAAAATATTTTCTTTAAAATGTGTCTATATACGTTTATAATATACTCGTATATTTTTACTCAACTACTACGGTTTTCTTTTACTTTTCGTTCTCTAAATTCATTTAATAGAATTATTATTAATTTGTTAACATACCATATTAGGTGACGTTAGGTTATAGATCAAGTTTAGTATAATATGTAGGTATACCAGATACCTACATAACTACAATATACATATTAGGTATTCGTTACTCAATATGAATATTGAATAATGAAATGAATTATTTTCTGGTTAAATTCACCAGTAGAAAGTGTTAAGTGTAATTTAGTTTCTGAGCGTAGCGAGGAATGTATTGGGTTTACTACAGTGAACCCTGAGTAGAGAAAAAAATTGTCTTTAAGCAAAAAAGACAATTTTTTTTTTATTTTGTGAACAATTTTTTGACCAAAAATCAACGTTTTTGAAAGAAAACTTATAATGGATCTAATAGGTGCTTTGAGCTGATCATTTTTTGATTTCTTTTGTAGTTTTCATAAAAATGGGGAAAACGGGAATATGTACACAATTAAGGTTCCTGTTATTATCGGTTTTGTAGTAATTCATTTAAAAATAATCATATTAGCACTTTCTATAGACGTGGTGTTATTTTAATTTAATGCGTATAAAAATATTGTAGTTTATTTTCATCGAAGATTTAAGTTCAAAAATCTCGAAACAGCTAAAATTCGTTTAGAATCACTCAGGTGAGTTTGCGACGATTTATCGTTGTGTACAGATATAACGTACCTTCTTAACTTCTCACCTAAAACAGTATCTTGTTCATAGTGTCGGCTTTTAAAAAATATTATTACTATGCGATGTAATACAATCCACAGTAAATTTTTTTTTTACAATAAGTGCGAGTGACGTGATAACCTGATAAATTAAAATAATAATAGTTATAATTACCTATTATCAACGGCGTGGTAAATAAGATCTTTCTTATAGAAAGCTGAGGCCGGTTTCTTAATTAAGGGAAACAATTCAAAATTAATTACTATTAAAGTTGACAAGCTATTATTATATCAGCATTGTTATTTAACCATGGTTGCAGTGAAAAAATAAATACATACTTACCCAACACATCTCTCCTGCTGTGGACGTGCACCTTTTTGACGTTATACTTGATCGTTTGTTTTACAAATATTAAATATTCAATGTATTATAATATAATTATTTTTAAATCGAATGAATAATGATCATATTTTTATAAACATTACTTATAATATTTCACTGTACTTATTACTTGGATTTTAGACTGCACGGGAAATAAAACTAATCTATAAAAGAGCTGATACTAGGGACGGGTGCGGCCATTGTTGTAAGTGGGTAGTTAGGAAGGTGGAATACATAAGGTTATTTAATTTTTAGTTTCATACCTCTAACGAAAAACGATTTTGAGCGAAGTTCAGTTACGCAATTTTTTTAAAAAAACTATGCCCGTTTTCACGGCAACAACGATTGTTTAAACAAGATTAAAATAATAAATACTTAATAATAACAAGAAATAAATAAAAATGGTTGCCAATAACAACTTTATTTTTAATTTTCTAACATTCTTTAACCTAAAGAACCAGTTTTTCCTTATTATCTCGAATATTAATGAGAATTTCAAAAAATGACCTTTCTAAAGTATCAACTAGTCAAAATTAATCAATAAAGATCACTTGTCATGTTTTAATTGGAGCAATATCTCTAAGAGAAAATTTTTTTACAGACAGAACAAAAAATATACACATTATAGTAAAATCAATTGCTTCGCTTCGCTTCGCCTTGCTTCGCTCAGAATTTAAAAAAAAAAAAATCCATTGATAAATTGTATTTCTTTGTTGTTTATTACGTGTTTGTATATTATCACCTGTTATGTACGAAAACCGTTCTAAAAGCACACGTTCGCGTAGAAAGTGCGGTCCTGGTTGAAGTAGTTTCAAAAATTACTAAAATATTATTGTACACAAATGACCTAAATATTATGGTGCAGTGTAGTGCAGAGTTCAATATAGATAAACAGATATATTATATAGGAATAACAATGCATTTACTTACTTTTATAATATTATACGGGACCGTAACATAATATACCTTATTTAGATAACATCTCGGGTGATAAAAACTTTGCGGTTTTGCAAATATTCGTAACATTCTGGCACAAGTAGTGCACAACCTGTTTTGTGCAACACATTATGTGCAGTGTCGTACCTCAATAGATAAACTTACATTTTTAGCCGCATGCATAATAACTAACCGAAGAACTATATAATAACTATAATTATATATTTTAATGGCATACGATTAGACGGTAAATTACGTGTCCAATATTCATACAACATAATATTTATGTAGTATTTATGTTCGTCGACATAACTTATTTTAATATATTACATATTTAACACTTGTCAATATGTTTTTTTTCACGCAACTAAAATAATTACTACGCAGAAATTTACATTTAAATTACCTGTATATCGTCGACGGCAGGACACATTTTACTTACGGGCTGTTGTAATTCTCGGGCGTGTATTTTGTTAATCAAATTAAGCCATTACCGAACCAATCAAATGTTGTCAATAATATTCAAATACGACCTTTAACGTTATTATTGTTATTTTTTTTGTTGAAATTATTACAACTTTGGGGAAACGTTAAAAAGACTAACATACTAAAAATACAAACATTCCAAAACATCGCTTTCCGAAAAATATTGAATGCCCCCACCCTACGTGTCCAATCACTCCCTTCATACTGACACCAAACTTAAAACAATTAACGACGAAGCAAAAGCTTTTTATAAAAGATTCCATTCCAAACTTAACAACCACCCTAACGAACTCATAAAAAACTTGGCTACTCCCACCATATCTGGAAATCCCCCGAGACGCCTGAAGCGTAAGTGGTGTCGTGATTTCTTAAGATAAGTATAATTATAAAAAAAAAAAAAAACCCACAGAAAGTGCCATCGATGGGTGGCTTCTTTCATCAAATTTTCCACGTCAAACAATGTGACTCTCATTAAATATTTTTATTGTGTCTAGTCTGATACAGATTGTGTATTACGTGTATAATTAAAAAAAAAAGAAAAAGAAACTATTACGTTTGACAATTTTATCGAATAGGTATAGGTACAGAGACACACGCAGAGAATTAGCTCACAGGTGCAAAATACTTTTGTTGTTAATGAAAGCCGAGTAATATTCGTTCACTACACTCCCTAATGATATATCTGTATGAAATATTTGTACATCAATGATCAGTATAAAAAACAAGATATTTTTAAAACATATAACTAAATTTGTTTATTAGTTTTAACAAAATTTATTTACGAGTAGGCACCTATAGATTTATATTAATCACCGAAAAGCAACGTCAGCCGTCTAGAACTCAATCCAAACGTACCAATAATTTATTTTATTTGTTGTTCAAAATATACGCCCTTTCATGGCTGTATTCAGTGTTACTGCGTTTTTCACTTGCTATTGCTATTTTGGCCAGTATCATGGAAATAAATCGAGCAAAAAAGAATTTTTATGTTTAATTATTTATTCGAATAACCTAAATTATTAAAAAATTATTTTATCGATATGTTATTATTTTTGTGTTATTATTTTTTTTTACTATACTATATATAGTTCACTTTTCTTAATTTTCATTAATCGAAAAAAAAATTCGCATGTGTGTACTTACCTAGATTATTATGTATACACAAAAGTCATTTTTTTTTTTTTTATAAATTAAAATTAAATTGGCCTACTAATGAAACGGAGTCAGTATTGACGAGTGGATGGACCGCGAGAATAATATAATGTATCCCCTCTTTTCAAAGCCGTTCTAAAAATGTCACGCTATACGATTAAAGTATAATTGAGTTTTAATTGGCCTCATGTCATTTAAATGTATCGAAAGATAAATTGTTACTATAAATAAATCGTGTTAGATTATACTACTTGGTATTTGTCCGTATCGCGGGGCATTGCTGCAGTCACCTATCTAAAGCTCATACAAGTGATTCAAACGCCGTCGTTAGCTATAGAAGTTATATTATTATTTCTTTTTTTACCAGAACTATCCGAAAACCAACAATTAATCATGGTAAAATATCTTTTAGAACCAATACGATTAAATTGATTTATTTGATAAACACAAATATATATTAATAATTTTAAATTATGTGTGTTTTGTTGTGCCAAATAGTCGTGGATGGACCCACCTCCTCAAACCCTCGACTTGTCGGAAGGCATAACGCTGAGTAAAGATCAACTGAAAGGTAAATTATATCCTACCTACCCATAACGAAAATATTATTTTTATTTCAACATTGCTTATATCTATACTTTTATTGCGATTTAAAGTTTTGAGGAAAGCTTTCGACACGTTCGATACCGAAAAAAAAGGCAAGATCACGTGCGACAACATAAACGTCATCCTGGACATGTTGGGTCACGCTACCGACGCCGGAACCGTCAGAAATATCGTGGCCGAAATCGACCACCAAGGTATCGTTTTGTCGCAATAAATCGCAACAAATTAATTAACTCTTTTTTTTTTTCTCGTCAATGTAATTATTTGTATTGTGTAAAACCGGGCCGTGCCGATCTATTCAATTAGATCGGTTACATAATTTATTAAAAATCTGATAATGCAACTCGCAGACCTTCGGGTCGTCGTGTATAATAACACGGATAATAACATTATAATCTCCGCAATAACAGGCGCACGCGCAAAGGGCCTCCCAGCGAAAATTTTAAAACTACTATAATCGTACCATTATAATAATCATAATAATTTATAATGTTATTTGGTTTTCACTTTTAAAATATTAAAGTTATAGCCCACGCCCGCTAATTACATTTCTATTGAATATTTTCAAATGCGTTCGAATCGTTTATCAATATATAAAGGCTCTTTTGAAATTAAATAACGGTGTGTTAGACGATTTATACCATATTATATTTATTATTAATAATAAACGCGTAAGTAAAGTAATAATATTATAAAGTACCTTTATAATATTATTATTGAAATTTCCTAGGTTTACAGAATTGTGAGCACTACAATTTATCCAGTTTTGATGTCAAAATCGTTATAAACGCTTTTTAAACGAAAATCACAACCGAAACACGTAGTATTTGTGTATTGCATTTTATTCCGATGATATTATGAAATAAATTATTTTGATTAACTAACCGATGGCGCAGCCCACTCGTCTGTTTTGTTTTAACCATATTCCTACCTGTCTATAAATAATAATAATCCAATAAACAAATAACAATATTTTGATACGATCCTGAAACCTTCAATATCCTATATATATTATTGTAAAATAATGTTGTAAACAAGCAAACTGCAGTTGTTTATCGATTTGAAAGTTACAATTTTTAATATATTTTTCTTCAATAGTACATATACATAAATAGATACATTTATATTATGAGTATCCATAATACAAAACTAGGTAGCTATTTATTATTATTATTTTTTAAATTCGAAACCAATCAAAGATTGTCAACATTTTAAATTATGAGAGAATAAAACTATAAATTTATTTGATAGAAATCATAACTTTTATATGTTTTCAAATAGTTAGGCTGTGAAACACATTTCGATGTAAACGAGTTATTTTTGACCAAATAATAAAAAAATGATACAAAGCGTATACATTTCTATCACAAATGTTACTTATTTTTAATTTTTTTTTTTACATTTACAATGAATACTGCGGGCTCTTTATAAAACATATAAGTCAGTCATCTAATTTTGAAACTCAAGTGTTTTTAAATATCCGCGAGAGTATTAAGAACCATAATAATAATAATGCAGCAAGAATAATAATTGAACCATATTTTATCGTTAGGTATCTGGTATTATAGGTCATGTACATTTTATATTATAGTTCCCATCTACTGCAATGTTATAGAAAGCATAGATTTTTTTTCACGTACATTATTTAGTAACTGTAGCTCTTAGAATTATGTTATTTTAATTAGTTTGATACAACTAATGCACAGTAATCTGTATATTAATTTTTTTTTTTTAGATCATATTATTTTGACTTTATTTCCAATCCAATCGTTAATTTTAACGTTCAAAATATTCGCTTTGGTACATGTTATAGTTTTTTTTTTTTTTTTAATTAATATCGTATTATGTATAGGTACTACTTTACTTTTTCATTCTTTGGGGCGTAAAACAAACAGACCTATAAAATTAATACGGTTCTATAAATTTGTCTTGAGTATACACTGTTCAAATGTAGGTAAGTAGTAGGATATTTACTGTATATCTCATAATTAGTGTAATCTATAACAATAATCATATACACTTATTCTCTGTTCACTTGATTGTATCTACATTGTACAATAGTACTTTTAGTATTATTGACTATATGTATATGCAGTGTGTTCTTAAGCATACCAGTTACACAAGATTACGTGTAAAAAGTTGTATGAATTAATTAATTAATATAATATTATGGCTATTGTTACGAAAGTTATCGTGAATAATAGTGGTGCATTGTCAATAGAAAGTATTTGTAGTGAATTCTAAACAATGTATTAAAAAATACGTAAGCAATGCCTATTTTTCTTATTTTATTTTATTTTTTACTAAACGAACCTGTAGATCTGTTGGTATCATGTACCAAGTACCTACTCTATATTATTATTTTCTTTATTCTATAAGCAATCCAAGCTGAGTAGGATGAACAGTTCGAATACAATACTCATATAATATACGCGGAATAAAAAATATCAAATAAAATTGTATTAATGTTAAAATATATAATATTGTTGGCTTATATTTATTTTCTTAATATTATTTTTAATTGCAATAAAAAAATACAGCTTAATGTTTATGCTATTTTCGTATAAATACTTAGTGACTTTGAAGTTTGACTTGTGTGAGCTCAGCCGCAATACTTGTATAGCTTATTTTTATTTTTGTGTTGACATAAATTTAACTTATTATAGGCAATATTTTTTTGCTATCTTCTTATATTGATCAATCTATTTACAAACAAGGTGTTTCATATTTGATTACAACGAAACGGTTTATATACCGTGATTACAAGATTGTTTATCTTGGAACAAAATGAATTGATATTACCCATAACTGGTGACAAATTAAGCAAAACTAATTCACATAAAAATCGAATAGAAATTAAATGAACTTACTGTATTGTGTACATAAAAGCTTTAACAGTGAAACGTTGTATACAAATTAAGTTAATAAATTATCAAATTTTTAATAGGTATATATTTTTTAAATTATAAGTACCTATAAAACTATTAAATATTATATTTGATAATCCCAGTATCTCACCAAAAAATAAACCCTTTACAATATTTAACTTTAACTCAGAATCATGATAGTTATTATTTGAAAAAACAAATCATTGAATAGAATCAAACTTATTGCAAATAATGTTAAATTATACTGAATTTTTCGTATATCGATAACCAACACGAATACATTTCAATAATTTCTGTCAATTTCATTATATTGTTGTAGAGTATTATATCTTAAACGTTTATTGACTTTTTAAATTTATTTGAGTACATTTTTTGTTCAATTAAGTTAACAGCTACAGACTCTTCGAGATAAAACGTAACAGTTGTGTCATATCGTGTTACACTTACGTTGACAAAAATCTATGGAAAAATAATTTTATAATAAATTACTATAATATGCTACACGGCGTCATGATGAAATCGTAATATTATTTGAAAGGAAGGTCAATCGGACAATAGGCGAAGGTTCAAGCTTCTGTGTACGCATAGTCTAAGTTAAGCAAGCAATACCTAGGATCATTATTTAGACGTTAAGTACAGGGAGTTCAAACATTATTTAGTGATGGATCGCCAAATATAAAGTGTAGAGGTACCGTAAACCTTAATTGAAACATAAACAGCGCACAATGCTGCATTTAATCGATCGTACACTGAAATCATAATTCATTGTGTTTTTACAATTGATTTAAAATTAATAATTCATTCGCCAATATTTAGTTTACAAAACATACTAAACACTTGTATTGTGCGTTCTGTTTACTAATAATCTACTGAACCGATGGCGTTGTTTTATGGGACAGATTGCGGTATTCGTGCCATAGTATACAATTATTTATACTCACAGATAAGATTTTATTATAGATGCAAACAGCCCAAATATTTTTAGAAAGACTGAAGCCCCCGTAAAATTGATTTTATGTATACTTAGTATTTAGGTACTTGATAAGAACTTGATTTGGAGGCTTGGCTGAGTTTTGGGGGAAGGCTGAATCCCCCACCATTATCTTTTAGTTAATTTAATACCAATTGGTCTTAAAAAAAATTTTATCGTAATAACAAAATATTTTTTTTAAAATTTGTTTGGTAGAAATAACGTATGAATTCAATTTTCTGAAAAAGCTATCGTGTGTCAAATTATACAATAGTGTAATGTATACAGTTTATTCTACATAGTATACAATAATACTATTTTACCAATAGAATAATATTTAAAGACGAAAAACATGTGATGCATTGCCCCAAATTGAAAATTATTAAATCATTAGGTAAATTTGTTTTCCCCGGTTAATCTTTTCTCAGTGCATAATAATTTACGACTGTTGTACTTGAATAACAATATGTGTTACATACATTGTTAATGAGTATAATATACTCATAATATAATAACTGTATTACATTCTATAGTATAAATAATGAGAATATTAAATGAAATCAACTAATTAAAAAAAAAAAAAATCCACATTATGTAACTTATTAAATAATTGTTGTTCATTCAATTTTTATCCACGAGTAATATTACTCGTGGATATTACTTATAGTTTTTTTTTAAATATTATATATGTATTTTAATTAAAAAAAATAACTGCAAAAGGTTTCAGAGAGATTCAAACTTCCGATCTCCTGTTTATTAGAGTAGTGCTTTAACCATACTAAGCCACTGTGCGGTCGAACGAACGTCCTGATGTTTTAATATTTAATAAATAATATATAAGGAATTAGTTACAATAATTTTATATTCAATTTTGTATAGATGGCTTAGCGAATCAAGCCATTCATTTGCTTATAATAGGATCGCAGTATGTATCGTTTATTGTAACGGATTTTATCGGTAATATACAAGTAGGGAGTTTACATTAGAATGTCTGACTTTTAATTTATTTATTTTTTTTAAATTTTGATCTTTAAACAATTTTAATTAAAATATTTCAGTGTAAAAAGTCGACTAGTTTTACAGATATTGCTGTACAATATGTGGTTAATGTTGGTACTGGAAATAAATAGGTATTTTATTTGAAATGTTTTTTGATGCGGTAAAATATAATATATATCCATTAAAATATTCAATAGGACAAACTTTGATAAGATACTCAGAAATGTATTAGATTCAATGTGAAACGAGGAAGTTTTACTACGGGATGTGTTTTTTTCGGTTAATAAAAATACTATAAAAGTTTTACACTATGTAGATTTTTTGCCCGGCGGTATTCAATTTGAAACATTTTTCGATATACTCGTATATAACATTTCACCACCGTTAATATTCTTGAATTTTGGACTTTGAATAGAAATATTTTAAAAGTCTTCCTTAGAAAAAGAAAATAAATTAACGGTTGTAGCGGGCCAGTTATATTTTAAAAATCATATTCCGATGAAAAATAATAATAAAAAAACTAGTTTCACTATAATTTAAAAAAAAATATAGTAGCAATAAGTCGATGATAATTCCCATCGGTGACGAAGTTTTTGATTGGAGGAAGTTTTCTGGTCAAAATAGCGTAAACGAAGAGAAAAAAATTAAATTAAAAAACAAAAAAACACACCATTATAGGAAATCAATATGATCTCAAAATATATTGGCATTAAATATCATCTTTTATTATCTTTTTATTATTTTTTTTTTGAAAAATTTATTGTTATATACAAATATTACGTTTATCTATATAATTTACTATCGATATTGAAAGATCTTAATTTTTAAATAATATGAATAAAATATCAATCAGTATAGTTATCGTTTAAATGATAAAAGTACAATTATGACTTATTTAAAACAAATTGTTTTTTTCATATGAATTATATCTAGATTTCACATTAAACATTACACCAGCTGAATTATAACGTTATAAAATAAATTTCGAAAAATGCTGAGATGCAAATAATAAAAGCTTTACTAAAACGAAATGAATTTGGTATTAAGTTATATTATGTATATAGAAAATGTGTTATAGTACCTATATTATATTATATTTTTTACCTAGAAACTTCTGAAAATAATGTTAAAAAAACTTTTAGTTATTTATATATCTATCTACTTAAACTCAGGGTGAGATGGATATCCGTGTGTCATAATAAATAAAGAAAAAAAAAAACGAATGCAGAACCCAAAAAGCATTTCATATTTTCTCCGATGTCTGGAAAAGAAGTTTTCTGTATTATGTGCATAATATATATAATATATTATATAGAGATTTATAAGATTCAATATAAATGTGAATTGTGTATTCAATTTGATCCTCAAAAACTATATTATTAAAAAGTGTTGCGATATGTATTGGTAATTTTGAATCGTTGTAATATAATTATTATGTATTAGGCCTCTTAGGGAAATAGGGCTTAAGTTAATTTTTGTAATTTTTTATTATCATTCTATTTTGCGTAATGTAATTTTTATCTCTTTATTAAAATATATAGTCAACATTTTTTCAAAATGAGTGTATGCTAAATGCATACACTGTAATAGTGTATGTAATAAACAATTTAATTTGCTTGTTTTGAAAATTATACAAAATCAACTTAGGCCTTCTTCTTTGGGACCATTAAGCGTTTTTCGCTGAAGTTATATTCTTTCAAATTGTTTTTTATTATTTTGCTTGTTGTATAATAATATATTGTTATTGGCACTCTTTTAGTAAAACATACTTTATAATATGTTTAAAAGGCAAACCACCTTGACACGAAGAAAATACAATATTGATTATAGTTTTTAGGAATCATCCTATGCCCCCCAGTATTTTGATTTGTTTATAACGATAACCGTTAAAGTATTGTTAGTTGCAGTATGGTGTATAGGTAAATAATGCTCATTGATCTAATAATGCTCGCCACTCTAAATATAATTTACACGTATTTTTCAGCACCCATTGTCGGCCAAATTCGGGACAATGGGTGGCCTTGTACGGTAAAAAGTATTATATCTTTGTGCCGAAATTGGTGAAAATCGCCGATTGTTATTTTAATTTCAAATAAATAAACTTTACATATTATTACAAATTTTATAATGTACTATTAATTTTTTCGTGTTTATTTTACTTATAGGAACTGGTACATTGTCGTTCGATGATTTTTGTACACTGGCGGCGAAATTCATGACTGAAGAAGAAGAGGATTCGGAAGCGATTAAAACGGAATTAAGAGAAGCTTTTAGGCTGTACGACAAAGAAGGTATACACGAAAAAGTCTAAAGTGATAATATATTTCACTTTTAGTTGAACTAAAAATGTACATTTCGTTAATATTAATATTCTTTAGGAAACGGATATATAACAACTGAAGTTTTAAGAGAAATATTGTCGGAACTTGATAATAAAATGTCTGACGAAGAATTGGATCAGATGATCGACGAAATCGACGCAGACGGGTCCGGTACAGTCGATTTTGATGGTAAGTTTTATTCTTAATAGTATTCTAATAACGGATTTTTTTTCAACCTTCTTGTGGAATATTAATTTTGAAACTTTTCCATGTAAAAATAAATACTTGATTTAAAAATTCTAATAGTATACACATTATAATAATGGGTTCGTAATCTAGTACCTACTTACCGTTACGTTTTTGTTTAAAACTGGTTTTACACTTTGAGAATATTATAGACGTTGGATATCAAATTTAACAGCTATTAAACCTATTGTAATATAATAGTATTTCATTTACGGGTACGGAAGGAAGTGTCTGCTTAATAATAATAATAACGATTAACGGGAGTATACAAATATTCACACTCGTGCGGATTACTGAGTTTTTAAGCCTGTTCTTATATACTGTAAAAATAAGCGTACGGTAATGCGATGGAATCCGCTTCGGTGATGAAGTGACGGAATTGAATGGAAATTAAACTGTCAATAATAATATTCGGTAGGCAGGTGGCTTACAATTTTATTTAAAATTTGTCTAGAAAATCCGAGGCTATAATTTTATTGTCACTTTAGCTACTGTACGCATCAAGGGAGTACCTGGAAAAGGCATTTGTCCGTTCCGATACTTTTTTTGTATACTGAATAGTAATTTGTACCATTAAATATTATATTGAATTTCTATATGAATTTTTTCGGTGCAGCACGTTTGGGCACTTTTACCTGTTCCGAATTCCAAATCCACACAACGTTTGAAGGCAAAGTTCGGACACTCAATATTCCTAAAAACCTAGCACATTTGGGCGTTAAAATGAATAAATTATACACCTTTATTAAAAAAAAAAAGTTATAAAATATATACGAGTACATGCATATATTATACAAATATAAACCTGTGAATAAAATAACTCGTATCAAATCAAATTCGTATAACAATCCAAAAAAATATATCTATACTATATAGTTACATAAAATACGTGAGTACCTTTACACTTGTATTAAATCAAATAACTAGTATACACAATAAATATAATTACAACAATTATATTGTATTTCCTTGATTTCGAATTCCCATAATTTTAGATTTTGAGTGGAGCGAGGAAATTTATGGTTTTACAAAAATATTTCTTTTTTTCTGTTTTTTTTCGACTTTGGAGTTCCTACTAAGGTATATAATACGTAAATGAGGAATATATTACCTACCTATTCATACCAATCTAATACCTAAAACCCTGTTCTGTCTTTATCATCATTCATCACCGTCATATACACCGCACACCTCAAGAGACCAAAGAGGTTGTTTAAAATACGATAGTAATGTTATGTCCCCCGTCGTCGTCGCTATTATTGACAGTGTACCTACGTATATTAAAATAATTTACAATTAGATATTATTATGTATTTACGGACTTAAAGCCGCGGATGACTATTTACGGGCAACCGCATGTCGGCGGTGATATAGTTCGTTGTGTATACCCACCTAGTATACTAGATCGAAAAATGAAAGAAAGAAAATCACGTAAGTACGGGACGTCCCGTGGCTTTCGAAACGACGGCGATAGCTGATAATCATTGCTGCGCGGTAATTATTATCGCGATCAATCATGATCGTCGCTTCGATCATAACACGGCGGCCGACAATAATATACCTAGGTGTATACTCGGTTTGTCGCACGGTGGTCCGACCACTTTGTAACCGCGGTCCGTCACGATAAATTATTGTTGTTTTTTTTCTTGCCTCTCTGTTTTTCTTATTTTTATCGTAACGGATGACAACGGCGGCCGCGTACGCGATCGACTACTGATTAATGGTAATGACAATAACAATAATAATCGTAGTACGGTGTAATTATTGGTAGTTAACGGACCGATGGGCAGTCCGATGGAGGCAGAGGCGACCGTACGGCTGCAGCCGCAACTGCCGTATTAACGCGTGTACCACCTATGGATTATAGGTATAGGTTGTGTGCGTAATGTAATAATGTTATAGAGAAGTGATCGCGAACGCTCGGTGTGACGGGAAAAAAAGCATGATAATTATTATTATATTATTATTATCGATTGGCCCGGAGGATGATATAATCGTAATCGTACGAAATTGTAGGTTTTCAACTGTACGTATAATATCGCTGTGTCCGTCTCGTTATTATATTAATCGCCCCGGAACATTATAATAATTTTATAAATTATAATCGCAAAACGTGTTAATATTGTCCGGTTATATAATATTTTAAGTGCAGCACTTATTCGCCGTCTTGCAGGCTATTTCCTAAATGCCTAAAACTCGGACGGTTAACTAAATTTTAATATTAAATATATAGTATTATAGTTTATAGGCGAGTAGAAATCATCTGACGGTTCTGAAGCACATTTTTTAGATTCCGGAATTATATTATTGGTTTTATAAATTTGCTACTTTTATGTCTGTGACTGCTATTTTTCCCACCACTGTAGAGTGGTGGGAAAAATCCGGATTTGCCGAAGTTCGATAGTGTATTTATAATCGGGATTTTGTATTCTGAAACTTTGATTTGGATTCATTTAGCTATCGTGTTGTACTACCCATAATATGCAAGTGCAATAGTTGTATATTCTAAAAAAAAACTAATTAATTTTAGATTTTGAGTGGAACGAGGAATGTATTGTTTATTACAATGATGGTTTTTTTTTTAAATTTTTTTTATGTGAACACTTTCTACCAGAAAGCAAACTACGATTATGAAGTATAGCATCTTTTCTGAAAGGAAATGTTCTCTGGGTGGTGCTTTGAAGAGTTTATTTTTTCAAATTCTCATTAATATTCGAGATAACGAGGAAAGCTTTGGTCTTTAGGTTAAAAAAGATTGAAAGATTAAAAATAAGGTTGTCATTGGCAACCGTTTTTATTTATTTTTTGTTATTATTAAGTTTTTTTTATTATTTTAATCTTTTTTAAACAATCATTGTTGTCATGGAAACACACAATCATTTTACCATAATATGGTATATACCATATATTGAATTATTGACAAAGCAACACTATCTACTGAACTCCGCTCAGAATTGTTTTTTCGTTATCGATGATATACATTAAATTCCCGTCTATATCCTACCTTCCCAACTTTTCACCTATAATAGTGGCTGCACTCACGTGCGAAGTATGTCCGTCCTTTTTTTAAATTAATTATTTTTATTAACTTTTAATTTTTAGTTGAAGGCTTTTTATTTTGTATTCTTAACGTAACAATTATTATTTTCGTTAATTTTCTTATTATTTTTTTGGGGGTTTTTTTCTCCGAATTATAACCCAAAATCTTGCTAGATTTCTATAATATAATATTGTTCATAAATGATTATATAGTTATTCCGTTCGTAGGTACATCAGATTTTGCAATCCAGTGATGTATAATAATATAATATAACTAGTTACTTATACTGTATTACTGTGTCTTTACATGTATTTGGATACATTTTCCGTAAAATGCGTATCGTTTGATATATTACGTAGGTCGTAGGTACACGCAATTATTACCTTTACCAAAGTAAACATTGTAATGGTAATAGCTATTCACATAATACCAATTAAAATATGGAGAGGAATTAGTCGAAAATGTTTCACAAACATTGAATTATTGTATTTTATAGCGTCCCTATTAAATGCAGTAATTATTATATCGTTCAATGTGATGTGCTTATTAGTGAATTGTTATTAGGTATTGTCATCTAGTTTACTATAGTGTTTATTTCGTTAAGTTACCTATTTATAATATATTTGTACGGTTTATTGTTACTATTTTTTTTTTTTTTTTTCTATAAATACTTAAACTTTATTTTTTTAATTTTTAAATGAAATACAATTTAAATGATAAATGATAATTAATAATGATTTAATTTAAAATTATAATTTTTTTGACCAATTCAGTCACGAAAACAGAAAAATTGGATTAAATCGTTTATAGACAAAAAAAAAAAAAAAAAAAAAAAAATAAATTAAACCCCTGGTCGAGTACAACAGCTAGGAAAGTACCAAAAATATGTGTGCTATTGTTGTAGATGGGAAGTAGAGTAGGTAGGATAGGTACATAAAGTTATTTAATTTATATCTATTCGCAACGATTAATGTTGACGATATACGATTTTGAGCGAAGTTCTGTTAAGCATATTTACGATTTTCGTTGGAATTTTAACTTAAAATGCTTTAAAAAAAAAAATTGTCTACAATAATCTGCCCTTTTTTTTTTGGCCACTGAGAACAATGTTAAATGAGCCTCGTATTAAATTTTTAAGCGTTTTTGTTAGGATATACAGTTTTATTCACATAAAACCAAATAAAAAATCATAAAATCAAAAATAAAACAAAATTCGAAAATTCAAACGCCTAAAAATAGTGCTAAAAGATATCTAGAATACTTTTAAAATATTATCATCCCTAAAAAAAATTATATAATTGTTCTGTACAAATTTCGGGTTTCTACGATTATTTTTAATCTAATAATATTGAACAAAAAAAAAAAAAAAAAATCGAATATAATGAAACTGTTAATGTCGTAAAATGTCTCGGTCTTCTTCAATTATTAAGAAAACTATATGAAAATGTAAAAAAAAAGTTCGTTATGAAGTTAAGAAAATAATTACACGTCATAGTAAAATCAATACATTCTTCGCTGAGTTCAAAATCTAAAACGTTACGATTTTTTTTTTAAAGTTGTGAATAATTAAAGGCCACTTTTTAATATTTTAAATATCTCTATGTACTGTTTTAATTACATAAATTGAAAATCAATACGTCAAACCCTATTAGAGTACCTAAATGAAAGAGTAAAACTCTAAAATCACTTTGAAGTTGGAATGGTATAAGTACTTTTTTTTCTGTTTTACGTGAAATGTTTTTAAACGAATTCCACGATATTATATGATAAAAAATCGTGATTATTTTAAATTGAGATTGAATATTTTCAAGTCTATTGATTTTCATTCTATAATTTTGTTAAAATGTTTCCTATACGTGACTCCTTTAAATATTGGAGGTGTGATATCTTTTATTCAATTTTACTAAAAATGTACTTATCATATAATTTAAAAAACAGCTTATAGTTACCTATACTGTTGATGGGTGTGGTTATACCACTGTTGTAGCTTTGCAGATGGGAAGTTAGGAATGTAGGATATATAGAGTAATTTAATGTATATGGTATATCTGTACGAAAAGTGATTCTGAACAAAGTTCCGTTAAACATATTTTAATTAAACATGATTTTCATCAAATTGTTGTCGTTTGTAGGTTTTTTGAAAGCGGTAGAAGCTACATAATATTATGTATAATAAAACTAATGCATTTCTCTCTGCGTTCATAATTTAAAACATATACCTGTACTAAATTAAGATTTTCGATAGTAGTCGTTGTGTACAGAGCTATATTATTTCAATATTATTATTATTATTGCTCTAATATCCAATCGCGTATTTTAATCGTTAATCCGATAAACTAATTTTGCACGTGAAATTTCCATACTTAAAAGTGCGGAGAGTCGGCCACGCGTGAAAACTGGTTCCTAAAGATACCTATAGTATACCTCTATACTATATTACTGTTATATTATCATGTAGACGTACCGAATTAAAAATGCACGTACGGTCGCCATTGTATATCTCGGGTTCGAAAATAATTCTGGATTTTGATTTTTTTTTTTTTATCTCAATAATTCGTTTAAATAATTATTATGCTATACAATTATAATATAGTTTCAATTTTTTTTTTTTTTTCAGAATTCATGGAAGTGATGACTGGTTAATAAGTAGCGACACGAACAAAAGTATTATATAAATATGTATAAATTATACATAGTTTACAATAAATAATAAATGCCATGTTTATTTTTAAACAAAAGTAACGTCTACAAAAATATTATTATATATATTTCTGTAATCAATTTGTATGAACATTATATTTTATCGACTGTTTAGGTGCAATTTTGGCGTACTGCGGTTTAATGCGCATTAGATTTATGATAATAATAATAATAATAATAATAATAATAATCTATACATCCATTACTATTAAATATTTATTTTATTATATTGTATAATTAAAACGAATGATTATATTTGTGTTCCCATAAATTAGGTATTTTTTCTTGTTTGTTTTTTAAATTTTTTTTTTGCAGATTTAGCTGAAAACCCGTAAATGTGTTCTGAACGAATAATCACAAAATATTAGTGATTTTGAAACAAATAATCACGATAGTATATCATACCTATACTTTATTTAACCACTCAATGTTAATTACTAATATTATAATACTTTTTATAGTATATAATATAAAACCATATCAACAATTATTTCAAAAACTACAGTCTTATGATAATCATCGACAATATGCTGCATACATTTAAAACACATTAACATAATTCAAGAGATCAAGTGCAAAATTGTAAATGTATTTATATATAATAATAGTAAAACAATGTCAATTTGTGTATTAAAATATAATATTGTTTTAGAATTTGGGAAAATGAATAATTTTCGAAAACGAACAGAATTTCAAAATATCAAAAAAACAATTTGATAAATAGATAGTTAATTTATTAGGCACCTGCTGTTTGTTTAACAATGTTAATAAATAATAATTATAAACGTACACTGCACAGTTATTTCATGAGTATGATCAAAATTCGTATTATGCATAAACGACGAGTATAAATTATTATATCAAAATAATACCCGTACCTTACGGGTGAATACCGCATTATTATAGAATGAGAAATAAAAAATAAACTTAATTCGAATTTATCATTAACAAAATGTAAACATTTGATGATCATATAAATATTACGATGTACAATATATTTATAATAAATAACTGTTAGTTTAAACTAAATGGATGAATCAATTTTCTATACGTTTGTTATTTTAATGTATTCCATTGGAAATAGGAAATCGGATTTTCTCACGTGTTATTTCAGATGGTTTCTAATTTAAAAGTAATTCTTTATCCAACTGTTTGGATCCTGAATTGAATTGACTTTTTATTATCATCATTAACTGAAGATGGTCGTTTGAGTCTATATATTATGGGTTTTCAAAATTATTATTGAAATATTATATAAATCAATATTATCGGTGTATATATATATACGAGTATAATTTATATAATAATAACAATAATAATAATAATAATCTGTATAATATTCGCCATAAAAGCCATACTATAAGTAACTCGCAGTCTGAATTAGTTTATCAAATTTTTAAGAAAAATAAAGTCTCGAAAACAGATAACTATGAAAAAATATTTAAAATTTCTCAACGAAACTTGACATATTATACGCTAGAGGGCTAATACGTCATCAGTCATCACTATACGCTTTATTAATTAGTCTACAATGAATCATCGCCACTCATCTGCTAATTGTTTTCAATAAATTAAAAAACATTATTTTTGCGTAATATTATAGGATACCCAATACCTATCCTATCTATACCTATACCAATCGACGGAGAACAAATTCGTTAATGTTAGCGCATTCGTATATAATCGTAGGTAGGTGGTTTGGTAGTTCATATTTATTATGTGCGCGCATTCGGTAAAAAAAAAAAAAAAAATTATATTTAATTAATAATGACAACGAGACCTACGAAATGACTGTACGTCTTGAAGTTTGGCCTAATGAAGATATTGAATGACCGCACAGACTGTTACGTAAATTAACACTACCTATACATTATACTGCAGTATACTCAGTTGGCAACCGGCTATTCAATTAAAACTTGACACAATATCAACGGTTACAGAAACCATAATCATAATCAATGTGATTAATTAGTAAGAGACGTTTGGCGAAAAGATAATTAATTATCTAAACGCAAGATAATAGAAACACGATAGAGCGATTATAAGAAACGATTTTATACGTATAGCATATAATATTATGATAGGTACGGCAAAAGTATACGAACTCCAAGTGAAACCTGAGGTTGACCGGTAAAACCTAGCATATACAAAATAGTTTGGTCAAACATTGACTGATTTTTGTAGTTCAGACTTTTACAAACAAGATTTATTAAATGTTTGGATAAACAATAATAATTAGTGTCTGTGATACTTTTTATTCGAAATATTTTTCTAGAATTCTTATTAAAAAAAAAAAATGCTAAATCGAATATCGGATTTGGAGTCATAATCTATAGCGTGAAGATATCTGAACTTTTGAATATAAGTGTAAATTTCGAATCCGGATTATTTAAATTTCCATTTCTATATACACGAGGACTCATCGTATTTAAATTGTGTTATTTTTAGCATCTTTTGGTTAAACGTTATTTTTATTAGGAATGATTTTATTTTTTGTTTCTAATGATGTATCGTTCAATATTTTATTGTTTAATATTTTAAATCATCTTTTCTCCTTCCCAACTCACCACTCATAATAGTTGAGATGGCCTAATCATGATACGTTTGGGTTTGATGTTTTTTGGATAAATTATATTTCATTCGACACCGGTATACGTCGTATAACAAAAATAATTGTATACCGTATTGTAATGATTTGCATAATTTTATTTATTTTTGTACCAGGTGATCTATTTAAGTGGGCACACTTATTATCTTGGAAAGTATTAACTTTTTTTCAGAATTTGTTTTCTAAAACATTTAAAAGATAAGTAGTTCTAAAATTTTTTACTTATGTTATTTTTCGTCACACTTATTTTTGGGAGTAAACCGCTACCTACTTTTGATTTTTCAAACGGCAACCTATATTTAAAAATCCATAAATAGATGGAGTATTAAATAAAATAAATTTTAGCGGTGACATTTTTGATTTCTGGCAAGTCGTTAACGAGATATTCCAATTTTAAATTTGGGTTGTAGGAGAGTAGTGGTACTTTATTAACACGCCGCGCACTGTACCACCACAAAAATGATACTCCGCTATTTCCCTCCAACCTAAACTTAAAAGTGGAATATTTCGTTAACGGCTTGGCAGAAATCAAAAATATCAGCACTAAAATTTATTTTAACTAATACTTCATCTATTTATAGAATTTTTAATATAGGTTTGGAAAATTTGGAAAATCAAAAGTAGGTAGTGGTTTTGACCCCAAAAATAAGGGTGACAAAAAATAACATAAATATAAAATTGTAGATGTTCTTGTTTCTTAAATGTCTAAGTAAACTAATTCCGGAAAAAGTTAATACTTTCTGAGATAATGAGTGTATCCACTTAAATGGATCATCTGGTATGTGAACATGTGCATTAAGTATGCAATTTCGTATTTCAGAAAGAAACAAATACAACATTAAATAAGGCAGTCGAATGGTACAATAGACGTGTTAGGCACTACTGCTCTAGTAGTCTCGGTTTGTTCGTCTTAACGCCATACACGCAGACGTGTTGTATTGCGATTTTATTATCTGATCAAAGATACACTGTGTAAATGAATAATAATAAAAACAAAATCCTACAAAAAGAAAAGTTAATTTTTGTGTAGAAATACAGTTGTGGCTCATTTTCGGGCGTGGTTATGTAAAACAATAATGCAATTATCGTGTGTTATTTACATATCTGTATAATAGTATTATATTAGGTGCCTACTAAAATGTGTTTAATTATACACATACTATTATTGTACTAATTTCGATCTAATATGAATTTTAGATTTGTAGAGTAGCGATCGATGGATGTATTGGTTTTACAATGATGTTTATTTTTTATATTTTTCATATTGTGTTTTTATAATTTGTATTCTACCAGAAATCTTGCTCCAATATATTAAATGTAGCTTTTTTTTTTTGCAAGGAAATTTTATTCAGTTGGTACTTTAAACAGATCATTTTTTAATTTTCTAAGCGGATTTTCCTTATTGTTATGAAAAACTAGGAAAAACATAGGAAAAAAAGCTGATATTGGGGATGAGTGTAACCGCTGTTGTAGGTGAATAGTTGAGAAGAAGGGATACATAAAGTTATTAAATTTATATCTGTAACCAATGATAAACCATCACTAACGAAAAACGATACTAAGTGGAATTTTGATTACATTTGATATTATAAATCTTAAAAAAAAAATTCTTCATTACACTCAATTTTTTTCTCAACACTAAGTACGACTTAAAATGAACTCCCTGTCAAATTTTCAAGCATTTCTGTTCAGTATAATAATTTTATCGATAGAGTACTTACTAAATAAAAATGACGTAAAAAACTTGTAAAATTTAAATGTCTATAAATAGCTTAATAATATTGTAGATAAAGTATTAGGTATATTAATAGGTTTAAGACTTAAATTATCTTGATTTACGAATATGTCAACCCATGATAACAATATTATAAAAAGGTACGAGAATTGTTGTAACTGTACAATATATATCGTATATCAGAGTAATTCAGTACAAAAGGATCATAGAAGGAAAATTGCTCAGTGTCTATGACGTCATTATACCGTTTATCATTGTTTGATAATTATTGGAAATAATGCAATTTAGATATAATCTAACTTAGTATGACATCTGTAGGTGTTCTGCAATGCAGTAGATACCGCAATAGTTTAATAGTTGTAGTCACTAGACTGATAATAATGTAACATAAGTTGTCTTATTGTGATAAATACGCATTGAAAATATTAGGCATTTAGGCATGAATATTTTCATAAATTCAAGTTTTGAAAAAATTGGATATTATTTAAATAAAATATAACGATTTTAGTATTACATATTAGTATATTACTTATTTTGTTGTAATTCAAACAATTGTATTCATTTTTCGTAGGATAAATGGACGATTCCCCCCCTCCAGACTATTAGATATTTGACAAAAAAAATAAATACATTTCCTATAATTTTTGTGTATAATAATTTGGTTCAGATTTTCTTCTATCAAAGATATATCATCTGCAAAACATCATGTACCATGACACTTCCCGCACTTGTCCCCGCGCACCTCTGAGATGGGAAAATTCACCAAATTTTTGTTTAGATCTCCTCATACTATTTGACAGAATTTTACATCGGCTCTCGACCTGATGCAATCACATTTGTCGTCTCTTACGACAGATAAAGATACCGTGGGAGTATTGTGATTCTCTCCCACAGAGAGTGTGTTGAAAATATAAATACGTAATAATATTATTATATGTAATGCAATGTAAAGTTTTATCGCTCATTTACATATCGAATGTTTAAATAATATTCGGCTAATTCTGAACTATTTGTATAATTTTACAACAGCGAACAACTAATTTAACAAAAATAAATATTATTTAATATAAATATTTATGTTTAAAAATATTTTTAACAACTAAATAAAAAATTTTTTTCTAGTAGATGGTAAATTAAATTTGCAGATAGGAATTATAAAAAAAAAAATCAAAACTTTTGCCCGTTACTGCACCCTCTGAAATTGTACATAAACGGCATAATGACGTCATTGTCGTCGACCATGGATATTCTCACATTGGACAGTGAGAAATTTGTTTTGCTTTGATACATTCCTAATTCAGTAACCGAAAAGCACCATTTTATTGGTACTACAAAAACGTGATAAGAGCCAGTTTTTGAGTAGGTATATGGTCTATGAATTGATGTAGTCTACTATTTCATCAGTGTTGCTATTGGACTAATATTCTGGTACAATATCGTGGTATAATTTTGTACCTATGATTGTATCATTATTTCTTATTCATGTTTCCGTACATTAGTTTATTAAAAAAAAATCTGTATTATAATTTTATTTATAATATGATTAAACACATTTTACTTTATTAACAAAATAATAACTTCAAAAAAAATTTTGATGCATCATTAAAACTTTATTTAACATTCATTATAAATAGAATGAAATTGACTAGCAAATAATATCTAATATAGTAATTGTATGTTTTTAAATTCAAACAAATTGTAATACCTCAAGTATTAACATTATAAACTTAATTTAAAATACAAAATAAGACTTGGTTCAAACAATACTTTATAGGTGCTTTTTTGTATATGATTACATATAAATTTATATGTTTTAGTTGATACGATGAGAATGTTTTTTTTTAAAAATTCCTTGTTGATACTTGTTCTAATAATGGGAAAAAATCGAAAAAGACTTATAAAAAACTGAAATATTAACGCAGGTTTTTATTGATATTGATTTGAATTTTTCATTGTAAGTCGGTAATTTCACCGATTACTAATGTTAACATAATTTCCAAAATATTTTGTACTTTAGATTTAAAAGTAAAAACGTTTTAAATATTATAATTCACAAACAATCCGGTTATTGGATTTGAAAAAATGCTATTTGCCTTTTTGATATACCTATCTATATACAATATACAATATACAACTTATTTACACCAGAAAAAAATTGAATCCGGTGAAAATATATTGTGGTAACACGCTGGCGTAAAACTCGCAGATCAAAATGAATCCGAAAACCAACGGAAATTAGACATATTTTATGAAAATAATGGGATTAAAGTTGATGTAAATAATCGTTTTAACGTCAACACTCAAGCAAATTTTAATTATTTAAAAATATTAAATAATATTATCTAACCTAACCTATATACAACTGTAAAAGTATATACACGTTCAATACCAAATTACATTACTTTTTTACCAAACGCTGCGCCCATGCAAATGAGTTCGGTCTCCTAGTACGCTATAATATAGCTACATACTACTATATTGTTAATTATTATTACGTTTTGTGCTATAACTCTTCAAGTCGAAAATATTTGCACGTAGGTTTCCAATACCACTTGCGCCTGATAGTCGCGGTCGCTATACACGATATTCTTACGAAAGTGACATAATTGATAATAATATTACATTATTATAATATCATATACCGTTCGGGTAACGGCGTTTCGATAATGATAAATGTGGTTTATAGAAAGATCTCGATCCATCGATTCGGCGGCCCTCCCCGTTCGGTTTTATCCGGAGGTGGTGATATTTACGTTAAACGTATAGGTACACACGGTATATTATTATGACGGTTGATCGTTCGTTTAGGTATGTTTAATTTTAATACATTATTGTACGCACGACCGGCGAGTATAATGATAATCATATGTGCAGTAGACACATTTCACATTCACATCTATTTATATTATACGTATTTGAATACGTCGTTGCCGCCGGATATATAGATAGGTAATATTTGAAATGTTGAAAGCAAATGATAAATCGTCCGATTCGATTCCGATCGAAAATGTTCGTGTCGTCTGTTGCTGTGTCAGTGCTGTTTATGATAATACATAATAATACAAGGCAAGTTTTCAAAATTTCGAGTGTTCTCGTAAACCGGCGAACAAATTTGAAACTTCCTTATAAATAACATTATTTTTTGATCTTGTTATACCAGATTTTATGTAAAATTATTAATATAATATCATTCGATTTCGCTGAAATATTGCGGATTACAAGACGTTTACACAAAATTATCGTACGACCCCGTTTTCGGAGTTTGCTCGTCGTAGGTATATAATTATAGTGATATATGTGTATTTTTTTTTTTTTGGAAGCATTAATTTGATGTTTAAGTATTTACATATAGTAAGTGATAAAAACTGCAGATTAAAAAATTCGTGATTACCTATATGGCTTTAATATAGAAAAACAACAACTGTATAAGTTACAGAGACTGAACATTCGTTTTGCTTCGGCCACTCGTTGCATAAGTCACATAATATTATCATCAACATATTCGACAAATAAATTATTGTATATAATAATATGCTAATATTTTACAAATTATAATGTGTAATAGCAAAGTAAAGAAGCTATTAAGTTTTATCAAAATATGTTTTTTCCCCTCGGAAAACACTTTCGGTTAGTAAAAATGATTCGAATCGTTCTTACTATACTTTGATGGTAGCACATTTTATTTAATGGTGGGTAATTTTTTATTTAAACATTTTACGCCTAGTTTAAAAACTGATAAACAATATACCATTAGTTCACCAGTTTCGGACAAAATCTATATAGCAACTACAAGGTTTGAAATTCTGAACTTTGGTAGATGAAGAGGACGGGAAGATGTTAGGAGAACTACTTGAATCGGATTTTTTAAATTTCAATTTTTCTCTAGAGCTTACACTTATCACTTAGAATATTTACTTATTTTCGATTTCTGGGTTCCGTTGGTTACACGAAAAAAAAAAAAAAAACAGACACACGTTATATCCAACGATTAGAAAATGATGTCGTTTAAGTCACTCTGACCAGCAATGAATTATCCGAATTCTACTCAAAAATCTTGTTTTTTTTTTCGCGAAAATTATTCGGCAATATTATCGGGAATTTAGAAAAAAATGTTTAGAATAAAACAGGGGCCGACGGGCGCAGAAAATACGCAATTATTGCACGGTGTTAGGTGACGACGACGACCACTGCTACGAGGACGCGCGGTGACTTGCTCGTTTCGGACGAGCATCCGGCGAGGGCGCTGCACAGAAAACAATAAACGAATATTTATAAATACCTATAATAATATTATTGTCAACGCGCTACACCCGTAGTGCACCGGTAATAGGTTACTATACATCACCTCTGTATATAACAATAACAATATTATGTATACGACACGTAATAATAATAATAATAATACGGTTTATTGTGTTGTATGCCGCCGTTATGTGGAACACCGGATTTTCGCCCGGAGTAATCTTCGTGTACACAGAGTACCGCGCGGACTTATTATACATATAGTGTCCACCACCGCCGCACGGGCCGTGTATACCATTATTATCATCATCATCGTTATTATTATTATTATATACCTACCTATATTGTTTACACTGGCCCAGTTTTGCTGAAAATGTATCAAGGTCCCAAGGCGGCGGCGGCGGCGGTGGCGACGATAACGGACAGACGGACGTAATAATAACGTGCGCTCGTGTAATGCGCTAAACGCCACCGCAGCGCTGCCACCTCGACCGTTGCGTTCAAGGACTAAGAGCATGTATAAATACCCGGGTATAATATAATCGCGTATTTCGCCTTTTGCGGAATTTCGAAATTTCGGCCCGCGCACGATAGGTATCTGTCTATAATACCTCCGCTGAGTATATTCTAAAACACTGCCCGGACGGCGTTATTTTTTTCGGCGATTTACAATTATATTATATTGTTATCACGACGACCACGTTGTGCTCGTCGGAAAAAGGTTTCGTAAAACTCCCGACAACGACCATAAAATAATATTATAAGCGACGCGCATAACTACACCTTAACCTAACCGATTTCGTTCCATTGCATTAAATATAGGTAGAATATATATGTTATAATATTTTCAGAATAATCGTAAACGGCATTGTTTCGTAGTCAAACTGGAGAAATTTTTCAAAAAAAAAAAAAAATAATAAAATAAACCACCCGCTGGACGGTTTGTAGGTTTACAATTATTTGTATTCTACACCGGTATTCATTACAGTTACCGAAATAGTGCGGCGTTAATGCGGATTAAGCCTGATTTGACATTAAAAACAATATAAATACCTACTGTTATCAATTCAAATTTTAAAACAAGAAATGAATCAATGATTGCAGAAACGTCATGAGTCAACAATTGTAAAAGTCTTCTTCAAATTTTGAAAGCCAATAAGAAGCGTAAATTAAATTATTTTTTTTTTTTTTTACAGATAAATAATTTATTTATAATATTATTATTTATAATCAGTATTATATGTTTCAATAAGTATTTATTCTTAAATTACATTTTTCTTCAAAACTATTTATATTATACAGTGTTTATTTGCAATTATCTAAAAGTTTTAAATAATTGACTCGTGACGTTTCTGTAACCATTGATTCGAAAAAAGTCCGAAATAAATAAAGGTCATAATATTTACAATAATTGAAAGACGGCAGTTTAGTTTCTTCTGTATACATTTAAAAACAATTCAGGCGTTGCCGTTTCGTTTATCCGATTATTTTCGTCAGTTTTTCGCCGTTATTCACAAAAATACAAGTGATGTCGAAAAATTAGCATCAAAACAAAATTCGATATCAGCAGAAACCATCCCCGGTGTTGCAGACAATGGGAACAATAATTATTCTTCGGGTCAAAATCGTGTTAACAGACGGAAAAAATAAAAAGCACACGTCTTATATAGTAATATCAAAATATCAAATAGAAAGTAACTGTAACCCTAAAATTGAGTAAATTGCCCTGATTTTCGGTTCAAACACGCATTTCGCCTAAACTAAAATAATAAGTACCATGCCAAAAATATTGAAATAATGACGGACCAATAACAAATATTTAGATTGATGTAGTTGATAACAATAGTCTCAAATCAGTACACCATTTCTTTCGACTATGTTATTATATATTGCCGAATAAATATTGCACATCGGAATATCACGTTCACGAGTGTAATTCGTCTGGAATGTGCTGTTTATTATCATCCTTCACTTGTAATGTTTGCTGTTATGTTTTGACGAGTCGTGTTAATTTGACACCATCATTATACACGATGATTCTTTTAACGTGAACCAGCGATTATCTACAGTCTACACCTATCTACGAAGATTATGAGTAAACCTGATTTCGGAATTTTTTCAAACATAATCATTGACAAATTACGATATTTTCAACATTTTACCGTCATTCCACATTTTCCTCATTACCATACACGTATAGATGAGTAATATCGAATTTTGATTTTTAAATGATTTTAAACGCACATTGGTAATACTCTTATTCGAAGTTTCACAATATTGGGTACACGTTAATTCGAAAATCAATATTTAGTTGATATTCTTTATTATACCGTTTGATGAAGGAAATAAGCGTAAAATGTTAAAAAACTGTAAATAAAATTATTGTAAAAGATAACGTAAACGTATATCGGTATTTCGTTTGGAAAAACCTAAAATTAAATTTACTCATGATCGTTCAAGACAATCACTCGTTTACGATAAAAAAAAAATCACCCTGTATACTAATTCAGATCATGTGAAAACTGTCGACGGTAGTGTATTGTTTTTTTTTTTTTTTTTTATCTATCTATGAAATTAATTATCACGGTCGTTTTATTATTTTCATCGGTACTTAATTGATTTCAGTTAAAAGTTGTGTAATAAATACTGACTATGCGCACCAGTGAATCTTATATTTTTCAAAAACTTCGTTGTGAAATCAAGTGACCATTATAATAATATTATCATCTTTATGATTGTACAAAAAAACAAAAAACGCAAACACTTGTTGCATAATATTAAGAAAAACGCTCTGAACAGTTTTAATAGTTTTTTTTTTTTTTAATGAAATATGGATACTACAATCTGTTTAGCATACCCATAATAATTTAAGTAACATTGATGACATAAATTGCAATTGTATATACCAGCGGAGAGGAAACCATTACTCGGTTACAGAACCTCATCAGAATAAATTATTATTCGTTATTATTTTTAATACTATACGTATCATAAATCGCAATAATTACTAATTAAAAAAAAAACTCAAACCACAAAAACTCCAATTTTATTCCACGCATTTATTACATAGGTATAGAGCACGGGATTTATATTATAACGTTTGTTTATTCTTGTGACTTAATGTAAAATCGTACAGTGTGCCATGGACATATTTTTCAACGATGATTTAAACTCGAATTTCGAAAGGCACATTATGCATTTTTTATAAATTATTTTTTTCTCTATGTTATACCAATTTAAATAATTTCATTTTATATTCTATTACCTGCTGTGGATGCAGTATAGTAACTATACTAATATCCGATTGCTATCCGATGTTACTTTTAAAATCTGAGCCAAACGATTACTATAGGTATATGATGTGTATTTTTTACCCGTATACAACTTTTCTACCAGAAATCTTGTTCCAATCAAATATTGTATAGGATCTTTCTTAAAGCATTTTTGATCTGGTTTGTGCACTGAGGTTAGGTTATTTTAGATTCTGAACGAAGCGAGTAATATATTGGTTTTACAATGACGCTTATTTTCTTATTCTGTGAATAATTTTTCTACCAGAAATGTTGCTTTGGTTTTCAAATGTAATACTTTTTCTAAAAGGAAATTTGACTGGGGTGGTACTTTAACGATGTTATTTTTTGATTGTTTTAGAGGTTTTCATAATAAATGTGAAAAACCAGGAAAAAACGTAGGAAAAACGGGAAAATGTACTAAGTGTATTATTTTCAAATCGTAAATATTACGACCTTTCAAAACATGTATGTGATTAAATAACTTGAAGAAACAAAATTTGGTACAATTTTAAAACGGATTTAACAAATAGTTGATTTTTTATTTAAATATTAAGTTATGAGCAAATTTGAAATTCTTTTTCCTGAAAAAATACCTTTTTTTACTCGTGTCATTATAGTCTCTGGGTGCGAAGGGGGTCAAATTAGAATAAAAAAATAAAGTTGCTGGATAAATACCCCAAACAATATTTAAAAAATTGAAGCCCTTGAAAAATGATAAGAAATCGAAAAAAAATGTTTTCATTTTGAAGTGCATATTTGCTACATGAATCTAAGTTGGTGTACTTAAAATGCGCCGTTAAAGAGTGGTCAAATCCATTTAGCATCGAAATCTGCAGGGCCTTCATAGTTATTTGTTTGATATTGTATTACACAGTGGAAATGTTCCTAATTTATTTATCCAAGTTTATTTCCAATATGATATTTTTGTTCGTGATGTGTACGGACGCCGTATAATTTTGTTCCAATCATATGGATCGTATAATACAAAAAAATATAATATTTTTTACACCTTCAGTTTATTTCGATAATAAGCAGGTGGCCACATATAGTATATTTTATAGGTAAAATAAATATACGTGCTGGCCCTTAGTGATATATTTAAGTTTTGTTGACTATACCTATATATGAGTGTATTATGAGTACATTACTTAACGTGTAATCATTGCGAACAATTTTAAACGATGCATTAAGTTTAACTTAAATACATTTATAAATATTATTTTCTAACATATGTATAGTCGTATTATACTCGTACGAGTATAATAAGAACTTTTCGTTTTAACAGTACCTACACATTCAGAGCGCAGTCACGACAAACATACATAGTGGTTTACTACCCGTGATGTTATAAATAGGTACACATTATTATATAGGTAGGTATACTTATATTAATTTTTTTTTACAAATTTCGTATTACGGCTGCGGAACTTGCTAACCATTATTATCGACATCGTATAAAGTCGAGTTAGTTTAGTGGTATCTACCTATATAGTTTAGCAGTTATTTAGGTAGCTGTATACTATATTATTTTCGTATACGATTTTTGACCCAGATGATTATAAATTTCTAATCGAATCGAACGCCGCGTATACCGCTTATAATTCGACAGAAAATCTCGAGAAAGTGAGAACATACACATACACACACACAGACACACAAACGCACACATACACACATACATATACACGCGGTAGGTAGGTGGGTACGTATTGTAGGTACCTATAATAATATTCCACAAAACTGGTCGATATCCGTCGAGTTATCGGCTCGGGGTGTGCCGATGTTACATAATTATCATGGTCACATACGCATATTATTATTATAATATTATATGGGTATACGTATAAAGAAGTGAACTACACTGCACAATTTTTTTTTTTTTTTTTAAATTGTATTTTGTATTATTATTATAACCATTTTTAAACACCCACCGACGACGCTAGTATATTATACTACAATATACAAACTTATGAGTTACGATATATTTCAAAACCGGACTCACGATTGCGGAAAACGGTTCGAAATGGATCCAAACCGTTTTTTCAAGTAAATTTGGTGTCTATTCGGGTACTAGCATCTCAAATTTCTTCGTGTCAGACGTAGGGCCTGATTTAAAGAAACAGTGGCCTTGTGCACTACACAACTTTGAGGTCCTATTTGAATTTAAAAAAAATCGGTAAAAATCAAAAACAAAAAAGATGGACATACTTTGCACAAGGGTGCAGCCACTGTTATAGGTGGGAAGTTGGGAAGTTAGGATACAGACAGAAATAATAGTCAATGCAGTATAAAGAACTTGTATCTGACGTTATTATTGGAGTTTTTGACATACGTTATAAGCGCATATATTTTTCTTGGAAAATAACTTCCGAGGTTAACTTGAACAGTTATCTATAGCTTCTATAGAATCTATAGCTATTCTCATAAAAGTTTCATGAAACCGTAAATCCCACCTACTTCGTAGCCAGTTGAAATTATCAAGAAGGTAACTGTCAAGTCTTGACCGGTTTTTCTTGTATTGTATATTTTGTATTACCGAACGCGTAATTGACAATCCGTCGCGAAGATCTTGTTCCAGGACGCCTTTTAATTGAACGAATTCACAGTCCTTTACTCTATACTATTCTCGTATATACTTACGTAAACTTGGATTACTATGTAAAAATAATTTCGTTACTTACACATATTATTATTTTTGATCTGTACAACAATAATATTATCAATCGATATACCGGTGGTGCATATAATAATAACGAGCCGTATGAATGACACGACGTAAATATTTTCGCGGTGACGCAACCTACAGCAGCAGCAGCAGCAGCAGCAAAATCATAACGTTCGATTTATTTTTCGCGGGCGTCTATATAAACACGCGTCATGACTTCTTATTATTAATATCTGCAGCTAAATTGTATATTATGTACACGAGTACCTATTGCATAAATCAAATTAAATTTAAGACAATACGTAAGAACGCGTAGTTGGTGTACTGCAGAGGTAGGTTATGTACCTACACAGTTTTACCGTTTAATGATCGAGTCGTTTGAAATTTGGTATTTTTTAATTTTTTTTTTTTGACGCAATACACTGTCAATGCTCACCGCAACAGGTATACACGAGCAAATATTCACCTTGTTCCTTGCGAGCACACTCCTGCAGACGAATTCCGAGTATTGTTTTTATTAGAAATCTGTCTTCGTAAACTAATATTATTAAATTGATTGGTCTGGGTTTTTTTTTGCCATATAACACATTGCATGATGACGTGTATAGATTGAAATTATTTCAAATATAAATATAGTACCTATAACACATTGCACGACGACGTGTATAGATTGAAATTATTTCAAATATAAACATAGTACCTATAACACGGAGTTCTGAACTTTAACATTAGGTAGACATATTATTATATGGGTAGGTCACTGCTGCTGCAGTTGTTTATGAAGGAAGTTGAAAAGTCCAAGGATATTGTAGAGTAATATAATTTTTAAATTTGTATATGTGTGTTAGGGGTACCTACTTCATAAATCATTATAAACAAAAAACTATAGCGTGAAGTGGAGCTTGGTAATCGAAGGAGCGTGGAAATAAACCTTCAAAAATTCAAAAATTTTATATTCGTGGCCCATTGGTATATATGTATATTTTTTCTTGGAAATTACAAATGATTACAGTAGTTTCTACAAAAAATATAAAAGATTATACTAAAAAAAACGTCCTAGGATAATGGAGTCGGATGCAGTCACTGTTATAAGTAATTTAATGTACACCTGTAAGCAATGATAACCATTGTTAACGAAAAAACGATTCTGACCGGAGTTCAGTTGATAGTGCTGCTTTGTCAACAATATATATTATGGTGAAATTCCAATTATTCCAATTCCAAAATTAAAATGGATCCCGTTTTTTCTTCAATCCGTTGAAAGATTGTTAACTTC
The DNA here is from genome assembly GCA_902439185.1 of Cinara cedri. Taxonomy (NCBI): domain Eukaryota; kingdom Metazoa; phylum Arthropoda; class Insecta; order Hemiptera; family Aphididae; genus Cinara; species Cinara cedri. The sequence goes on from CABPRJ010000476.1 coordinate 1,131,334, forward strand.
ATTTCAATTATAATAACTGAGTTAATATCTATTAAGTAATTATTAATTAATTTGCCCAGTTTTGGAGAAGGGGTATGTAATATATAATATTTAACATTTGTTAAATATCAAAAATAAAGCCTACCACTGAGATAGATCATTTTGTACACGTAAATAAATATTTATAGGTTTAACGTACCTAGTAAAAATTAAATTGTGTGTACTTCTTTCGTATAAAACGAGTCATATATACTTATATATAAGTGTTTACAGATTATAATCGCCGTTATAGTTATTATATTCGTATTATGCTAAATAAACATGTTAATTGGCTGTTTATTAAGATTTGTTGTAATTTTTTTTTTTTACATAAATACTTTCTATTCGCTACATGATGAAATAGTCAGATAAACGGCCTATTTATATATATTTATGATTGCAGTTCGGATGTTGTAGCTCTATTAAGTATGCATTTTTTTTTAAAAAAACACTTAAAATAAAGTAAAACATCACTAAAAATATTTTTACAAGAACAGCAAAACGTCTAAAATGATTGAATACTTTTAGAATATCTACTTAGGTATTACAACAGTAATAATAACATGTATATCATTGCTTATGCGAATCGCATCGATAAATTATACATTAAGTACTGGATAAAACGGATTTGATCCATTTATGTTGACATTTGTTATAAAATTAAATCTTTGGTCCCAGGAAAGGAGAATTAGTTTTTAAAGTTTTAGATTGATAAAAATACTTACACTTGTATACATTCGAATACACTTCATATACTTCTTCTTCACTTTCATTCCAACTATATGGGGTCGAACTCATCATCTTAAACATCCACTTAACCCGATCTCCATTTCACATACAGTGGCTATCCTCATATTCTTAATTGTATCCAACCACTTATTTTTCAGTGTATCTCTACCCTTTTTTTTTTTATTTTCTTTTCATTAAAATTATTATTGTTCTGATTCCTCTCCTTTAAACCCACACCTAAGCTACCTCTTCCCTTATCCTATCTTCTCTTGTCTCCTCACTTGACCATTTAGGCAATCTTATTTCTGTTGCACTTGTTCTGTGTTTCATTTATCTGTCTTACGCCCCATAATCTGACCTACACAACAATCAGTCTCACCGCATGCTTGTAGAACTTATCTTTACGTTGAAATTCTTGTACACAAAAAACACCTGACGCTTCTCTTCATTTTATCTAACCGTACTTCATAGTGTTTCATATTCTCGTCAAAGCCACCGCTCTTTTGAATAAAAGACCATCAGTACTTAAAACTTTCAACCTCGTATATTAAGTTACTAGCCCTTAGTCTTTTTCTTTCAAGTTCTATTCTCTATTTCTCAAGCTTATTGTTAACTTCTTCCAGATTATCTCTTGTAGAAGCTATATAATCATCTGCAAGCATTATACACCATTCTCTCCCGTTGTTTCCGCGCACATTTGAGATAGGACAATCCGCCATAATTTCGTATAAAACTCCTCATACTGTTTGATAGAATTTTACACCAATTTGAATACTCCAATTTTGACTACATTGATCGAACATTGTGCACAGTCACCAGACACTCTCGTACAGTGAATCAAGTGGGCAAATTTATTCGAATGAAATTCATACCTAATGATACGCCTAATTACCTATGACTAGATACCTATTTTATTCGTTTGATATCACGATTCACGAAATAACTATTTAATTTAGGAACAAATATCTAATTTTTATTCAATATTTTAATGTATGCGATAATAATATATCTAACAATATATTTTTTTTTGATAGTTAAATAATTCAATGGGTTATAGTTTTTAAAACTATTAATAGACAACTAATATTTGAGGCGTCTATTGCAAGTTTTTATATTTTTTAAAGTACCTATAGTAAGATGTTTTATTTTATTTTTAATATTTTCAATTTTTAATCTACAAAACCTAAATCTAGTTGAAGACTTTATACGATGCCCGAAAAATGTAAACTTCTTCTAACTTTGCCCTCTAAAGTTTCTCTCACATTGCCCGGGCACTGTGCACAATGCTCGACTCTTTACGTTGCCCATAACATATACATATCTTCACACCTTACAATATATTATTAATTATTTTAATTTAATTGTTGAATGTTTTATACATTAATGTACAAAACGTTTCAAATACAGGGACTTGTTTGAAACAATTGATAATCCCGATTACAGTCTCCATATTTTAATTATTTTCTTGCCCGGATTAAACAACATTAATTACATAATATACGAACGTTTCGGGTTGGCGAGACCCAAGTATCCCAATTAGTTATTTGTTAACAAATATCGTTTTTGGTTTATTTATAATCGGCAGGTAAATATGTAAGATACTTTTTACATGCGTTACTAAAAATACTGAAATATTATAGTACCTATATAACTTAAAACGAGAAAGGCAATAATATATAAACGCCAATTATACCTATTATTAATCGAAAACGTTCAATGTTAAAAACTACTTACTATCTAATCATAATAATAATAATAACAATAATTTTCAATAGTATTTTTGTTTTTTGTAGTCTTGAACCATAAGAATCACTTATCTACTATACATACTCAGTACCCACGTCCCTGGGCGATATGGGTTAAGTGCCTTTAACCCATATCGCTACGACTTTAAATTTTCAAATTTGTCACTTCTGGGTAATTTACTAGGTGTGGATATACCTGTAACTAGTTTTTTAGAGACGCCAAATTTATTTATTTTCAATGCGGGACATTTTAAACCATACTTAAAATGTACAAATGCTACAATAAATAATGGAGGCGGGGGTGGTAAGGCCCTCGTAGCTCTCAAAACTAGTCCGTAACTCAAAAGTTATCCAATTAAATTAAATAATTTATTTTTACTTTTTACTTTTTAGGTAGTCTTTTGTATATAAAAAAAAATGTTGAAACAAACTAACATAATTAAAAAATTTAATTCGTAATTTCGTTATTTGTCTACACTCTACAGTGATATAATCGAATCTCATGAAATCGCGTGGTGACAGCTACTAGGCGTGCTAACTGCAAATTGATGTAGTAAAAATAGTGTAACGAAAATAAAAAAATTAAAGTTTTAATCTAATTTGTAATTATAATGATTAATCTACAAATATTTTATAGATGAATTACTTGACTTACCTAGATATTATTCCCATTTAAAATGTATAAAATATATAAATATCTTGAAATTATAAAACTTAAGAAATAGGCGAATTGACAGACACATGGATGATTCAAAATACAGGACAAAAGTGTTGTTTAGAACATTTAATCGGAACACTGGGATTCTTGATTAAAATACAGGACGATCTCGTATAATGCAGAACATATATTGTGATCTTTATCTAGGTATAATTTTTAAAAATAAACTTTCAGTAACAAAAAGAGTGTCCTATAAATTAATATACGAGTAACTAATATATTACGAATAAACCTACTTAAAATTTATTTTTGTAGAAAAAATAATAATTTATATTTTGATTGTAGTATTAAGTATGATCAAGGCTGCGATACCCATTAGGCCGTTTAGTTAAATATATTGATATCAAACCCGGTTTTGGTCCACTATAATTTAAGTGCATTATTCTTGACCTATGATACCAGGATAAAATACATAGATATTATGTTTGTATAATAATTGTGGTAATTTATTATGCGCAGGTATGCATCAGTACACCAATACTGTCGAGTTATTTCTATTTAACCTACCTAATAATAATAATCATATAATATACCGAATGTCGTTTTTCGTGGAGGTCACGAATTTTTTCATTACCTATTCATAAACTAATATCGACGGCATAATAATTTGGTTACACAAATGAAAAAAATAATACTGTTTAAACATTGGATACCTATATTTGCCTAACGTTCTATAATAGTAAACAGTGACTCTTTATATAGACGGGATACAATTTTAAAAGTAATGTGGTGATTTTTACGCTAATTATACCCATTTGAAATTTTCGAGTTTTGATGGTATTATTGTGAATGAAATTATTTTTGTTTATACAATTGCTCGTAAATCATAGAAGAAAAACGCGATAAATCGTAACTTATTTCGTAGTTACAAATTAATACAATTTTAAAATTTAAGTTAATCAAAAAACACGTTCAACCGAACTTCATCTAGGATCGATTTTTATTAGGAATGATTTATCGTCGGGTACAGGTACTAATTAAAACCCTATCCATATTATTCTCACTTTCCAACTTTCAACAGTGGTACACCCACGGTACGAAGCATGTCCGTCTTTTTTCTTTTTTTTATTTGAGTTTTTTTCACACCGGAATGGATTCTCTATATAATTATTCAAGTAATCCGAATCCGTGCAATCTCCATTGTTATCTCGCGATTTTATTCGTAATATACCTGTATAGGATAACATTTAAACGTAAATTATTACCGACGTGATTTTAGGACAAACAAAGAAAAGAATACACTGTGGGTATTTGTCTCGCTAATAGACGTGTTTAAACAGATGTAATTAATCATAATAAGTATAATTATTATACTTATTTAGATACTGAATTTGTCTACATTATGTACGTACTCAAGTACCATCAATAAAGTGTGAAATACAGATTTCGAAAAATAAAATTAAACATTGTAGGTAAACGTTGTTTTCCGCAATTTTTATTTTAGTAATAATAATGATATGTTATTAGATATAAGCTGTGAATTTATTGTAATTTTTTTTTTTACCTTACCTATTGTATAAAACAACTAAAACGTATAGCTTTCTTAAATCTCTGCAAAATGTAAAATAATGCACTGATTGTTACTGTATCAGTATTCAAATGTTTATTTCGCTTTTTTGACATTTTCGATTTATTTAAGTTTCTGCTCTTTTTTTATTTGTTTCATTTTAGATTCGGAGCGTAACTATTGACTTTACTATGGTTTTTTTTTTTATTATTTAATACTCTTTTTGGTGTTTAATATTTGTATTTATAGATAACTGCATCCCTAATATGTTATATTTTTTTAAATTTTTAACAAGCTCAACATACTTTTTTCAAAATAATCGATCTAATTAAAAATTCACACTAATTATTATAATAATAATATATATGTATATAATTTTATTATTTTTTAAAATCAGGGAAGTTTTATTTTTTTTTTTGATTTTTAATGAATTCTGTGCATTTCATAATAATAATATGCATTTTATTTACAGAGTAAACTCCAATTATATTTTAAATAAACAAGTTATATGAATATTAAATACAAATGGACACACTTTACACAATGGGTGGGCCATTATTGTAGGTGAAAAGTTGGGAAGGCAGAGGGGAAATTTAATGTATATCTGTACGTAACAATTAATCGTTGTTAACGAAAAAAGATTCTAAGCGGAGTCCAGCTAAATGTGTTTTGAAAAATCGTAATATTTACGATTCGAAATTAATACATTTCGTACATTTTCTTATTTATTATGAAACCCCTAGTAAAATCAAACAATTACCTCCCTAAAATACCACCTGAACTAGATTTTATTTCAGAAAAAGTGCTACATTTGAACATTAATATTGTAACATTTCTGGTAGTTCACAGATAAAAGAAAAAAAACCATCATTGTAAAACCAATATACTTTCCTCACTCCGCTCAGAATCTAAAAATATAAATGTAAATATATAAATATGCATACAAAAATGAATACAATTTTTTCGGGATCTTAAGTGGATTTTGAGCCCTTTTTTTTTTTTTTTTTAAACAATATTGGTGTTTCATATAATATACACAAAATTTAATAAATGTCCAATCAATTGGCTACCAGGCCATACAATTTGAATGTCTGTATTAACTATTGGTAACGCGTCTCTGACAGTATACAAAAACAATATTCTGGTTTATTTGCAAAGTTTCCAGTCATAAAAACTAATAGGTAAGTAGACGGGATACCGTATGTATGTCAAATTTTTTTTTTGATTGCGTAATACCTTATTAAAAATCATAACTTCTGATTGATTGCAGAAGATCATAATTATAGATATCTGATGGGTTATAGTAGAATACGAATAAAATCGATTAAATTCGCTATAATATTTTTCGGGTAGGTACATTCGAGTATTCGAAATAAATTAATAGATAAGCAGGGAGTTTTTTTTTTGTAGATATAAAAAAAATTGGAATTAAAACATCTTGCAGTAATTTATAATGTACGTTTCACGTGCAAATAAAGGGTCTTTATATATTATATTTATTTAATTTACCAAAGACCGCGCGTAACTTATAAATACCCAAATCTGTCCGAAACAGATTCAAAATAAAACTGCAATTTATTTATGACTGGAATAATGTCTTACGGCCACCTGACAGAAAAATATAAGCACAAAGCACTCGTGCATTAATCTGCTATATTCAATGCAGTGAACCGATTTCTTAGTCAATGAACAGTTATTTCGACAGATTTAACAATCATTATTGTCTAAAAACTTTGTCAAAACTTGCAATATAATATACATTTTTGGTTTGAGAGAAGAGGGAAGAAGCCCATTTTCAAACTAAATTTAAAATAGACTATTTTATTAGAGATCTTGTTGCATAGCCAAACTATAATATCGGATTTACCATTTATGAGTTATATATTATATAACAGTTTAAAAATGATACCGAATGAGTAGCAGGGCATGGCTATCATCTAAAAATAGATATGATTATACTAGCATTTCCTATTCCTCCGGAGTAGTCAGGACTAATTTTGAAATTGAAACTCAAATTTAATATATCTACGTATGTTATATAACTAGGGTACGAATTAAAAAAGCTTAAACTGAAGCTTAAATAATTCCGTAACGACAGAAAAAAAATCAAACAAAAATAAATTGTAGATATCTACCTAAAATCCTCCGAGAATATATTGCCTACATATATTATATATTCTATATATGGTTTTTAATGATTATTTTAATTTAGTATATTTTACTTCAGCAATAAAGTCTTCAGATACTTTACCTACGTAATTTTCCCAATGCTATTAATTGATTATTCTATGAACTTGAATCTTTCTTCGGTCGGTAGGTTTGTACATAGGAATAGAAATAAGACTTTCACTTTCTGCATCTACCAGACTATAATAATTTCTCTTCTTGGTATTTGAAACCAAAACACACATACTTGATACTAAAAACTAATAATATAGGTATAGAACGTATATAATATACGTTAATCTTAATTGTTATTTTCTTAAATGCCACTTATATAGGTATATATATATTATATAATCATAATTTATTATTTTTTCTAAAACGATTTTGGTATCGAACAAAAAAAAAAAATAAAAATTGAATTAGGTATATCAAAATACATATTATCATTATACCTGTAGACATTTAATTAAATAATAATAATGCTTGCGTCTTACATAAATTATTACTTATTGTTTTTAACAATAAATATAGATAGCAAATCTTAGTGTCAGTTTAATACCTACTCTTTTACATGTACCTAATTATTATACCTGTCGTATATAGACTATTATTCGTTACAATACAATACAATATTTAAAAAATTAAAATTATATAATGTAACTATATTAACTTACCTACGCATTCGGTGTGTTTAGAAACTCCATAATAAATTATACACCGAAATTTAATATAATATTTCTAGATTAGATTACGCCGTTAAGTATTATATGCATTGATAATCAAATTCATATACAGTTACTAGGTAGGTAGTTTTTAAATTTTTTAGAAAACATTATATTATATTATTAATTATGTAGATGCTGAGCTATTTATTTTACAATTAATTTATGATATTAAAATCTGTACATACATACTGTAAAAATCTAGAAAAATATAGCTGGAATAGTGTATGTATAATTTAATGTCTACGTTGGTGTGTATCAACAGTGGAACACACAGAGGGGGTTTGGTAGTCAGATTCTTCGGATATGTTTTTCTCGCATTAAACTTTTTGAAGCAAGGATTTACAATCGGCAGCATAATATCATATACCATAGAATAAAATAATGAAATTTGATTTCATCTAAAATCATATTTATTTGGTAATAGCTGATAATATGAACTATATCTTCCTAAGAAAATTATATGTACATCCCTCCCCCACGAAAAAAATCCTACTTGCACTACTGATTATCAACATACTCATCTACTTATCTGAAGAATGAATAATTTCATACATATAGTATCTAACTATTTTTAACATTTTTAAAAATTCTTATTTATTTCTATTTACATTTATTTTAGATTTCGAGCAGAGCGAGAAATGTATTGGTTTTACAATGATGTTTATTTTTTCTATTTTTTTTTTTTTTTTTGTGGACAACTATTCTACCAGTAATATTTCTCGGATTTACAACGATAACACTTTTTCTGAAAAAAAATCTGACTGGGGGGTACTTTTAAAAGGGTATTTTTTGATTTATCCTAGGGTTTTCCCAATAAATAAAAAAAACAGGAAAATAGGCGCAATATTAAACAAATATTATTAAAAAAAATATATAATGCATATGTAATTATTTTACATTAATATGACATATATTATATATTGTTGATAAAGGAACTCTATAAACTAAACTCCGCTCAAAATGGTTTTTTCGTAAGCAATGATTTGTAGTTGCTTACGGGTATACATTAAATAATTTTTAATAGTGGCTGCATCCATCCTCATTATCTTAGGACGTCTTTTTTTTGTATGCAAATTTTAAATAAAAATAAATATATTTTTTTTTAAAGAACATATGCTTATAAAACTAACTAAAATGAAAATAACAATTAAATAAAGAAAGTTATAATGTAAATATTTTCTCATCTATCATTGAAATTAAATAAGAATATAGTAAATAATAATACGTAGAAATTTAAGCAGGATTATTTATAGTTGAGTATAAAAGTTATTGTGTTATTTTCGATATTTTGACATTTTTTTCCCAAAGCTATATGAGGTGGGAATCGGATTATTGATTATTAAAATGTGAGTATAAATTTCAAGTTGATTTGATTTTAGGAATCGGGTGAAAAGTTAATTAAAATTTAAGAGCTTTACGATTGACTTAATATAAGCACAGTAAAATAATAAGTTGTGTAGGATAAATATTTTATATTAGTACACTATGTAAATGATTACATCATATAATTTTTTCACAAAAGTAAATCAAGAGTTATAAAATAATTTATAGTAGTGTACAACATTACCAATGTAAAATTTGAAAAAAGAAATTTTCTTAAAGTAAACATTTCAACACAGATACACTAATTCATAGTGGAGCAGAACCTTACAGATCTGAAGTTTATAATAAGAAATTGTCTATAGAATCAAATTTAAATAGACATAAAAGAATTATTTTACTTCTGATTTTTATAGTCTTACTCCTGTGAAGTGTGTAACATAACATCCACTTTATCTCACCACGTATATAGTAATTTAAACGTTCATATTGATACTGGCATAAAAAGTTTGTGATGTATGAAAAAATAATTTTCCTATATTATTGCTCATACTACAGGAGAATTATTTTATCGCTAGTGTGTTTTCGTAAAAAATAATTTTATTAACTCTGCAATTTGAATGTCCATAGGCAAGTTTCATACTGGTAAATAACTTCGAAAATGTCAATTTATTTTACAACCATTGCTGATTAAACAAAATGTCGCCTAAATGCAGATTTTAAAATGCCGCCCTTACAACTTTTGTACAACCATACAAAAATTAATAATATCAAAATATCACCGTTTAATTGTTTATTACAATTTGACAAACATCAAATTAAAAAAAAATATTTTAAATAATTAAACTCTAAAATTATTATGCAGTAATGGACACTCATCGTTGTTACGTTAAAAATATTGACATTTTGACAGAAAACTTATATTTTACATTTCTAATAATTGAGTAATCACACTTAAAACATTGTGGCTATGTATATGTCTGATAGACAATACAATAGAAAAATATTTATTTTAGAAATACATTTTCCTGAATTTATTGTTTGATGGCAACTAAAAGCTCGTTTTCCAAAATTAAATGCCAAGTTAGTGCGTTTTTATTTTCCTGGCTATTTTCCGAAGAATTGGGAGAACAATACAGTTTACAGTATTAATGGTTTTATTATTTTAAATTATTACTTTTGTTATACTGAATTTGGTTAAAAATAGTAGTAGAAACCTGAAATTCTTACAAAATACTAAGACTTTTAAGAAGTGGTGACATTTTCAAATTATTTTGGTGATTTTCGATATTCAAATTTTTTTTAATTTTGTATTTATTTAGTAGATATATATTATCATCTGAGTAAATGTTTGACCAAACAGAAATGCTTGAAATTATAACTGGAGGTTCATTAAAATTTGTATTTGGTGGGGAAAAAAATGAGAGCGTAATGCAGTCGTTTTTTAAAGAGTTTTGATTTCAAATCTTAACGGAAATCATAAAAATTGCGGTATTTCAAAATATATTTAACTGCATTTTAATCAGAATTGTATTTTGTCAGCAATGATTTATCGTTTTAAATAGATATAAATAAAATAACTGTTTCCTACCTTTCCAACATCCCACTCATAACAGTGGCACACCAATCATCAACAATATCGGCTCTTTTGTTATAATTATTTTTTAAAAATGGTGAGTCAGCTAATTTAAATTGACGTGCTAGACGAGTTTCGTTACGAATACCATTACAGCTTTTCAAATCGTTATGATTGTTATATATATATACATTATAAACCTATATATTTGTTATGTAGGTAGGTGTACAATGAGTATACCATTATAGATTTTATTTTTATACACCTGAAATAATAACATCATAAACCCGATGACGTTTATGACTTCCGTGAATGATTTCGACTTATTGTTTCATAAATTAAATCACTATAACTTTATATACTTTCTATTTCGACTTTATTGGTTTCGTTATACACGGTGGATATACGGACAATTCATCAAACACATTCGTAATTTTCCAATTCTAAAACCAATTGAAAATATTATGTTCTACCTTGATAACGACTGAATTAATTTAAAACGTCAGTCTTATTATTATGTATTAACTCTAACGAGCCGTTTAAAATTTTAGTAGCTAAATGTGCATTTTTTTGGTAGATTGTGACAAGATTTATTATTACACTTGAAGTGCACAGCAGTAATTCATTTTATTTATTTATTCAGCATAATTCGATACATAGCAATTTAAAATAATTATCATGATAATAATATGAGCTTATTCTAATACGCATACTAATTAAGCAAAGTACGTATTTAGTATACAAAATTTCTAAATAATTATACATCTTTTATAATAGACTATTGATTTCTTATATAATTCAAACATGGCTTAAATTATTAAATATACAGGTTTAGTTAGATTATTAGAAATGTTTATTTTCCTTCCACTTTCCTTTTTTAAAAATTATGGATGTGTCACTACACGAGGAACGTAAATAATAGTTTTTATTAATTTACACGAAAATAGAATATTTTTTGTATCATGCTATATGCAAGCATATTCACCGGGCTATAATAATTTTTATTTCATAAAATAAAATCTTAAAAAACTGAACAATTTCAAACGACTATAAATTACTGAAAATTTACCAGAATATTTTGAAAAATGTGTGACCGTGTCTGGAAAAAGCTGTATATAAGAGAGTATACCTATTTATACAGAGTGTTATGCAATGTTATCCATATACTAAATGGTCTGTTAATATTTATTTTTTTTTTCAATTGAGTTTTGTGTTAGGGAGTCACAATTATGGAGAACAATTAAATTTTTATTTGCATCCCTTAATCACTTAAAAATAACTTTCATTTTTTCACTTTTTTGAATTTTAAAAATGGCCAATTTGTAAAATATATTATTATAAAAATTTTAATATATCATTTATTCATATTCGGTCAATAGTTTCTTAGTAATAGCAATTTTAATAGTTAAAGAAAGGTGGGAAAAACGAGACTATCACGTTACACGGTAGCGAATCATAATTGTAATACAAAATAAAAGTGAAAACGATTATTACGATTGATAGTTATACATTATAATTGTTGATAGTTCAATATGGGTTGAAAAAGTATTCCTTATTCAAATAAATAAAGTTAAAAAACCTCAAAATCTAACTATTTTACGAAGCGCGAGAGTTTTTCTCGTGAAATATATTTTTGTACAAAATATACGGCGACTCTAATCATTCTAGGCTACCCAAAAAGGTGTTGAATCTCCACTTATTTAGTCTCCATATTATTTATCTCCAATTAAAATTTTTTTTCTCGATATTACGACTAAAAAACTAAAGATATAAAGTATTTTGTAAAATATATGGACCATTATATAACGCACTGGAAAGGAGATTGCCCCTCAAGAACGATCAGGAACGTATCTTGATAATTATTTGCTTCCAAATAGCAGCCCACGTTTTTTTTCTCTGACTTACACCTGATTTTAAATATCAAACTGTTACAAATTTAAACCTAACCATCGATTGGTTACGGGAGTAGTTAGTGGTGTAGTGTTCAATGGTGAAAGAATATGGTGATCGGGAAGGTTAGGTTCTAAAACAAACCTGGCTAAGTAACGTAGGACAGTCTATCATTCCCCTCGGTAAGCTTCCTTAAGAACATTTTGTTAGCAATTCTTTGCCTATTTGCCAGGTATTACAGACCTAGTGAATTCAACACCGAATCATACTCAATTGAAAAATGATCAAACTGTTTTGACATTTGTACCATTATGTCTCGAAAGAGATATATTTATTTTATTCGGTGAAGTGTCCAGTCTCTATAATTTATTTTGCATTGCATTATAACTATGAAATAAAATCTAATGTAACAGAATCCTTTATTGTGTAAATATTGTAAAACAAAAACTTAACTCTACTGAAGTCGATCATACAACGAGTTTTTTGAATTTTCAAATTAAATTTTCATCCTGAAACCGTATTTGTAAATCTGAAAACTTTTTCAATTAACTCGCCCGGTGTGTGTCATGCGAATCCGCTCGAAATCCCCGTCGCGTATAAGCAGAGATCTAATATGATAATAGCCTTAGATAGTTATTATAATTTCGCGATAAAACGTCCATTCCGTATAATATAATATTATAATGCCGCGGCGTTGCTGTAGGCATAGTAAACATAATAATAATAATAACAATAACAATAACAATAATAATAATAATAATAATAATAATAATAATAATGATAATCGTTTGATTGCCACGTCTAAAGACCGTAAAAACGGTTATGACAAGGCGCATTATCTACGGGGACCGACACGGACTTAGGTATACTACGGCGACGACGGTGACGACGAAGACGATGAACCGGCCAAGAGACAAGAAGGCGACATTAGCCGGTGTAGATATATAAACGTGTGCAAAAGTGCGTAAATAAACGACCGCGACTCGACTCGGCGGTTTTTTCACCCGACACGCTCTTTTTTCCGGCGACACGGTCGTATGAACGTATAGGTAATAGTATTATAATTTTTGAACACACACACGTGCACAACACTAATTCGATTTAAAAGCCAAAACTGTTTCGTCCTTCGTCGTTTATTTCGTATATTATGCAGTTGTGTGTACAGTCAATATCGAGTACGAAAATATGCGCGACCGGTGTAACACAATGTTGTCGTAGGTATTATAGGTGCGGGTACCAAATACACCCGCGACGCGACATATTATAATTTATATTTTATTCTTTGACATGGTCGCCCTCCTGTATCCAATATTATACCTACTATCGGGAGACTAAACAAATATCATACCTACAGTATACACGCACTTTATAGTTTGTAACCGTGTAATATAATAAAGTATTACGTAACCGGGCGGTCTCGGTGCGGTAACGTGCGTTCGCGAAAAAAAAAACACATTTTATAAATACCTATATCATTATCATAATAATATGTCGGCCATAATGTGGCAAACACAACGATATCGCACAGTGGCGCTTTTTACCGATTTTAATTGATTGGGTTGATTCTCGTTCAGACGATACCCATTACACCGCGTCCTCGTTTTGTATCAACCGGATGAATTTTTTTCGCCCTAACGACTGACAGCAATGCCCACGTGTTGCACTTTATACAAGTTATATAGATACCTATATTGGAGTTCTCGATTGAAAACGTGAACTAACAACTACGTGAAAACAGTGTCCGCGCACACACGAATGAAAAACGTCTACTCACGTATACTTGTTAATACACGCGAATTTAAAAATAAAGTGAAATATATGAATAAACGTGTATCCGAATTTTAAATCGAAAGATTCGAATGTTCATTTCACGCGAATAATACGCGAGAACGTGTTACACGTGGGATAGAGAATTCTAATTCCGATCAGACAAGTACACACAAAAATAAAATTTCGGGCGGGGTTCATAAAATATTTACAATAACCAATAATATCACTATTATCGATATTTATAAAAATATTAAATTTATATAAATAAATAAATATTAATTTTTGGGGGGTGGGAGGTTGAACCCCCAAAATCCGTATACAGATACGTGACTGATTCTGGTAGATCTATATTACGCATAAGTAATATTGTTGTCCAATGAACATTAAACTTACTTCATTAAAACTTTAAAAAATATGTATGTATTATAGAATATAGATCCGTAATAATAGTATTTATAAATAAATTGTACAAATACTGATTAAATAGGTATAGTTAAGTTTGAAGAATACGTAGTATTACCGATATTTATTTTAAGTATTTTCGAGTTTTCTTTTGTTTTGGTTTAATGCGGATAAAATTGTTTTCGCTCTATAAAAATGCTCGAAAATTTAACCAGACATTCATGAAAAATGTCGAGTTTAATTGACTAATTTTTTTTTTTTTTTATGATAATATGTGTTTTCAGTTCAAATTTTTATGAAAATCGTAAAAATCGAGACATTTCAAAATATTTGTTGACCGAAACATTTCGTTCAGAATGGTATTTTGTTACCAACGATTTATCGGCCCGTATACAGATATAAATTGAACATTACTCTTTATATTCGTCCTCTTGTTATTTTACGATGCAATATTTGGTTGTACTGTATGCTGCAGCTGCTGCAACTATATTTAAATGCGTCACACATCTATCGGGTTTATTTTCTTACGCTTTCTCGCCCGACGATTTTTAATCTTAATACGATATTATTATTTTGGACTACAGACAATAAATGCGGTGTCTGGAATTCTGGACAGTGGCAATAATAACGAGCCGTTGCTCTGCTATTCGGTTACCTCGTTCCATAATAATAAAATGCAACGATCACGTAACCGTCGCGTCGTCGACCATCGTCGTCGCGGACAAAAATAATAAAAGTAGGTTAGTAAAAGAAAAAAAAAAACCAAATTAAAAACGAGACCGACTTCTTATAATATTACAGTATTATTATGTTCTTTGCGCGCTTTCCAGCTTGTACATAATAATAATAATATTATGAAAATGTGTAATATTATAAATTATAACATTGCAAGTACACGATGTCTTCCCACGGATACTACGACGTACGACGATGACGCCCTATAAATGCGTACCGTGGTAATTATAATATGTATAAACGACGGCGAGATTCCTGCAGGACAGTGAACTGCGTATAATGTACCGGACGAAAAAAAATTCTCCTTCCCGCCCCACCTTATTAAACTCAACCAAAAAGTGCTTCAAAAACTTCTTTATTAACCTTTGAATCGCTAAAATATTTAAAAAGCAAAAAAAAAAAAAAACAAAAATAACATTTTCAACTTTTATAACAGAACTCTTGATTTTTGAAACTATTTTAAAATTACACGCACGGATTTGTATTGCCTCGCTTGCAAACATTTCCAATGGAAATTTTATCTAAGCGATGATTGGCTGGTGTTTAAAATATAGCCGGGTGGTCAAATTTAATTATGTCTGCATTTTCAATATCAATTGTTTCAATCTGCTACTGGCTTGATTAAATGTCAAGCCAAAAACGTATGCATTTGTTATAAGTCTCGACCAATTTATTATTACATTATAATTGGTAACTTATTTTCGTAATTTAGATACACCGATACAAATAATGTGACAAAAGTACTAACATAAATTTGGTTTATAACAATAATAATATTATTATGATTATATCGCGGGATCAGTGTTCGGGTGTATCTAGATAACTATTTACTTATCTTTAATTTTTTATCTTATCTAGGTACTTAATTTAAAGTTAACGAAGAATTTGTCTTAGATAAATTATTCTAGATACATTTTTTTTTTTTTTTTGTGAAGAACATAAATTAAGGATACGTAATATTATTGATTATTCATATCATAGATAAGTGTACTAACAAGTTAATAAATAATTTATGTTGTTAAAATAGCCAAGTTTATTTTAAGTTTTTAACTTTAATAATTTTTTGTTTATTCTTCATTAAGTTATCAATTTTATTAGCTTAACTCCAATGCGTTTATATTGTAATCAAGTTGAATTTATGTTAAATTTATTTAAATTTATGTGATAAATAGATAAAATCTATTTATCTATAAACTTGAGACATTCAAATTTATTATTTTTTATGAGCTATACGTTCATATTTTGACCACATTTACACAGGTTGTAACTAAAGCACAGATAATGTAGTAGTAAAAAAACTATTGAAATTAATTGCAGTATTGCACTAAAAAATACTGAAAATTGCACTAAAAATATTAAAACAGCACTAAAAACGAACAGTTTTTTTACAAAAATGGAAATAGTTGGCTTAATTTTCGGTATATTTACAAAACAATAACAGAACAAGACCACTTTAAATTCACAGTGACTGAAGAACAGATTATAACAGTCAAACATTCGCATTTCACAAATATTTTTTGTATTGTATTGAATACCAACCAACTTAGAATTATCAAAATAAAAACATGATACCATTATTAGATTTTATGGCTGGCAATATTTTAGTAGAATCTTATCTATATGATTGTTGAGTGTTGACTATGTCTAAAAAAGTTGTGTAAATGAGTAAATTCAACAAAATTGCAATAAAATTGAAAAAATTGCAAAATATTGCACTTAAAACTTCTAGATTTGAAATCGTACTTACATGAAACGTATTTAAAACTTACTTAGCAATACATTTAAAAAGTAGAAAAAAGTTGCAAATGCCACAACATCCATACCCTAATTATAACTATGGATATGATTTTACAGTACTAAAAAGTATTGAAATATGTACTATAATTCACATTGGAACATTATAAATCATAATAATAAAAAAAAGTAAAGTAAAAGTAAAAAATTGTTTCTTGCTTATTAATTTGTATTAATCTTACATTTAATTTATCGGAAAAATAGATCATAATAGTATGAAATGGTATTTAACGAAACGGAAATATGAGTGTTTTTATTATCGTTTCACATAAATGACAACTTTTTCTACTATTTGTCATTAAATTTAATTGAAATAAATAAAAAAAAAAAAACCTAAATTAAATCATTATAAGAAAAAAATAACACCAATAAGCTAACATGTTTCAAATGCTCATAAAATGGCAACATGCAATTTTATATTTGAAATTCCTGGTACATAAAACAAATATGTAGCCCACTTTTTCATTTTTGTCTGTTTCCTATAACAATTAGTAAATTAATGATATAAAATCCTATTTCTGACAATAACTGGGAATAAACATAAAGTATACATAATAATATAGGAGTGGGTATCGGCGCACAGAAAATTAAAGACATTCAATTTGGTTAGGTTTAAAAGTGTACTCGTAAAATTAAAATTAAAATTAACATTATTGCTTTCGATATTGTAATTGGGTATAGGTATACACATATACCAGTAATACGCACCACTTGTTCATATTTAAACAGCGCACTTATAAGTACTTTATTCGTTTTCGAAATGACGACCGCTGTAATCATAATAAATGTATACTCTGAAAGAGATTACTTTAGGATCGTACGTACATATTATTTTTTATTTACATGACTACATATTATTATAAATATATGCAATATTGTTACCGACGCGTGTACACGTTTTATTTTTGACGAACTATTATAATAATTATTTAAATGTCAAACTGCATACTGCACGGAGAAGAGTTCATTAAACCAATCTGTTTATTATATTTTGGATATTTTTTATTTTTAGACCCTCCTTTTCGTGCGGTCGAAATAATTGAAATCTAACACACCATCAATAGTTTTGTGGTACCTATTGATTTGTCTGGCATATCTGTATTGTATATTAAGTGGTGTCACCCAATATCGGTGTAGAAACTGTAGGAAGTTTTACACCTGGTGATAAAATTACTATTATCGCACCATATGCGGTGTTCCGCCCATCCCATTCAGACCCATATAATATTTATAAGATGTAAACGTAATCAAGATCTCTTACTCAATATTTATCTCCTAGTCTAAGATATTGAAAAAAACAAAAAATAGAGAAGTATCCATCAGTAAATATACATCAAAAGAACACGTCCTTGACAATTTTAAGCACGGGGATAAATCCCCGTCTTCCCCTACATCTAGTTCCGTTCCTGGTGAACTTTTTCCGAGTGTGATTCCCCCAGACCCTATAGGCCAATGATTTCTAGGACGGGCAGAGTCATATATTATTATTACACCTAAGTGGTTGTAAAAACCGTTTTAAGTCGCACAACTATATGCTTTTAAGGTTTTTAAATTTTAACAAAATATTACGTGTTGAACATATTATAATATAATATTATAAAGTGTAACATAACTATGTAACATAAAGAATTAAAAAAAAAAAAAAAAAATTATAATATCATTTAAAAATGATCATAGGAATTTAGGAATGGCCATTAGGATCGTATGCGATCGCAATACATAATAATATATAAAATATACATTAGTATATTCGTTATTCGTTTGAGTCGGCGATAAAAAAAAAATAAATAAAAAATTAGGTTAATGTTTATACTCGTTCGAAATTGAATGGCGAATAGTTTTAATTCGACATTTCTTAATCTACATGACGTACCTATATATATATATATATATATATAATTATTATGTATGATATATAAAAAAAAAAGAATAATAACATCAACGACAATATTATTATTTTAATTATTTTTGATAAACATTGTAAAATAATCGTTTTTCCAGACACATAAATTATTGAAATTCATTATACCTATAGCATACTTATGCAATGGCGAATAACATATTATTACGTGGACACGATGATGAATAATATATATATAGTTTAATAATGAAAAAGAGAAAATCTGAAGTCTGTATAAATATGAATGTACCATGTACCGTATTATTGTTGTTTTATTATTATTATAATTTTGTTGTTTTTTTTTTTTTTTTTATAAAACACAAAACTTAAAACACATACACGCATACACACGCATAATAATAATATTATATAACTTTAAATACTCACGAGGTGTCAAGGTACAGCGTATAATTTAATAATATTTGAATATTTCGTTTAACGGTATGCACAACCTACACATCAAATATTATTTAAAAACTCGAGCGAAACCCGCGGATACTTAGCTATTATTTTGGTATATGAGTAGGTAAAAGCGGTATAACCTGTAACTATATGTATATTTTATGTTGTACAACGGCGGCGTGTGTTGCGCGTTTCGTTTTGGGAAAAACTTTTCGGGGGAGAGGGGAGGTGGGAGTGGCGATAAAACACGTACCAGAAAACTTTTCGCACTAAATTGGTATAGGCCGCGGGTTGTAATATTTATTATAAATTTCATAACAGATGATACTTTTCACTGGTCGTATTTCATTATAATGTGTACAATGGTACCTATACGAAACTTTCGTTGTCAGTTCGGCGGAAACCCGAAAACGGTCATTACAGGTACGTGGGTACATGGTACATTCCTTCGATAGAAAAAGGAGGAAAAGAAATAGAAAACAAGTGTTGAATTAACCTATAATTCAGGGTTTCGAGAATTTAAATAGCTTCAGCTTTCAAAAAAAAAAAAACGGCACTATAAAAAATTTAATTTTTTTATAATCTGTCAATAAATATACATAACAAAAATACACGATTACGCCCCTGAATATTTTACGCCTGGGGATAAATCCCCACCTTCCCTCCTCATAGTTCCGTTCTTGAAGGTGCCAGAATTTTCTTATCTAAGTGCGTCAGCCCGAGGTTAATAATTTTCGGGGGGGAAAGAATCGTGTATTATTTTTTAAGTAGACTCCCCCCTCGAAGAGTAAAATATCCCTTTCTGTAATTCGATTGTAAAAACCGCTCTAGACTTGACAACTCTACGCTTCCCGTATTTATAGTTTTAAGTGTTTTCTCTTTTTCTTTCGCATTCAATCAAGCTAATGTATCACTAGTTTCTAGGTGGGAAGCTGGAATAGTAGGATACATAGAGTTATTTAATTTATATTAGTAAGTGCGCTTCACTCAGATAGTTAGATCTAGGCGGATACAGACAGTTTCTAAAGTGGTTACGTCTTCTTACAGGTTCTTTCGCTCTCACGTTCCGAACCACCCGATTCAGGAAACATTCCTGGGAATCTACCGAGACGGATTAAGAGGTGCCGGTATCGTGATTTGGCGTAGCAGAAAATTGTAAACCATTAAAAAATTAGGTGACCAACAAATCTAAATATCATATTGAGTGTTAATACTCGCCTGCATATATAATATGCCCGTATGTTCATTGTAATCTTAATTCATATTTGATAATAAATAGAAAACTAATTTTTTTTTTACATCATTTTACAAAAATTTTTGGAAAAACGAATAGTTTTTATTCTTCTTGTATTAAAGATATAATATTGACGTCAGAGCGTTAAGTTGGCTTAATCCATTAAAAAAAATTTGCTAGTATACCTTATTTTGAGGTTCGTATAAAAAATTTACCCGCTATAACATTTTGTTGTTAAATTTATTAGTTTAATATCTTAATGCGTAGACATTAAAAATATCGTAAATATATAGTGTTTTTTTTTTTTTTTTTTATCATTATATATTCCTATGTAATAAATATTAATATTACAATCGAATTACCGTCACCCGCTTAGTTAAACGCTATAAATCAATAACAGCAATTTCATAACCATAAAACTGCAACACTATGTTTTATTATCATAATCATATTTTGAAAAGGTCCGGTAAACATAGTAACGCTTGGTAACATACGATTTTGTTATATGAATCCTTTTAGAAAAAAAAAAAATGAATGTTTACATATTATATTTTATGTGGACACTAAAATGTGAGTACATGTGCTTTTAAGATAAAATAAAATTTGATTATCATAAAACAGAGTATACCTATATCAGTTTTATTTTTATTAACATTTCTCAAAAATAGAGTTGGTGGTCAAATTGTGTAGTAATATACTTGCACATTATAATGTATTGTTACACAAATATACTGTTGGAGTTACAATAAATACATTTATATTTCGCACGTGGTTAATTTACATGAAATAAATACATATAAAGTATTATAAATTAATTTATAGTAAAAAATGAATTTGAGTTATTTTAACTGACATGGTTTTTTTTTTCGTGATCTCAATCATCTGAAATCTCTGAAATAAGCTATTCATTTAATTTCACTCAAATGAGATGATAATTTTACTTGCCCAGTAGTCTTGTCATTAGCAAATTTTGTTTTTAATTTCATATATTGAACTCAACTTTGTTTTTCAGTAATGCTCAACCTATTATAATATTCTGTATACGAAATAATGAAATACATTTTTTTTGTTATTATTTGTAAGAATTTTAAATTTATCCGGTTGTTTTTTTTTTCGTATCAGCCAACATATAATTTAAAACAGAGATGGACTGCGAAATCACAGGCCAGTTCGCAGTTTTAAAATTTCAGGCCAAGGGCCAACTTTGACCAATAATTAATGAAAATAGCAAAATTAATTTTTTTTGTAACCAAAATACTAGTATTAACTATAGCAAATAAATATCAAATACAAATTTGATTTCGAGGTTTTTTTTTTTATATCATCGCTTTTGCAAGCGCTTATTTGAGAAGGGTAAATAAGCAATTGTCCTCTATGGATTTTGTTTTTGTACTAACTTACTGCATGTAGTGGCTAACGCTCTTTATACAGCATATATTATATTGTTATTTGTCTGTAAGTAGGAAAGCTGAGAAGTTATAGGTTAATTTAGTATATGAACTGAAAGATTATACTAAGTTAATACAAGTTTAAATTAATATATATGACACTTTATATATATATATTGTATAGTGAATACATTATTATAAGAATAAATGCCAAACAAATTTAAAGAAAATTGTATTGTTGTGATATTTAAAGTAGGTGTATTAAACATGCAATTTTACATTGTCAATAAGATTGAATAAACTTAAAACATTGTACAACTACAAAAAAAACTCCTAATAAACATATTTTTTTATTTAGTAGAATCTAAACGATTAATATTATAGTATCATGAAGTACCAGTATTCCGCGCTCTAAATTCATTAATATGAATGCTTCTAGTCTGTCGTGAGAAATGACCTAAGTCTGTTTTTATTGTTTTAAGCATGGAAAAACTTTTTTCACAATTTATTTAAAAAAAAATTGCTATATTTTTATTTCTCTGGCCATTGAAAAAAGCTTATTTCTGTATTTGGGTAATAACAAACATATAACAGAATTATTACCATGCCAGTACATTCGTTAATAATGTTTCGCTGTTTATACGTATATTATTCATTGTTTAGGATATACAACTCATCATATTATAAGAATAGATATACATTATTACTTGACGAGCCAAATTGTAATATGGATGACAGGCCAGTCCGTGTTTGACGATCATGTTGCCCAGTCCGCCCCTGTTTTAAAACATTTAGAAATACAAATAACATAAAGTAATTAAATTAAATAAGAAAATTAATAAAAAGTGTAAATTAATTCTGGTAACTTAAGTTTGTGCAGCATTGAGCTGTGTTTACTGATTTCTGATTAGGATCTAAACAATTACCAATAAGTAAAAGTACTTACCAAACTTTTTCGACTCGTGGTGTCCTTTTGAATTAATATTTTCCCAGTAAATCTTGAAAATTACTGCAATTAAAAACTGATTCTGAGTGGACTAGTATTAGTAGTGGTAATCGTGTTTTCCCTTATTTTATTAGATAAGATAACCTAAAAATTAAAAAAAAAAAAATTCTATGTATCAACAACTGTTATCAGTAATTTTTTAATTTTAGAGAATAACTGTTGGAAACTTAGATTTTTTTATCAAGTACTGCCGAATAAAAAATTCAAGTCTTTGGTGTCATGCGAATAATTTAGAACACTTTTACTAACCGAAAAGTGTTTTCGGGAAAAAAAAAAGGTACTATTAATCGGAGGTAGGTAATAATCCGTTGCCATTTGTATTTTAAATTTATTTTTAGACCAGATAATATTTCATATGGTGACGTGGCACATCTGTACAGACACCACGTGACACTCTTTGGGAACCATTGGGTTAGGTTAACCCAGATATAGGATTTAATGTGGGAGGGAGGGTGCAAAGGAACGCAATCTTTTACCTCTGACTGCATTTAAAATGTGTCCTGTTCAACATTATCTTCAAAAAATACGCAGATATACCGAAGCCTTTAAGTTGATTTTGATAAATTATTGAGAAAATATTCCTTAAAATGATTCGTTGTTCAGAACAATATTGTATAAAACACTCAAAATAAAATAGAGTACCTGTAGTACCTTTTCCATCTTGTGCCACTGTCACCCTGCTGAGGCACACACTAGTTCTGTGTTTGGTTATTTAAAATACTAACTTAAATTGTATGCTTATTAATATAACTAGGTATATATTGTATTAAGGTTCAACGGTCCACAATATTATTTATGCGCTTTTGCAAAAGTATATAGGTATCCTTATTTCTATAGAATAATATAGACATTTTCAAATATTAAATAATCCCAACGTGTCCACGGTTTAAAAGTTGCGTTTTTTAATTAGTGCACCTACCCGCAGCGGAAAGTGCGCCAATAAAATATTCAAGAGTTTTCAGTGTAGTTCAAAAGTTATACTACAAGTAGGTACCTATTTCGAAAATACCTACTATAATACAAAGGATAATATAAAGTTCACGAGTAAAATATACTTTTCGTAATAACAAGACTGCTATAGATAGGAGTGCAGATTGCCACGTCGCTCTTATTAATTCGACTTTATTATTCGTAATATAACAGTCGAGTCGGTCGGATCGAAATAGAGAAAAAAAAATTGAACAATGATGAAACAACAATATTATACGAACATAAATAAATGTCTAGGTATAGCCAATCGGATAAATGCGGGCTTGTCTACCCCAACCCCCCCCCCTCTCTAAAAATAACTTTACCTCACCCCAACTAACCGATTAAAAATGTATTTTATGTAGGAAAAAATAGTTTTTACGCAGACATTGTGAAACAATAAACAACCGACGGATCGCACGTGTCGTAGGTATATCAATTACAAAATAATGGACTTATTATTATATCGCACGAAAATTTATATCCGCGAACGATCTTTGACGGCATGACAGATCATAATTTGATATAATACTATTAAATTCTCTTTTGAAAATTTCATCACGGGTCAACAATAATATAATAAATATATATAACGTAAACGAACACACCTAAATCGTTGCCTTGAACTCGTATTTTATTATTATTTTCGTTCGAATTCTTAAAACGTGATTTTGCTCTTGTTTCTGTCACAAGGAATAAATCGTAGGTATGGAAAAAAAAATAGTATTTAACATCATTTTTTTTTTTCTATTCTTTGAGGTTGGAACCGGATCAACAGTCGGATAATAATATTATAATATTATAGCAAACACAATTGCACGCGCATTCTCACAAACCCGGTGCAGTATTTATATTATTTTGAAACTTCTATACAATAACGCTTTAAACTATTCTCATAAAACAGGCACCGATTAAATGGCAATTTTGACAGTTTTTTCTTACTCTTATATTTTTCACACGATATTTTTACACCATTTCGGCGTTAGATTATTTGTGGAAAAACGTCCTAAGTTCGTACATATCTCACATTACAGCACATAATGTAATATTATTGTAAATATTAACCGATTTTTTTTTTTTAATATTTTTTTTTTTATCAGCACCATTTATTTTTTCCCAAACATTTGAGGTGCGAAAAATACTAAACACGAAAAACACTAAATTCGTTCTTTCTGTTCTTGTTATAAGGTCGATTCAATAAACGCATTATACACGGACAAAAGTGTATTTTCGCCGAAATCTTGGTGTAACGCGTGTAAAGGTGTACTTTTACGCGTAATATCTATGTATAAATTCGAATCAGTCTCGGTAAATGATAAGAATTATTCTTGTATTAGGTTATATTATTGGGTATATACCGTATAGGTAACTAAAACAATGACCGCGAATAATATAATATTATACAACACATTATTGCTATCGTGATTTTAAACTGCGTAACGACAATGATTCGATTTAATTCAACTCGAATTATAACATTATTTAATCGTACTTGATCATTAAAAACTACTTGAAATCGTACTTATCGTACTTTAAATGTAATAAATTCCCAATAGATTCATTGTAGCTGTATTATTTGAAATCAAGACTGAGAGTTTATAAAGAAAATTTCTTGGATTTGTCTTTTTTAGTTAGCTTTTTTTTTCGTTGGCTTTGTTTTTATAATTTATGAAATTGGTATTTTCTACATTCACTTAATAATAATAAAGAATTAATATCGAACTATATTCCGTTGGGCTTAATTATTTAGATTCGTTTTAAAACTAAAATGATATTAAAAGTATAAAATACTATACTATAAACTATTTTAAATTTGAGTAGGTTCCGATAGTATTTAAAATAAGTATAATTTAACATCCTTGCAAAAATATCTGAGTTGATAAAGATTGTTGCTTAAGATTGAGTCCTTATTTTAAATAAAATCACCAACATCGAGTTTAGGTAATTATGTTCACTACATCTATAATAATAACAATTTTACCAAAAATTAACTTATTACATAACTTGGTTTTAATTAATAAAACGATTGCCTAAATCTCAAAGTTTTATAATTTTTTAAATTTATTTCAACTAACATAACCTTATTGAGTTAATATTTTGCCTTTAGCCTTAATAAAAAATAACTCAAAATCGGTTCAGTCTCCTTAATGATTAAGGGGATATAAAGCGAAGATATTTAGACATGTTCTTTTCTCAACAGATTATGAATTCTAAAACCTACGTTAATTTGTTGTCAAGTCGATTTTCTTGCCATTTAGAGATCTGTTGGTTCTACTATGTGTGTTTTTATACTTTTTATTTTTGTATTTTTTATATCTGTAAACAACTTTTCGAAAAGAAATCATGTTCCATTGTATAGATTTTCCAAGGAGTTTTCAAAATAATTGGGAAAAACAAGAAAGAAGATTATAGGTAAAACGACAAATATTTACGGCCTGCCGTAAGAAATATTAATTTAATAGAAAAACAATAAGAGACCGTTTTTTTTATATTTTGGATCTAGATGTTCGCGAAGATAGTAATTTTTTGGTTTTTCAAGTAGTTTTCATAACAATCGGTAAAACCGAAAAAAAGACAAAAGTGAAAAACTAACAAATTTACTTTTTACTATTTCATTATTCCACTTTTTTACGGTTTGATCTATCAGACATATTTATCAAATAAAAAAACGACAAGAGATCTATTTTGTTGAATTTTTAATCTTGTTTGTGGCTATAAGAAAAGCGTTTTTTGATTTTCTTTGTAATGTTTCCAATAATTGAACAAAACCGAAAAATACGTAAAAAATATGAGAAAATTTACAACACTAATAATTATTAATAAGTTTTTTAAATTTTATTTTTTAAATTTTTAAAAAAATTTCACTAATTATATGTTTATATTTTTTCACAATGTCCGGTAGCAATGGTTTATCGTTGTGTACAGATATAAATTAAGTATTACTCAGTAGGTATGTAGGCTATTTCTTAATATTTCCTCCTAAAACAACCGCACATCCATCAATTGGTGTATCAACCTTTTTGCAGGTATATATTTCGTTTTTGATACTTAGAGAGATCAGATCAAATCAAATATAGAAAATCACCGTTTTCAATCCCCTTGACTCGGGCAGCCTTGCAGTGAATATTGATCTGATAAACGTACAGTTATATAATAGATCGATCAAATACTAAACCGTAGGTAGGTACTTAGTTATAATATAGGTCATACTATATTTAGTTTGACGATTTTTTTATTTTTTTTTTTTACACGCGACATAGTATAACATAATATGAAATATATATTATTATCATTATATTATGTAAACAATTAATACGGAATTATGAGAAACCGCGTGTGCAGGTAATGTGCTCGATATTGATAATTTCCAAATATGGTCCCCCGGTCAATTGAATCGCTATATTATTATTATTTTTATAGACAGTGGGACTTTTTTTTTTTAATGCGATTTTTATAATAATAACGACGACGTTAAACAAAAAAATTCCCATGACACCGTCAATTCGTTTTTCTTTTCAATCAATTACATCTGCTCTGTATATGTATATACCTCTATATCTATATCTATCTATCTATATATATATAAATATAAAAAATCCTTTAACAAGGTTATCGATTTAAATTATATTATTATCTACTAACTATAATACGAATTGGTCAGATCTAGATCTCGACGTATATATTAGTCGGCTGACGGCCCGTGATTATATAATTCATAACATAATATTGAATTACTGTTTTCATTGACAGCACCGCCGTTGCAGTGTATAGCATTGAGTACGACCGGTATTTGTATTGCGTCCGTTTTTGCAATCATCTATATGTATTTCAGCGAAGAAAGTATTATAGTAGAGTATTTGGTTTTAAAAAAACGATCTATATTGTTTTTTTTTTTTTTTTTTTTTTTTTTTTTTGGGCTTGTTCTTTTTTATAAAGAACTGGCCAATGTCAAACCTACTTTTCAAATGTTTTGATTTTTTCTAAATATTAGGTATTGATAGAAAATCGCATTCGATCGTAGTTTTAAATATGGCCCAGAAACACTGAAAAAAAATTATAAAAATAATGATATTATATTATAATTGATAGCTTAGTTTCAAATTCTGAACATTTGTTTTTTAAATACGATCATTTTCGCCCTACTATATTATCTATCCTATCTTACTACTGAGGATATATAAGTATTCGACGGTTCATTAGAAGAATCATTTTGTAAATTTCTTTTAGTAGCAAGAAAGAAAAAATGGTGAGGTTCCCTATTTAAGCTAAGTCTAATATTTTACATTGTAATAAACGTGTAAGTACATATTTTGTATATAATTTTATGAAATTAGTAAAACTCATAAAAATGGGTAAATTTATTTTTTGATAAAAAAATAAAAAAATATTGAATTTAAATTTAGTAAAAATCAATGAACGAACTAGTATAGTATAGATATCTGTGGTACATTATCATATAATATATTGAGTATAGTATATTGAGATTTAGACTTTCGGATGCCCGGGACAAATATTTTTTTAAGGTCCTTACCGGTAAAAAAATTAAAAATACCCAATATCTAAGTAGTTAAGGAAATGATTAAAAATTTGCAAATTTGCACGTTATAACTATTTACCCGAAACGTGTTTATTTCCAGTTTGAAATATTGCTGTTCATGTATCACACATTTTAATATTCGTTTAAATATAATAATATAATAATAATTTTATTAAACTTTCGTTATTTTAAGAGTAAAATTAAGTATATTAATCTCAGAACATTTTATTCATTACAATTTTGAAATCAAATCTTCATACAGTTATATAAATTATTTAAAAAAAAAATGTGGGACATAGATAGTTACATAGATGCAGCCACAGGTATTGATCAGAAGTTGGGAGGTAGAATATAGAGGGGAAATTAATTTGTATCTGTAAGCAATGATAAACCAGTGCTAACTAAAAACGATTCCGAGCGGAGTTCAGTTGAACTAATGATGCTTTGTCAGCAATATATAAATCATTTTATGGTAAAATAATTAAATAGGTATTATATATTTTCTTTAATAATATTATACCTATATACTAAAATACTTTGTGTTCACAGGATGACCCATTGCCATTATATTGTTACGTGAAATCTTAACGGATTAATTTGCAGCCCAAATGATATAATACAAATCAATCTTTATTTTTAAAAGTTGTTATTTATTTTTTTCATACATTTCTTAAGCCAAGTGTCAAAAAGTTTTAAATTTTTCATATTGTATTCCGGCATCCGGGATGTCCCCCAAACATCTACTTCTAAGGGAAAATTTTCTTAAAACCATCTGTCAAATACGGTCCTGAGTATATTTTATTTTGTGGTAACGCCGTTACAATCCGGAAAATAGATAATAAAGAATGAATAAGCCATGTTGCCTTATCACACGTTCCCGTAAACGCTGTCCTACGATGCATTTTTAGATTCTGAGTAAAGCGGGAAATGTATTGGTTTTACAAAGTTTTTTTTTTTTTATCTATGAACAACTTTTCTCCCAGAAATATTGCTCCGATTTACAAGTGTAGCACTTTTTTTGAAAGAAAATCTGACTGTGATGGTCTTTAGAGAGGTATTTTTTTTATTTTTTTAGGATTTATCCCAACTAATGGAAAAAAAAAATCTGGAAAATGTACGAATGTATAATAAAATATTACGGCCCTGAGAACAAATTTTCTACCAGCTAGCTATTTTGTTCTGATTTACAACGATAGCACTTTAAATGGGAAATATAAAAAAAATAAGTACAATATTAAAGAATTATTATTTAAGAAAATGTTTAATGCATATGCAATTATTTTACTATCATATGACATAAATTTGTTGTTAACAAAGTAAATCTATCAACCGAATTTCGCTCAGAATTGTTTTTACGTTAGTAATACAGGTATACATTAAACTTCTCCTCTACTACACCTGCATTACTTTTCACTTACAACAGTGGCCCACCCACGTGCGGAGTATGTCAGTCTTTTTTAAGTATATACCTAGCCGGTGTATTGAAGTTAGTATATAGAATATGAAGATAAAAAAATATAATAATACACTCATATGACACGGCATCACACAGTTCGTATAAAATTGGCATATAATTGTAACGAAACGTATATAAGTGTAATTTCTCAAATTTACGTGACCCATTTAACCCTGACTGGTGAAACTAATATTATTGACATATATTTTTATCAGGTATAGAATTCTTAAACTCGTAAATCTACGAGGTATAATCACGAAGTTTCAAAATACGCATTTAAATATTATATATCATAATATGCTGTGTATAGTTATTTCACGTATTACAATAATAATAATTGTAAAAAAAATAGTTACTTATATTAACCTTCGGATATTTAGTAAGCGTAATCAATCTAGAATAGCAAGTATGGGTAAATTACTAATAATTTGTATTTTTATTAATAACATAACACTGGAGACGTTTAACAATTAAATGTATAGTTTCCTATGCAATCATTTCAAAGCGATTAGTATACAGTTTTTTTTTAATGAAAGTGAAAAAAAAACAATAAGGTTGTTTTCACAATAAATCGTTTCATCTTTCTGAAACCCCTTCTCGTGGTAGTAACATAATGGTAAACAAAAACGGATATACTTCGGACGGTGGGTGGGTAACTGTTGTAGGAGAGAGTTGAGAAGGTAGGATATAACTCAGCAACAGTTTTGGGAAAGTTCCTGTTAGTCGTTCCTACTGATAAATAGGAACTCTTTCCCGTTCCTCATTTTTATGTTTGTAAAGGACCGCGTTGATCGTAAATTAGTTTAACTCATTATACTCTACAACATATAAGCGTACTCACAGAGGGGGTTCACGGGATTAACCCCCTCCCCATGGGCCGTATTTATTTTAGATTTGGAGCGGAACAATTTTATCCACAGTGTATCTAAGGA
Organism: Cinara cedri; assembly: GCA_902439185.1. NCBI lineage: Eukaryota > Metazoa > Arthropoda > Insecta > Hemiptera > Aphididae > Cinara > Cinara cedri. The sequence continues at coordinate 1,162,253 of CABPRJ010000476.1, forward strand.
ATAAAAATTATAAAAATAATTATTATGATAATTTCATAGAAAATAAAAAAATGATTTACTTAAAGTATCACTCAGATAAAATTTTCCATCAAAAAAGTGCTAAGCTTGAAACTTGAGGCAATATTTCTGGTAGAAAAGTTGTAAACAGAATAAAAAACATAAACATTGTAAAACAAATATATTCCTCGCTTAAATCTAAAACAATCGTATTTTTGAATAACACAAATGGCAATATCATTTTGTGCGTTTTTTGAAAAATTGCCAAAAAAATAACGTACAAATTGTTATATATATAAAAAAAAAAAATTATTATAACGTCATATCTCGACGAATTTGTAAGGGAGAACTAATATACATTTTGTTACAACAGTTTTATGTTATTTATGAAATTGGTAAATTAAAACGGAAATAGCAGTTAAAATAGTATTTATTTCCATCTTTATAATTATCTATTAAAATTATCATATATTGAAAATGGAGAATATCGAATTAGAATATACGAGGCAGTACACTTGTTATATTAAAAGCTAAATATGGAGAGATAATGGAAGACCAGATACCTATGCAACGAGGAATAGTCGATATATACGCTGAAAACTGATTTTGGAAAATATGCTTAAGATGATAGAAGAGAGTGACAATAGGGAAGATAATTAAACATATTGGAAGGAATGAAAATCGGCTACGAAAGTTACAAAAGAAGAAGTCATGGTTTAAAAGGTTTATTTTTTGTGAAATTTATATGTTTCGTGGTAATACATTTTCCAAAATATCATGCCCTAGTAATGCTTCATGTAAAATGAATTTCCAATGAGTATTTCAGTATTTAAATGCTTGCGATTATATTGTATAACATATATAATATATGTATATCGATATATAAATCGAGTTTTTGAATTACAATTAGTTTGAGCGGAATATTTTATATAAAAAAAAAAAAAGAAGAAAAAAGACGTCCTAGGATAATGGAGACTGATGCAGCTACTGTTATAGGTAATTTAATTTTTATCTGTAAGCAATGATAAGCCATTGCTAACGAAAAAAACCATTCTGAGCGCAGTTCAGTTGATAGTGATGTTTTATCAACAATATGTATGTCATATTATGGTAAATTAATTAAATAGGCATTAAATATTTTCTTTAATAATATTTGTTCAATATTGTATTGATTTTACCGATTATGTTTTTTCTTGGATTTCCACATTTGCATGGGAAAACTCTTGAGAAAATCGAAAAATGAACTCCTTAAAGTACCTTCCCAGTCAGATATACTTTCAGAAAAAGTGTTTTCATTTTAAATCGGAACGAAATTGCTGGTAGAAAAGTTGTACACAGAAAGAAAAGGCTATAATACTTTTTTACTAAATCCTACATTTTGTATATTTTCTGTTTTTCCAACATTTTATCCCGGTTTTTCCCAGAAATTATGAAAACCCGCTTGGAAAATCAAAAAAATGCCATCTAGACAACATTTTCTTTCAGAAATGGTACTTCCCGTATATATCCGAGGAAGATTTCTGGTAGATTTTTTTGTACACAGCATAAAAAGAAAATAATAATAATAAAAAAAAATAAACAACTTAGTAAAACCAATACATTCTTTACTATACTCAGAATTAAAAAAAAAAAACAAAACAATAAACCAGCGATTCGGTAGCTTATAAAATTCACGTCATTGTGTAACTCGGTAATGCACATGTTTTTGGTAAGTACCAATAATCACGCTTTTATCAATACCTGTACTTCCAAATGACACGTATCCTGTGCCAAAAGTCAAATAGGATTTTAGATTGCAACGTATTTAACCTAAGCCTAGTACTGCGAATTATGTGATTATAACGAGTGGTTCAAGGTAAATTATATACAGGGAGGTATTATATTTATAGGCTTAGTTCAGCAACCATTAGATTTTTACGAAACCGTATTCGGCTATTTTCGGTTAAAAGTAAATACTTCTTAAACAGCCGCATTTAAGTTGACATCATCGCGAGTCAAGTACGTCTAGTTGATCTACACAGTTAAATAAAACAATAAAACTCTATATCCTATTGTTGTTTCATGAACGAATTCGGTGTTTGGTACATACCTAACAACTAATGATAATAGTTAGGTACATATACATCTAAACATATACATAATCATTACTACGACTAAGTATATTTGTTAATAATACTATTGTATTACGAAAATCGTAATTGGGTTGAATACGTTACGTTTCTCAGATTCTTAGAGAACAATCGAGAAATTCGAGAAACGTTTATTGTGATGTGTTTTTTCTGTTTGCCAACAACCTTTCGATTGGGACAGGGATAGACGGAATGGCGCCCGTGCGTTTTGCGCCCATTATCTTTTTCGTGTTACTTCGGTGATATTATCGAAATCTTTATCTGCTGAAATTATACAAAGCGGACTATTCACTCAAAATATTACTAGTAAGTACACAATTTTCAACTTATCAATGCAACCTAACTCATTACGAGTACATTATTTGAAATCATATAAAATTACATTACACATTTTTCACACGATATAATATAATCGTATACAATTGTCAAATTATAGTTTTAATTCAGATTTTTGAACAAATTATAACTGATAGGTATAATAGTTATACAATTATATTTCACGTACTTTTATACGTACGGATTTACCGTCATGATTATACAATAAAAACTATAAACCGATGTAGGCTTAGGATAACCAATAACCGTGTTATTATGGTCGACCAAATGTTCTCTGTTAGTAGTATTTTAACTTCAGTTGCGTTACGTTCGGATTTTCAAATATACACGGAAACGGTAGACGATAATATTTTAACAATTTTATACGATAACATTATATTGGTTTTACATAATTTTAAAATTTTGAGCGATTCGTCCGTTTTGTATAATTTCAGCGGGTAAAGATTTCAATAACGGGCGCGAAACGCACGAAAAATCTAATGGGCGCAAAGTGCACGCCACCAACACTGCCGTGTTGCGCTATTGGGTCTCAGTAACGGTACTTAAAAACCAAAAAATCTCATTTACGAAATAACAGAAAATTGTAAATTATCACAGATTATATATTTCGATGTTTTCCATTTATCGTTTTCAACTTTTTTGTTTTGTTAGTTTTTTTTTTCAACTTACCACACATAATATATTTTTTGACTTGCCGATCACTGTCTTTTTTGTTTCTGTTATTAATATAATATCTATATTTTCATTTACTCATTATATAGGTATATTTGACAAACTGTCTATGCACTCGTATAATGCACTCGTAATAATCGTCGTGAAGTCAATTTTTGTATATAGTAAATAATAATAAAAAAAAATATAAAAAAAATTACGCCGTTCGTTCATTTTTAAACACACAATAGCTGTAAAAATGTAATATTATTATTATATATATATTTATATTATATAGGAATGTACATTTAATATAATAATATCAGCAGTAGAAAGTACACTACAATACATCCAAATCAATATTTCTATTACACTCTAGTATGACTATAAGTATATATTATACGAGTATATTAGGTGTCAATTGAACATACCTACAAATATTAATAACTTTTCAACATCGAAAATATTAAAATTAATGAGTTTTCTTTTTTTCAAGAACATTTAGAGTGATAAATCATTACTTACGAAATACGATTTTGAGCGAAGTTCGGGTAAATATGTTTTGAAATATCATGATTTTTATAGTCAATAAAAAAATGTCTATAAATATAAATTAGTCCGAAAATCTTCAAAATTTTCTAAAAATGTGACCGCTTCTAAAATAGTCTAACATAAGTATACTGTTAAAATTTCAGGTCTCTATTATTGTTTTCAACAGAATGACAGCAAAACGAGATAATCGAAAATAAATTTTGTTCGTAAACTTTCCCGTTTTTCCTACGTTTTCCCTCGTTCTTAAAAAAAAAAAAAAAAAAAAAAAAAAAAAAAAACTATAAAAAATAAAATAAAACCGACCTTCTCAATACACCAAGTAATACGGTATAATTGAAAGCAAGATTTCTGGTAAAGAAATAAAATCGAAAATAATACGATTTTCAGTGTTGTAAATTTGTCCGTTTTTTCTATACAGTTTTTCCTATTTACTATGAAAACTACAAAACTACATTATTATTAAAATCTTAATACAAGTGATATTATATTATTGCGTGCAATACTGCAGTCTTATCACACCACTGTTCACGGCGAAAATACGCAGGTATAAAGCGTACGTCGTAACTAATTTGCGCGCGCAAGTGACGTGGCGCGTAACAAAAACATCGACGACAAAACGGAAAATAAACCGAAAAATAAAATAAACAGCAACAGATAGTATGTACAATAAAAATAGGCGCGGAAAGTAATATTATTACAGTCACTATATTTTACATTATAATGTACATAATATTATGATGTCAGTTGACGTTTTTTTACGAAAACACACACGCCCACCATATATACGAGTATGTGTGTGTATACATATATATTTTAAAAAGATTGAAGAATTGTATCTAGCGAGTTCGAAGCACTACGGTGCGTGGAATAATTTACAAAAGATATTATTATACACGGGTTAGGTACATTCTAAAAAATAAAACGTCGACAAATATTATAATATTATATCTATGTGCGTATACGCGGTTTATTATTACTGAATAATGCCATACGCGAACAACGATAACCGGTAAACGACTCGATACAATCTATAATGACGATACGTCGATGCGGTAAACCTTTTTTATTTTGTTTTCGGCGGCTCGTTAAATCTTGTCGTCGGTGGCGGCCACCAGGTAGCTAGAAAAAAAAAAAAAAACCAAATGTTAATATCCAAATATAATTTGTATAATGTACGGTCCGATTGGCCGGCAAGTCGGACGGATCTGTTATTCGTCATCAGTAACGTGTCGGTTGCGCGAGCGACATTTCACGATAATTACAATAGTTTTGTTATACTTTCGGTGTTATATTTACGATAGCCTTTATGCTATTACAATTTCCGTGGCTTTCCGAACGAAAACGTTTAACTATTTTTTTTTATTATTCTGAGCTTCTACTGTAGGCCACGCTCCGGTGTTTTGGTGTTATACGAAAATCTCTTCGTCCATTCCGGATATCGTTCATCCTAGCGGCCTAAGGCGTAATTGGTAGAGACTATGAATTGGGTTTGGCCAACTATTATAACGCATTGAACGTGTTAGTTTTAACACGCAGTGGCTTTTTTTATTTGCTGTCTATGAACGAATTTTTGACCAGAAGACTGATTCCAATTGTCGATTTCAGGGATGATTTCCGGTAGAGAATTTTGTCCGGTTGATGTTCTTTTTTCATTAATGTGGAGAAAATGGGAATATTTAATGAATAACGGTTTCTTTTAAAATCTATTTTTTTTTTTTATTGTAATTCATTGACAAATAATTGAAAAACATAAAATTTTCAAATTATATTAGCATTTTCTAGAAATTGTATTAAAATATTTTGTTTTTTTTTTTTTAACTATTTCGTGTTATTTGAAATTGAGTTTTCGATTGATTTTTTTACGTGCATGCAATAGTTATCGTTCTTTGAAATTTCTCAACTATTTGAATTAAAAGCTTAATATAAGCGGACCAAAAAAATTTGAGCGTAATTAGTGACATAATTTATTTTACACCGCGCATTAAAAAATCATGAAATTTCGTTCCAGTATTTATTGGTAATTTAGCCATGGGCCATAAACATTTTTTAAATTGCATTGAAATATTATTCAATCGACTACCTTTCTATTTAAAAGAATTTGTGTTGATATTTAAATGTCAATTCGAATTAAATCACTATATGTACATCTGCACTTTTTCACTTAGTATACTATAACTATTAATTATTTGTCTATACTCTAAAATCAAAAATTAAATTTAAATGATTGCCATTTACAAAGTATCTTCGATTGCAGCACTGGCAACCAAACGGATTTTGATAAGTATTATAAACATGCATGATAAATGATGATTTAATAATTCAAATTGTATAATAGTACCTACCTATGTTATTTAAAAATCGATTTATTTATAGAGATCAACGTAAAACGATTGACGTGCGTATGACACAACAAATTCTTTGGGAATAATAATATTATAAAAAAAACCTATTCATCAATAACTGTTTGTACCTATAACTACTATACAATATAGTATAATATATAGGTATATAAGTTGCCATATTTGAACGATTCTGTAGGAACGTTATACATACCGAAGTCAAACGTGACGTTTCGCGAAATTATTGACACGAATCGAAAAATCGTTTGTAACCATCAAAATATCAACATTGTTTCGAAATTAGCTGCCGAAAAACGTTTAGCCTTTCCTATGTTTTCTCCTAATTAAAAGCAACCCGAATGAATTATTGAATTTTAGAGTCCGAGTATATAACGACAAACATTTTTTTTGTCTGTGAAAAGTACTTATAGATTTATTTACGCAATAATTTAAAAGACGTAACATTTTTGGCCGGTGTATTTTCAGTATTTTCAAAGTTTACCTCTTATAGGTCTTTTAGGTTCCGTATTTAGTTTACATATTTATCAAATTTTTGGCGCTTTAATAATCTAAAAACACGAAAAATAAACCATGATTTTATGTTATTTTGTATTATTACCGCAGAACATGACTAATACGAGTATATTATACATCATATTATGCACTTACACACAGTGGATGGCGTGACAAAGGGATTTTCAATACACCCAGTATGAATGGTCTCATGGTTGAAATTACATGGGTGTAGGTTATTAAAAAAAAAAAAAAAAAACGTCAATATTCGATATTTGTTAATAATTAACATTAAAAAATCGATGGATACTATTTAGTGAACTATCAAATATTATGTAAATAAATTTATGAAGACTAACACCACCCCCGAAAAAATTGTCTGATCCTTCGTAATACGAAACATCAAGATCTTTATGATAGATATTTCGATAAAAATGTTTCTATTTGTATAACGGATTATTATGACTGAAACCGTACAGAGATTATATAGATATCAATAATAATATTATATATTAACACCATAATAAGTACCCTTGGGGCTTTGCGATTTTAATGTGTCGGGTATATTATAATAGTATACCGCCATAATATAGGAACTTGTATAAATTTCGACCCCGAAATCGCTCGAGTGTGGCAATAATTATATTGACAGCCGATGTCATAAAATGTCCTAAGGTCGTGTAATTTTACGTTTACCTACACCCGATTGTTATATAATACGGGTATAAAATAACGATCGTTAAATCCGCGGCAGTAGCAGCAGCCGGTATTTGCTTTTTACTAAATAACCGGATAATTCGATTTAAATCCCACGACGATAATATATATTTTCTTAGCGGCAACGGAATATACGAGTAAGTATAATACTATTGCTTCTCGATGTATTATTGATACTGTAATATCGTTTGTGTACGCATAGTATTTTGTTTGATATTCACACCGAGTGTTAAGGTTGCCGTCTCTATCCTTCCAACGTACAGGAGACATTGGAGGGATATAGATGCTGAATTTTTTCCATTGGCGTTTTTTTTTTTTTTTTTATAGTGATAATATAAACAATTTTAAATATAACTAACAGTGTTAAATATAAATACACATTTAAATGCTTTTGATTTAATTTGAATAAAATTGTGCAACTAAAATTATAATAAATGGTAGCTAAGGTTAAACTGTTAAAAATTACTTACGTACGATTTTGGTGTTTTATTTATAATTGAAAATTAGGATACTATATATAGGTACGCATTACGTACCTAATGACTAAATACTTTGTATATTAGAACCGATTAAATGGATTGGTTATGCTGACAGTCCATAGAAATATACCGATAGATCCAGCCAGAGGACTGAATGAAATGACTTTGAAGCCGAGAAGAGTAGATCTGTTATTATAAATTGTATAATTTGTTTGTTATAAATAACTATGATTCTATCTACCGATTGTCTATTAACTTTTTTGTTTAAATATTAGATTATATCATCTAGCATTTTAACATTTAATTAATAATTGCGTAGTCCCTTTCTATACAATGTTCAAAAATTGTTCATCCTGCCGCCCCCCCCCCCCTCAAGACCTAGCCAGCAAATTACGCCATAGATAGGTAATATGTAGCAATGCGCAATGTACGTCGCTAGAGATAAAACTCAATATTGTAGGTGACGAAAAAAAACAAAAAAAACAATTTTATTATTACGATTTTTGTACATTCAAAAACGAATGTTTAATCGTCTTCGAATTATCGTAGTTTACAGTTTTCATATAACAGCGGTTTTATTTCTAAAATCGTTTAAAAAAGATTTTCGGGTAATTTTACGCGAACGCAGTTTCACTAAGTTGTGTATCGTCGTTGAAACACTGCCGGGACGGCATATTATTGCAACATTGCAGTCAGTATATACGACAAAAATTATACGATCTGTCTTACATAAGAGTGTATTTTTCTGTGATCTTGACATCGTCGTCTGTATAAGCTGTCGAAAACTCGAATATTTAAACACATAATGAGTAGTCGATGACGGCGAACACTATTATTACGAGCAAGTATGTATTAACATTTACGGTAGCCGTAGACATTTAAACCGTATCACTAAGAATATATTATCGTTATGATAATATACCCAATTAATTAACATTTCGTTTACGAGGAGTGTCGACACACAACATAATATTATATAACTGCTGTTTGTATTTTAGATGCTGTGAGTGCCTATGTTAAATCACCACATTGGTCACTAGAAAATAAATCGACACAAAAACAAATCGTAGCGTCTACACGCTGTAATAATCGGTAAGTATATTATTATTGCTGACGTGATAAATCGGTGCATACAAATAACTGCAGCTGAATATATTATATTTTTTTAAAGAAGCCGCCGCCAACAAAAAACATTTATAATCGTTTCTCGTAGGTGAGTAGGGATTTTATGAAATATCCAAAGGAAATTTAAAAGATGATTTAGTTTAAAAATAAGCCAACGAATCAAAACGGTGTACGATAAAGTGCTAATAAGTACGTAAACACAAATCTTGTGTGTATACGGTTAAGATAAAAAAAAAAAAAACTGACATATTTCGCATCGTGGATGTTCCACTGTAATAGATGGGAAGTTAGAAAGGTAGAATGATATACTATAAGGTGACTCAACGCGAAATCATTGCTAACGAAAAACTTTTCTGAGCGAAGTTCGGTTTACCGTGTTTTTGAGCATATTTTTTATGAAGCCAAAATAATTTTATCCACACAAAACCAAACAAAAATTAAAATAAGTCGACAATATTAATTTTTTTTTATAAATTTTAATTTTTTGAAAACTCGACTACGTCTAAAAAGGCTAATATAATAATTCTAAAAAAAAATTCAACGTCTCTATTTTCCCGTACTATTTTGATTTTTATGACTCTTTTTATGAACCGCACGTCTCCTATACTACTCTTGCGTTTTATTGACAAAGAAATGCTGGATATCTAATGGCTTATAATGGTATACATTGACTAGTGTATAAACAACACATTTTATTGAGCTTTAAGAATTTTCACAAAAAATATGAGAATATAAAACATACATATTGTCGGGCTACATTAAAATGCGTGGTTAAAAATCGTGGCGTTGTAATAATATAAAAACGATTAGGTACCTACCCGTTTTCGTCTTGCGTAAAACCGATATTATATCGTTGTCAAAAATCAAAACAATTGGTCATTACTTGCAGTAAAAATTCCGAACGCGTATACTAACAAAAAGTTGCACAAAACATTTCTGACAGTATTTTGTAACAGGTAATAGTAACTAATAAGATAAACGTGCGAACAAATCGCTAGGTATAGGTATACCTACTATATAGGTGTTCGAAATTTGTTTTCTAATAGTTCACTAAAATAGTACACTTTAATACACTAAAGTTGCACAACGCAACTAATTAATCACAATATTTTCGTTCGTTATACAATATATTGTGCATTATAAAATATTTTCTGCGGTTCATACGAATGTCGACCCTCGTCACGGACTTCCGTTTTCAAGATACCAAAACTATTGTTGCTTTTATATATATGTATATAAAAAACAACAACAACAACTAGTATATTACGATGTTTTTTCTACGTTTTACACGGTTAAAACCAAATTAACCCAATCCGCATTATATTGTTCGCTCCTGTAGTCCGTAAACAACAGCTGTTGTTAATTCGGTCCAACTTAATCGAAATATTCGAAAACCCGTATTATTATAACAATAACTCCAGGGGCCGGCACCAAACAAATAAATGTATAGTATTATTAAAACGAAAAATGATTACAAAACGATTATAATTGAATGAGTGAATAATAAATTATAATAAGATTACTCATTTTACGACACGGAATGTTGTTTTTTTTTGTGGTAATGGTTATGATGTATTTATGAGAATCAAGTTTAGGGTACTGGTAATGGTTTCCCAAATTGTATACAATTTTGTAAAATTTGAACATTTTTTTTTTTTTATTTTGATGACCATCATATTAATAAGGTATTTGTAATAATTTACTAATCCATACACATTTTAAAACGGTCATACCCTTGTACGACCGTTTTTTTTTTACAAAGGAATATAACGTTTTGAACGGAAAAGCCAGACAAAACTGTAGGAAACTACGTTTGCAATCGTCATGTCAGATTTAAATTTTGAAAACGTTAGATTCTTAGTTAGGATACATTAAAATTGTTTATTTAATTTTAATTATTTTTATCATAAGCAAAAGACGAAACACTTTAAGTACATTTTTGAACATTTTTCAAAAACACAATCAAATTTGTTTACAATTTCCAACATAATATCCTAATCAAGAACACAAAGGATTATAATGCGTTTTCAAGTTATAAATCCATCAACCATAATTTCGTAAGGTTTTGTCTGGTTTTCGCGTTTAAATCTACTGGAATATTATACAGGCTCCTGGTGCACTGTCACCAATGTCCTTAATATGAATAAGGAGATTCGTGTTTATGCACAGTTTTATTGATATTAATTGAAAACGTATTATTCTATATGTATACCTATTATTGATTATATCGTTTAACTACGAAATTAGAAACTAGTCGTACAGTGCAGCTCTGAGCATGTCCGCACGGTGTCGCGATTACCTACGCATAATTGCAAAACAAAAACAAACTTTTTACAAACTAAATATACCGATAAGTACTCAGTCGTAGGTATACCGAGTGTAATGTTGTATTGAAAATGTGCACGTTTTAGAAACTAAACTGTGAAATAATCAACAATTTCGCAATAATATTCGTTTTGAAATTTCGCACATTTAATAGCGCATTATTATATAGTTTACGAACGTGTCGTAACCAAATAAGAATTTTAACGTATTGAATATATCGCATATCAACTATGTATAGGTAGGTTTATATAGGTATCTAGCGTTGAGTTCTTTCCGTTGAAACAATTATTGGAGTTTTACGCAATAGCGAAGTATTTAATACACAAACTTCAAATGACTTCAAATTCAAATAACTTAATACTTACAATATATAATAGTTTATATGTATATATTTTCTGCATGATATAATTATCTATTTATCCATTTCGTATTACACCATTGCAATATTCAGTCGACTCTTAATATTTATTTATTTCGAAAAATGCATTATAGCACTTAAAAAAATAATTGTGTTTCACACAACGCGTACCTATATAGTTTTAGTTTAACCTGTTTAGGTCTCTAATAAACACCAACATTTCAATCTTCTTCGCCTTTGACGATTATTTAACACGCGAGTGAAATAAATTCACGAACAAAATAATATTTATACTCGGAAAATTAACGGACCGTCATGAACGATAAAATGGAATAAAGTACTTAACTGTCTGAGGTATTGTTTATTATGTCAACTCGTATCGTATTATTACATACGTAAAAAAAAAATGTTTCTTTGTATTATTATTATACATACCTGTAGTTTGAAAAAACTTTTATTATTATTATTTTTTTATGCAGATGGGTGCGGGGTTTTTCCGATTTCCTGGGGTGCCCTAAATTCATCCCTGAATTTTGGGGGAAGGGCGATGAGGCACCTTCTTTTTCGGGTGCCTACAAATAGGCGATGCGTTATTTTCTCATCAGCAAAAATGCTCTGAAGTGCAAGTTTTATAAATATTATGCCTTTGGAGGGCAGAACTATTAATACGTCTGCCAAAATCTTAAAAATAACGAAGTATATCCTTTTTTCGTTTATCCGATACAAGGGTATTTTCAGCGATTGCCTGTCTGCGTAAATTTTTAGCCCATGTGACCACGCATAACGGTTAATAGTAATAATAAAAACCTTCAAAATAATACAATACCGTCGTAATAATATTACGCATTTACATATTGTAACATTTTTGTACTAAATATTGAAAATTGAACGTGTTATTCCAATGTGCGTTTTAAGATAAGTGTGACTATCCCGTTTATCATGCGTTTTAAGTTATGTCGCATACAGCAGTGGCAAATATAAAATGTACCTACCAACCATTAAAATATTCATATTATAGGTATACGTTTTATGAATATAGAGTCACTGAGTTAAGTTATGTAATCAACAAATTATTAAAAGAAATGTTTTATGTCAAGTCACTTTTTGTTTTTATTTTTTTTTATTGATAAAAAAAAAAATAATCAGATTTTGGAATTAAATTATAAAATTGATGTTAAACAGAACGCGTAGAACCTCACAGTGCTTGAATTACGGTAAAATGTTAAAACGCCGACCTTTCAGTTTATTTTTGCATTACCGAAAAGTTCTGAAACATCGGGCACCTTTTTCACACGCACCTGCGAATAAGTGTACGCGTGGCGTTTTGCGTGGTAAGTACATACAAATATATTTCAGAAATATTGAGAAACACCGTCTAGCCCGTCGTCTGAATGTGTAAAGTCGCATTGCATATTATAAGATCCCTTTCCCCAGAGCCTCGATATACATTTACGAAATTGATTTATTTGATATTACATTTTGAGTTGTACGTATATACATGTAGACACACAATAGTCTAGTAAATCGTGCGTTTTTTTTTATTTTAATAATATTTCGGATAGTTTTGTTGTATTGGAAAATATTGTTCAACGGACACAAACTTCTTTACTATATTATACACTACTACCCCATTCCTTTCCAAACGTGTAAATATATAATAACAATAATGCGACAAAAGAAGTTTGAAATTATAGATGCTTTTGTATCTGCCCGTCTCGTAGATTTTCTCGCGAAATTGCAGTTTGCCAACAATACAATCATATAATAATATATACTATTACGGTTAACTTTTAGATCGCCAGTTGTTCCGTTCTGATATTTCATCGCTCTTGTTTGAAAACGGCCACAATATAATATTTCTTATAGAAAAACGACCGCAATGCGCGTAGATATGAAATTTCCCACATGTATAAACCTAATAACGTTTTGACACATTTTCAGTATACGTCTGAACATGCTCTCTAGGTACAGGCACCTACGAAAGCTTAAACGATTTATAAATATTATATATGTTATACGTTTAAGTATATTATTATATTATTCCACCCATTCATCCGTGTCGAGTTTCAAAACATATTTCATACAGTTTGTATATATATATATATATATATTTTTTTTTTATCAAACGACTTAATCACGTTTTCGTATGACTGCAATATGTATTTCGATCATTGTAAAAATAAAAAAAAACCAACAAATTTTATCAAGTTACTTTGTGGATTACCAATCGAATTGTACGACACTCACATGTATTACAAAAATGATATGAATAATTCATGTTTCACAAACATAATATTTCTGTAAAATCTAAGTAGAAGAGGTTTATATTTCGCATACATTTTTCATTTTAAATTTAATGATGAAGAGATATTTTTTCCTGATTTACACATTTTACGGCAGTAAAACGTTTTTGAAAAGTTTTCGGACGGCCACTTTACAAGGACCTACGGATCGGACAGGTCAAATTAAACACAAACGGAACATTAAAAAGGTCGTTTTTCGACGTATAATCGGGACGTCGATCTATAGGGAACGTGGATGTTACAGTGCTTAGTGTAGAGAAGGATAATTTTTCACTTTTTCTAATTTAAGAGCCTATTGAAAAACCAAAGAAGTAATACAGATAGAAGAATAACGGTCGATTTTTAAATACGACGATTTACCGCTGCTGCAGATCTCCGATATACAAAACGATAATGCTACATATTAATATTTATGCGGTCTATCCAAGCAGCGTGGCTTTAAAAAATATAAAAAATATATTACACGCGTTTAAATTGCATTAAATTATAACTTTTTTTTTACAAATATGTATTAAATACCTATGTTATATTTTTTTATATTCCGTCCTTGATACTTTCCATTGTTTTTTTTTTCATTCACAATGTTATTAATTAATAATTATTATGAAACGTACCCCATCAGACCTTCATGTTGTTGCGATTTAAAACACGGGATTTGCTTTTTATTATTATTATTATTTTTTTTTTTACGTCACGACATTCTACAAAATCAGTAACGAATTATATTAATTTTGTTTTACATCTATAATTTAAGGGTGTACATATTTTCAGTAGATAACTATTAATTTATTTATAATTGCAATCGCCCAATTAATACTATATAGGTACGTTAGTAGTTATCTATACTAATTTAAAGATAATCATTATTGCTAATCAGTTTCATGTTTTAATTATCGTGTGCATGATATATTTTTAATTTTTTTCCCCCCATATTTGAGTATATATTTTAATATAGATATTACAACTGATATGACGTATTTCTTTAAATTATAATAATACGATTTATTATTAAAATTAAACTAAAAAAAAAGTTGATACTTCAAGGGACGGGTGTGCAACTGTTATGGGGGGGGGGGAAGTTGGAAGGTGGAATACATTAGGCTATTTAATTTATATCTATAAGAAATGACGAACCATTGCTAACAAAAACCCATTTAGAGCGAAGTTCGGTTATACATGTTTTGAAAGGCCGTAATATTTATGATTTTCATCAAATTTTATACTTGAACTCTTACAAAAAAAAATACGCTAAATTATATTAAATTATTTTTTTTGACCACTATATACGACTTATAATCAATCTTCTGTTAAATTTTCAAGCATTTTTGTTTAGTGTAACAATTTTATCCTCAGAGTACCTACCTATCGAATAAAAATGGTTCACAAACCAAACACGGAAGTTTTGTGGTCACCTATTTTAAAAGACGGACATCATTTGCGTGTGGGTGAGCCACTGTTTTAAGTGAGAACTAGGGAAGGCAGAAGAGAAATTTAATGTATATCTGTACGTAAAAATTAGCACCATTGTTAACGAAAAAAATATTCTGAGAGGAGTTCGGTTAATAGTGTTATTTTGTCAACAATATATGTGTAATATTATGGTTAAGTAATTTTACATGCATCGTATTATATTTTCTTTAACAATATTTGTTTAATACTGTACCTACCTATTTTCCCATTCTTCTGGTTTTCCAATTTTCTTAAACGACCTCCCTAAAGTACCACACCAGTCAGATTTCCTTTCAGAAAAAGTGCTATCATTGTAAATTGGAGCAAAATTGCTAATAGAAAAGTTGTTTATAGGGAAAAAAAAAATGAATATTATTTTAAAACCAATACATTTCTCGCTCCGCTCAGAATCTAAAATCTCTTATGCTCTTTTTTTAAACTATACATTTTACATTGATAAAAATTGTGTAAAAACAAAGTATAATAAAAATAAGTATTCAGCAATTAAGAATTATACTATTTACATGAAATACTAGTTTCAATTAACTTTTTATTTGGATATTTTGGTAGCGAATTCAGTAACTACGAGTATATCAAAATAATCCAAGATTTAAAGAAGTTTATTTTTTTATATTTAATAGAGATAATGCATTTAATCAATTTGATGTTATTGTAAACTTCGGCACTTCGCATAATCATAGAACATGATAAGATAAAACTGATAAGAAAAATTATTTACTGTGTCCTACATAATATAGGCCGCTGGAAATAGCAGACTTCAAACATCATCTATGAAGATATAACTGAACTAAAATTCAATGAAATTACGGGTTTCCATTGTTTTTTTTTTTAATCTCAGAAGAAGAAGTTTTGTACCCTTTATACAGGTCGGTATCATATACAAACACTAAATATCAAAATACTTGCATACAGCTACAATATTTGTCTGTGTAATATATTCGAGTATTATAGCAAATTCGTCATTTTTTTTGAAAAATGATCGCGTCAATAGAACAGTTATTGTTGTTTTTTTTTTTTTTTTGTAGTTATTTTACTTTTAAAATTTCGTTAATATGTTAGTGTCTACTTGATAAAATTAAAAATTAAAACAAAAACGTGATATATTTGTATAAATAATAAATATGGACGAAAATAGAGAGAAGGAGAGACATAAATGCTCGTTTACGCTCGCAAGTGTATTTTTAAATTATAATATAACTGAATAAAAAAAAAAATTATTTAAAACGGATGTTTATGTAGCGAAAGAGACGATAGTGGTCGATAAATTTAAATCGGAAAGAAATTGACTCGGACCCATTTTAAAATTAGGAGAGAAAGTGCAGTACCTATATACGTATAAATATATTATAATAATAAGGTTTCTGCTGTAAGTCTATATATACCTATATAGTGAACTGTACGCGTGATCGCAGAATAGGTTATTGAGAAGTGAAAGTACATGGGAGCATTTTTAGTCCGATTTTGGGTTGAAATATCGATGATAAGCTTCGTTGGAGGTCGGGCGCGCACCGTAAAACTTAGCAAAACGTTTTTTGTGAAAACACCGCACGTCTTGTTTCGGTGTCGGTCCTTATTATTACTATCGCAGTTGACGGCAAAGTTTCTGTGTTCAAGAGACAACATCGTGATCTCCGCGACTGTTGTTATATAAGTAGGTATAGTATATACAGCGAACGCAAAATCTAAACGGAACATATGGAAATAGATATCGATCACTTAGAGGATATTGCGTTATGTACACGGGTGTACGCTATATTGTTTACGTAATTTTATCCCGTGCTCAAAATGCGGATCTCGGTAAGATTTCTTGGGTGTGTCACGCAGGACCACTGCCCCGACTGCCGCCGGAGTGAGCATCAATTTTTCAACCATATCAGTATTAGAGACGACCGAGAAGCATCGGTATTCAGCATATAGTTATATTTTTTTAGATTGATTTTGATTTCTACACCGGGTTAATTTTTTTTACTAATTTCACACGAAAATATACAACATCGCACTAAGTTGTGTCTGTTATAAAAATATATTTACATATCTTTTTCCGGTAGACTTGAAAACTATTAGCGACTTCCCCTGGTCCAGAAGTGCTTAAAATCGAGAATTCGATTTTTTTTTACTGGCGGTTTGAAGTGATAAAATGTTGGAAATGAAGTCAGGAACATGAAATTTTGTATATGTATAATAGAAGTATCGATTATATGATTTTTGGCGGTTTCAACTTTTAACTTACTTCTGAACCGTTTGTATACTCAAATTTCATGTTTTCATAGGGAATAGCAGAATTTAAACACCCGCCTTTCCAAATTAATGAAATTATGTAACTTGGTTAGAATGCGTAATCGTCTACATAAATACAAATTCTTGTTTATGGTGTACCTTTACTGACTTCACCGTCTGTTTGTATTCTAGTATATACATCTCGAGAACTACTCTACCTAGTTCGATAAAACTTTTTTTGTTCAATTCTTTAATATATACATATATTGCACATGGTTATTTACTAAGTGTGCGCACCCCATGCTTTTGGTTAAATTTTGTATATATTCAAATTCTGATTTTTGAAAATTTAAAATTCCACAAATAAATCAAAATATATTACTTTAAATAAATTTTAGTGTCAACATTTTTGATTTACATCTACCCCCTTAATGAGATATTCCAATTTTAAGTTCAGGTAAAGGAAGAGTATTGGAGTATCATTTTGTGTGGCGGCATAGCGAGCGATGTTTTATTAGTGCTCCACTACTTTCCATCAACCCAAATTGAAATATCTCGTCAATGGGTTGACGGAAATCAAAAATTTTAACACCAAAAGTAATATTCCATTTATTTATGGAATTTTTATTATAGGTTCTTATTTGAAAAAACAAAGTTGGTATCGCCACAGAATACTCCTTAAATGTTGTGAAAAATCTAAATATTCGAAAATATTGGCTTTAACTACGCTCAAAAATTCTAAAAATCAGAATTAGAATATGGTAACCGAAAAATTGAGGTGAGCACGCTTAGTGAATCATTCTGTATATGAACGGAACATATACGAGTTCTTATATAGTGGTGTACCTACGTTTGTAGTTATAAGAAACGGTCGAGAATTTATGATATTTAATCTGTTTAGATTTTCCACTCTTTTTCCGGATATAAAGAGCGCGACAAATGTAAGTATAAGTAATGTGCTTAACCGACGTGCACGTTTTTAGACGTTTTAAAACCGTATTATTTTGACGCGTTTCCATTCACAAAGTTGCATAACGTAACAAACAATGTTATCATAATGTCGTTGATGACATCAGTATATTATAATGAAGCCGACAAAACAAATAATACGAAATTTGATACGAAACTGTCATTATAACACACGCTTGTCAAATACAGTATCGTAGGTTCTTTAAATTGGTAAACAATTGAATGTCTGTTGATTTAATTAAATTATTTTGTTTATTTTAATTAATTCTCTTTCTATCTAATTTTCCCTCTTATTTTCAATATATATAGTCAAATTAGTTTGCGACTTCACTTCATCCGTTTCTATGGCCGCTTTCCTTTTAAATACAATAAACATGAATCACATCCACGATTATGTTTAATTCTATAATATTCAAGGGGCTACGTTTTATTTCTTTTGACTTTCTACCCCCAACATCACATGCTTTTTTTTCATTCGCATTTTTTTCCATATGCTTTTTTTTCCGAACCTCATCTATAATAAATTTAAACAGATTATCACGTCTGATTAAACTCTGTCAAAACACAAATAATTGTATTTTGTTTCGTAGTTACAAACTGATACAAATATCAATTTAAATGCATTGAAAAAATATTTAACTAAACGACGCTCAGTATTGCTTTTCGTTTGCAATGATTTATAGTTGTATACAAACAAAATTACCTACAGATTCCCAAATTCCCACATAAAACAGTTACTTACACATTATGAATAGCATTATGTTTTCATATTTATTATGTTTTATAATAATTTAGAAACCTTTTTCGTTGCAACGGTGTTTCACTTGTTTCATTTGTTATCGTGCCTATTATTTGAATTCTGTCAGTGAACGAAGTTTATAGAATACATAACCGAACATGATATTATTATTATAATACATCTATACATTGCTTCATTTTGGTAATATTGTACTTGTATTTTTATAATAAGGGAGCCTTTTTTGTGTAGAATACGTTCTACTATCAAAACTGTTTTGCATATTAAATTATTATTGTATTACGTCATACTGATGATACAATTCAACTGCAACACATCTATGTACTCGTAATATGTAGTTACCTACCTGTATTTTTAGCGTAAGAATGGTAGCGTGGCAATTGTTTAAAATTGTTTAAGAAAAATTCACACTGAGGATAACAATAAGAATAACAGCGTTGTCGAAATGCTTTTGTTTTTAGCTGTACTTCTCGTAAATTATTTTTTAATTTCACCTAAAATTATATAGTTTCAATATTTGATCTATGCATAATTAATGTATACCTACCGTGTCGACAGAACAACATTATAATAATAATAGCAAAAACAGTTTTATATACGCTTGAGCAATAGGTATACTTAGGCATCATCACGTGTCAAAATCTGGCGCAAGTGTAATTTGGAAAACAATCGTTTTGGTCAACAATTTCGTTTATAACTTTCCAATTGTGCTAAAATGCTAATATTTCTACTTAACATTTTTCCTTTTCAGTTAGGTAAGGAAAAATTGAATTAATAATTAATTTACAATATAATATTATGATTCCAAAACATTTTTAAAAAGATCATTTATTTTTTAAAATAAATAGTGAATTTGCTGTAACATAAATTAATATTGAATACTCTACACTATGTGTAATCTATATTATATTCTTTATGTACAAATTCATCTGTTAATAAATCTCTATTATATGTCCGTACGTTTGTCTCTTTTCGCAGTTCGATTTCGTACGTTTGTTTAATCGGTTCATTTCTACAACTTGACTCCTAAACTAGTACGATTTTGTACGAAAATGAGTGCAACGTTGTCAACGCGTGTGAAGTCAGATTTCATAACATTAACAAAACTTTACGCACTGAATATATTTTTACATAATTTTTTATCCGTAATAAATCAAAAATTGTGCAACACAATAATCGCGTAAAAAAACACGGCCCCAAGAGGGGGAGCGTACGCTTTATCACCCTCCTCCTTGTATTTATCAATGCTTGGAGATCTTTAAACTGTTGTAGATAGACCACCATTTGCAACCGTGGTTCCGTAATCGACTGAATTAATAACATACACCATCATTTAGGTAAATAATATTATAACAACAACATGTGAGCACACCGTAATTTAGGAACCCACAAAATTTGGGCTGTAGTTACGCCAATTATCGTAATAGTGAAAAAGACGCGTGCGGATTCGTAATCTAACCGTGTAGTAGATAAGCGTTTTTTATTGGCACGGAGTCAGCGTGATTTATTCCCAGTGGTGTTATGTACCTATAAACTACAAAGTATAAAAACGGGTAAAATAATATTTGACATGAATTATGATTTACCAGTGTAAAACACAGATTACCGTTTAGAGATTAATCGATTACCTATATGTGATGTCTGAACCGTAATAAATTACAGAAAAAATTTTCGTTATTAAATTATTACCGCAAAACATGACCTTATCGAAGCATATTACATGGTTAACCCAGGTAAACGTCTCGCTTTTCCTCTGACGTTTCGTATTTTACATATTTTAGATTCGGATCTATTGGTTTTACTATGATTTGAATATTTTTTTTTTTTATACACCTCTTCTACCATCAACATATAGAGTTGAGTACCATAGTAATCAAGTAATCAAGTTTCAAGTAATTTTTTTGACTTTTCAATGGGTTTTCAAAATAATTAGGAAAAACCCGAATGAAAATTATAGGTAATAATCCCAAATATTTACGGCGCGTCGCAGCGTTACCGTTTTCATTATTTTTCAAACTAACAAATTATTGCGGCAATCGAAAAATGACAATAAATCGATTTGTTCCTTTTAATTTGAATTAGTAAATTTAAAACGTTTTCCAAAAACATTAAAAAAAACATATATATATATATAATTGTGATATTTTATTTTTCAATATAAACTTTTATACTTTAAACAAATTTGTAATGATTGACTAAATAAAACCCCCATTAATACGGGCTGTAAATACCCTCAACACCCTGAATAAAACAATTTCTCTATATCCTCCCTTCTAACTTCCCTTCTAAAACAATGGTACACACATCAGCATTATCAGTCTTTTCTTGTTGTTGGAATCTAATAGATAATATATTAAAATCATTTAAAATTTAAAAAAAATGATTTCTTGCGAAAGAATAGGGCAGTAGCGTAGATTTCTTTGCCTAGAGGTATAAATGAAAAAACAAATCCTGAATACCGCAGCCGTACTTACCTACCTCTAAAAAATTGTTGTATAATTTATTACTTTCTCGTGATTTTTTTCAAAATGTTATATAAGTACTTACAAGAAATTTACCTGGTAAATAATAAAAACCAGTATTGTACCTATCTGAGTAGAAATGATTCATTAAATACTGAACTAAATTCATTATAGGTAAAACCCGAATTTCTTAAATGTTTCTGTATTAAATACTAACTGTATAACCTGTCTTCGCCCGTGAGCAGTTTTGTAACGTAAAATATTTTTAATATCATATTATATTTCGCTCAGTGACGAGCTATGTACACATAATCGTTAAGAAAAAACTTTTTCTATTTGTACCCCCTTTACCCCTTTCCTTAGTGAGAAAAATTAATGCCCGTGAAAATGAATGTTTTTTTTAGGTTATATTAGGTTACTATAGACAAATACAATTGTTTTTTTCGTACCAAAAATAACGAAAACCCAGTCAGTATTTTGAATACAAAAGTTAGGTAGCTGTCCCGTCCGGCATCGACCGTGCCTATTTCATTTTATTTTATACGCATATTCCTCTTTTGATTTTGACCGTGTCGGTATTAAACGAAAAAAAAAATAAGTGTACAGTTGACAACTAAAAGTTCAACGAACTAAAAGTGTTTTCTGTTATGAAATTTGTTCGCGACTTTCATGCCAAAAATATCTAGACACCGAAAATCTAAAATCCGACAACTACCTATTTCAAATAAACAAGAAAAAAAAGAAAAAGAGACCATAGATATCCTGCACCCAGTATAGCGCATAGCTTTTTGTTTTTTTATTTAATCCGTGTTACTAAAACTCTTTAGATTTGTTTTTATTTCATCCGTGTTATTAAAGCAATTAATAAATAATACTTTTACACGTCTCTATGTGCGTATTTTCCGATTATTTTAAAAATTAATAACTCAATTTTCAATTAACTTACAGAATCGGAAATATATTTCTTAATAGCTTCTCCGCAATATATATATTAAGTAAAATCGATTGACGATTGGATGAGTAGTTTCAGAGCCAACCCGTGACAAAGATTTCTATTTTCGCTTTTACATAGGTTTAGGTACCTACATTTTTTTTGCTTAGTACATAGGTATATTTTTCTTAACTCTGGGTGAATTTTAATTTATATCATCGCGTGGAGCATTGCACGCGTTGACATTGGCGTGCTTCGATTTTCAAATGTAAATAATTAAACATTTTGATGAATAAATTACCACCGGCTGGAAAACTTTTAAGTTACTGCGTGAAAAAATCGTAGCATTTTCACTAAATGAAAAAAAAACAACAAAACTGGTACCATTCTTTATTTTTTTCTAACGTTACACAGACATTTTTGATGAACGAAAATCAAATATAATAATGTTTAGCCATAATGTTCATGTTTATAGCTGTTAATATTAATTAATATTAAAATTTGAAAAATAAAAATTATGGTTTTTAATTATGGAAAATTTAAAACGTTATTGTTATGAGCAGTGTAGAGTTTTGAAAATATGTTCATATTATAAATGTGAGTTTCTTAACGACTGCTGCTGCCGAAATGATAACTGAAATAATATTTACTTAAAATTTTCAGGATAATCGTTGGTTTGTGACAAAAATATTAACTGTCTCATTATGTACGTATATATTATATACTTTTCTGGTGATGGTTTAGACATTTTGGAAACGTTAAATTTGCACCGAGGATAAGAAGCGTGATCACAATATTGTCTTTCGCACATATTTAAAATACGCGGGACCATATTAAATGATTAATTTGATTAAAAATTCGTATTTAAAACACTTAGCATAATAATACAGTCACGTTATGAATATTAGATATTCAGTTTTCTTGGTTATTAATATTCAAATCGTATATAAGAATAGTTAACACGAGAACCAACGCAGTTTTTTATAATTATAAATTCTGAGTGAAACGAGGAATGTATTTGTTTTTTTAGAATATGAGTAGTGCGAATAATGTGTTTATTTTACTATGATAATGTATAGTTTTTGTAGCATTTTTAATATAGTTAGTACATTAAGAAGGTAATTTTTTTGATTCCCAAGGAGTTTCCTTAATAATTGAAAAAAGCGTAAAATAACCGGAAAGTTTATGACATTATTAATGCTGTAAACATGCCGTTTAATTTATTCTGATTTTGTTTTTCCGTAATTTGATTAAAAATACCTTAACTAACCTTACGAACCGTAAAGAACTTAAATGTTCACAGGATACTTTTGTTACCTTTTTATAGAAGTTTGGGCAGGGGAAGATTAATAGAATATCATTCGAATGGCGGTATGACGCGCGACGTTTTAATAATGCTTTACTTCTTTTCTCCTTCCGAACTTAAAAGTGAAATATTTCACTAACAGGGTTGATGAAAATCGAAATCGTCAACAGCGAAATTGATTTAAACTAATAATCCATCTATTTATGGAATTTTTAATATTGGTTACCATTTCAAAATCAAAAGTGAGTATTCGTTAATTTTTTTTATTTTACTTCCGAAAATAACGGTGACAGAAATAACCGTAATGTAACATTTTAGAACTGCTTATTTATTACTTTAGTTGACAATACTTTCCGAGATAATTATTGTACCCTCTTAAAAGGATGAGCAGGCATATTCTCCATTTTAATTTTGCTCCTAAAACAGTGGTACACCCATTAGTAATATCAGCTTTGATTTTTTTTTTTTTTCTAAAATCATAACATCAATAAAACATGACATTATTGACTCGCTTCAATCAAGTATAGATATCGTACAATAAACTATACACTATACACGTGGGTGATAATATTATTCTTTCGATTCGAATAGAAACGAGAGCGGTCTATTAATCGATCGTAATAATATCGTATGGACAATATTGTTTCATTAATTAAAATTAACCTAGTTATTATCACGTATTTCTATAAACGCGTAATAATTCACGTTCTAGACTGACAATACGGGCAGTTAACACTTATTTTTATTAATTATTATTGCATTTTTAATTAATACCTAATATTGTTAACTCAAACAATTCCGTGAGAAATGATATGCCTACTCGTTTCACGTTTGTTCTGAATGTGTCATCGCCCACGTGACTTTATGTTCGCAATAATAATTAGATTATCGCGTCAAATCGTTTCGAACGCAAATACCTATAGAGTTATTTACGAGTATAGTTTCTAGTAATATTTTTTTTTATAGTAAGCACACAGAATGATCAGTTCATCACTTACCAACGATTTTCTCGGAAAATGTTAAGCGAATTAATATTATTTTTTTTTAATCGTTCGTGGATTCGTTTAAACTTTATTTCAACACTATTTTAAAGGTCTAAACTTATTTCATATTGCCTAAATTAGTGTATCCTTTTGATTTTCAAATAAAAATTCTCTTCTTTTGAACACAGATTTACCGTTCATGAATTATAACAGTTTAAAGGTTAAACCGGAGAAGCAAGGAATTTATCATCTTGAAATAAGTATGAAACGTATTACTCTTCCCTAAATCTCCGGTCTAAAGTTTAAACAATTTTATACTCATAAACAGTAAATCTGATATCAGTGTAAAACATATCAAAATGTTTAGAAAAATATTCTCTATTCGAATCTTTTCTTTTCCTTTATTTGTTTCATACAATCTATACAATAATGTAGTATAATTAGCATAAGCGATCGAATGAAATTACATGGCATGAATGATTGGGAGGAGAAGCCGCCCACTGGCGACATTCCGACGTTTATTTATATTTGAGGTTACTCAAAAAGTTTTTGGGAGGATTTCCAGGCAATGGATTAGGTAAGTATTTTGCTGCGGCAAAGAAACCCGAATCGTGTTTTACAATTTTGTATTCGTTTCATGCGCGGTCAAAGATTATAGTATCCTTAATTTTATTGAATGTTTGATCGGAGAACCTATAGCGTTTTCGTCTCGCGAAAATATATCAATTAAACGGAAATATTGATATTGTAATCATCCGGATACCTAGTTGTAACTCGTTTTAGCAGAATGTGAAAATTCGAGAAACATAACTAACTTAAACGTACTTTAATAATATCATTTATTAATTTACATATTATTAATATTATTCTCAGTGCACAGGTGCAAATTTTTATTAAGATAAACAGCTATCAAACGAAATGCATTTATATGTATACCTACCTATCATACCTACATACAAACAACTTGTTTTTACAGTTATAAAAAATATTACGATTAAATCATAATATATATATATATATATATATTTTTTTTTTTATATTAATAATCCTGGACTCGAATATCGGACGGTTATTTACTTGCATCAACCGTATGTTAATCTGCTTCGGAATTTCAACTACTATATTATGTTTAGTCAGTACTGGGGGGGGGGGGGTAAGACGTAGGAAGACTCCGTACCTCAATTAATTTTATAGACAACTCGTACCTTTACTATTTGTTTCAAGTGGAACACATGGGACGATACATTTTTTAAAATTTTTATCAAAATGCATTGTCATTTTAAAAAATTGAACTTTATATGTTTATTCAAAAATATTTCTACATTACGCATAAGTTTTGTTTCACCATTAATTGCAACCCACGATACACCTTATGCTAAATTTTCAAGTACTTTAACCGGGCCAAAATAATTTTAATCACATAAAACCAAATAATAACCTAAATACTCTAAAATTTCAAATGACTATAAATATCTAAAAAATAGTATAGTAATGCATTATTTTTATTTTATGTTCATAAACTACGAAGTTGGTAGGTATACCGTATACCCGAACAAAAATATAATTTGTAGTAGATGAATAACGGTGATTCGTAAAATAAAATTAATATTGTCTGGAAAAGTGTTCTAAGATGTTTATTTAGTTCTCCTGAGAGTTGACTCTTTGCACATAATATCTGCGGCTTTCAGCTCTCCAATACAGAATCATATTTTTACTCACCGTATCGCAAATAGGTCGAAAATCCCGATATTCACTTTATCGTCTTTGAAATGTCAGCGATGAATACTACCGGACATCCGACTCGGTAATTACTCACCGGTTGTGCAGCACTCATTAATAGATTTTTTTTTTTTGTGTTCAGAAAAAAATTATATACCGAAATGACATGACACTTGTGCAATTATTATACTTTTACCTATAAACCGATTTCAGCGTAATTAAAAACGTATATCGGTTCATAATAAATTTAGTAAATTAATGTTATGAAATAATGTAAACGCGTGTTATATAATATTTATAATATATACGAACCAATAATTAGTCGAATAGCACAACTACTAAAGTGTATAACTGCAACGGAATAATTATAATTAATTATAATAATAATTGCATTATAATAACAGAATAATACATTGTAAAACATATTTTTTCAAATATTAAGAGGCGATACCAACATGTACTAGCTCCATTCTATGTACAATATGTACGACATAAATTTGCGTTCAACAGGGACAAATTTATACTGTTAGTTTTAATATTAGAGTGAACTGACCTACTATCAAACAAAAAAATAGGAAAATTAAATGCGAAACTTCGGTGCTATTTTTTTTCAATATTTTTATTGTCAAGCAAGATAATATAAACATTATTAAATTGTGATGTTTCGCATACTCATATCTCACTTAAAAATATCGAAAAAAAAAAACCGGCATCGTTGCTTGGATAATATTTTTATTTTTAAGCAATAGGTCAATTCGGTTTTATATTAAAACTAACAGCACAATGTCGTCCCTGCTGAACGCAAATTTGTTATGTCTCACGTTTGTAAGACATAACAAAACTGACTCGACATGTCAGTGTCAAGTCCTCTTAATATAATTGTTGTTTAAATAGTTCGGTACTTAAGATGTTTAACGTTTTATTATTAATATAATATTAACATTATTAACGATTAATCAATATTGACTATCTCGCGTTAGTGCACGCAAGTTTAGGGTATAATTATTGGTTTTTGAAATCGAAAATAATAATACCGCGCGCACATGATATTCCGTCAAAATTCCGCGGTAAATTGTGTCGCGGTCAAAATATGTTGCCACATCAAAAAACACTCTATTTTTTTAATATTTTGTTTTTAGATTCTTAGTGGAGCTAAGAAGCTTATGGTTTTAAATGATGTTTATTTTTTATTTTTTATCTGAGAACAACATTTTTCTACCAGAAATTTCGCTCCGATTTACAAGTGTAGCACTTTTTCTGAAATGAAATTTGACTAAGGAGGTATTTTAAGGAGGTAATTTTTTGATTTTCTTAGAAGTTTTCTCAATATATTTGAAAGCCCGGAAAAAACTGAGAAAAACGGGAGAACGGGAAAATAGGTACAATATTAAATACTAAAAATATTATTAAAAAAAAATATTGAATGCATCAATTATTTTACCACATTATAACTTGTGTATTGTTGACAAAGCAATACTATCAACTGAACTCCACTCAGAATTATTTTTTCGTTAGCAATGTTTGATCGTTGCTTACAGATATAATTATATATTAAATTCCCTTCATTATCTTACGTTCCCAACTTTCCACCTACAATAGTAGCTGCACCACGTGCAAAGTATGTTCGTTTTTTTTTTAAATTTGATTTGTATCGATGTTTTCGTTTTTAGCATATTTTGATACGTCTAAATATTAGACTTTACATTTTTTTTCGTCAGGTGACCAAATCTTATAAACGAGAAATTATTGAATTGTAACAATTTTATTGTTTTTATATGTATATTGTCGGATATCCACGCAGATTAATATGTTAATAAATAAATAATTATAATAATTTATTTTCAAATTTTTGTACTCACTTCATTTTTTAACGTGACAAAATCGCCGCGGCATTTTGACATAAATTTCGTATACACAGTTAGTATAGAGGTCCGAGGTGGTAAGTACCAACGTAAGTAAAAATTATTATCATATAAAGAGAATGTATATTAACGGAGAAAAATTAATTTATTGACGAAAAAAACCAGTTTTTAAATATAGAAACAACATTTTTTCGTTTTGGTAACCTTAGTCCATCTTAGGTCGTGTAATATAATGTGTAAATAAGTATATATAATATTAAGATATCAAATTACATTTTCTCTCGTTTTCAATTTATATGTAGATACTTGTATATCTATCTATCTACGGCCTTGATGTACAGTGTATTATGCTGCAGCATTGTATAATTGCTCGCCATTCATAATGTAATATTATTATATTATTATACTTGCACTTGTACTTACTTACTTACTTACTATATTTTTATTTTTCAATGGATTACCAATAAGATTTTATATAATATAACACCTGTGTATATGCATATGTATGTATAATATTGATTCGAGAACTAAGTAAATGTATTCTGAGTAGGTAAAAGTCTATCGCATCAAAAACGTGTATATCACTCCTGTTGCAGTCGTATAGGTATACCGAGAGTATGAATTTTATTTTAAGCTATCGATTCGCGCGGTGGCCAAATTAATGTAAATACGAATAAAAAAATTTGACGCAGCAGCATTTCGTTACCGCGTTTTATTTCTTTTATTATTTTTTATTTTTTTATTATAATTAAATTCGTTTTATGTTTATTTTTGTTTTTTATTACTTCGTCTCTATAATATATGCACACGCCGCCGTCGGTCGCACCATACAGAAATTGCAATTTTAAAATCCGTCTTCTACGCGTGTTATCCGGCCGCCTGTACGTTTAAAATTTCAAATCTACACATGCTATTATAATTTAATATAGATTTCGTTGTAAACGTCGCACACATCAAAGACAACTTCATTTTAGTAAATCGGGCCGTGTATCATTTAATTTGTTTTTGAGGAGGTGGATTTTATTTCTGTTACTTTCAAAAAAAGTAAATAAAAACGTACTTCTGAATTTTGATAAAAGAAAAGAAAAACTGACATAGGAGTACACAGCCGTTATTCACCGCCCCTGGATACAATATTGCCTCGTTTCTAACATTTCTTTCAAGTAATATACGTTTTATTAAGCTGAGTATTTATTTTCGTGACTGTTTCCAGGAATGAATTCTTTAATATTTTCATAATTATATACAGCTAGAGTATCCCATAAATAATTACTCATTGCAATATTTTTTAGGATAATAAAAATAATCAGATTCAGTTATTTTATATTACTCACAATGATAAGGACTACAGATATATACTTTAATTAAATTTTTATATTTTGGTAAAATTTTTTTTAAAAAAGACCTTTTTTTTATTATTTTTGAAACATTTGGAAATAACCATTTTATAGAGTCAATTTTTCTGAAAATGTTTACGTTTTGACTTTTGATTTTCATTAAATTAGTGATTTTCAATAATTGTTTAAAGTTTAGTGAAAGGTACCTATAATTATGGAGCAGGCTATAATTGCATTTGCTGATTGATTATTAATTATTATTGTGATGGCTGATTGACTGTACACTTTTTCTTTGAACTTTAAAAAATTATTAAAATTCACAAATTCAATGAAAATAAAAAGCTGATCCATGCAATTTTCAGAAGAAGGACTCTATTATAAATGATTGTCTTCAAATTGTTCAAAACATAAAAAGTTAATTGAAATATAAATATTTGTAGTAGAATATATTTGTACTATATTTGTAGAGTAATATATACAAAAAAAAAAAACAAAATTTGTTCATCTTTATTATCTCCGGAGATATCACAATGGGTTATCTTCGTGGGATACCCTATACATAAATAATAAATGATGAACTGTTAAAAGTAAAAAAAGTTAATACACGTATATCCTGATTAAAAAAAAAAACCCCATAACCTTTCTTGCTCCATTCAGAATCTAAAAAAAAATCTCTGTTTTATGTAATGTATAAATTGGTTTCTTTACTAAATTCAATCACAGACTCGCAATTGTGGACATTTCAAATAAAAACAAATGTTATTGACGACACTTCTCAGGCAATATTATCGAAAATATTCGTGATAATTATATGACGGGATTCGTTCCCGAGTCCCAGAGATGTTTCTAATGTTTCTAATGTTAGCCAAAAAACGGTTGTTTCGCGGACCATCTTTATTAGTTTTAGACTCGTATATTATGCTTAAATTGAATCTCGTTTATATATATTTTTCTCAGATAGACCCAATGGATATTGTGTATTACTCGAATTTTGAATTTTAACATTACATCTACCTATAATTTTAACGATATCTGAAAATAAACTGATTCTGCAATGTTTGACTACCTATATATTATAATTATTAGGTTTATTCCAACATGAAAATTTTGAACTAGTTGTGGATTGACCAATTGAATTACTGTGCATACACAAACCTGTACTGGTCGTAGATTCTGAGCATTTTGGGAAAACGTTGGAACTTGTTTCGGATCAACTCTCGGGTTGTTCATGATTGTAAAATAAAGATAAGATATTGAACCTGATAAGAACGAATTTTGTGTCTCTCGTAGCAGTTGTTATACTTTATTTATCTATGGAGTTTTGTTTTAAAAACTTAAAAACGTGTGATACTGATGATTTACTACTTAGCATCTAGTTCTTGATCTAATGATGGATTAGAGTTAAACAATATAATTTCTTAGGTGAGTAGTAAATGATTATCTTCTAACAGTCTTTTATATGAGAGCATTATCTATGCGCAAAATTTGAAACAACAGCAACAGATAACACTGTAAAAGCTTGAAACGGTTAAACATTCGAACACAAATAATTGATAACATGAACAAATAGTTATAAATAAATGATAACAGGACCTCTGATAACAGTAACCTCAATTCGAGTTAACGGATCGTTTTGACTGTCAGAAAGGTAAATAAATATAATCGATTTAAATTGGTAAGTTATAACTTTACAGAGTAAAAGTAAATTCCAATAATTATTTCAACGTGATACATATTATAAATTATAACAGACCTCGTGTCGCCTCTATACACGTGGTTACTGACCCAGTGCGGGATATTATTTTAAATAATTGTTCAATAAATCATAAACTACAGTTTATTATATCGATTAAATAATTATAATAATCAGTTATTGCAGGTGTTGAATAAAACACCTATGTTTTGAAAAAAATAATAAAACGATCTTTTTTCTCGGTGTGAGGTCGCCGATTAATTTTAAAAAGAACTTACATCTATTTATTATAGGTTTTTGTATGTATTCCTTTAATTTATTTGGGTGTGTTGTGTATCTGTCGAATAAAATGTAAATCTAAATCATTCCGAATAGTATGAGAGAAAAATAATAGGAAAAAATAATAATTTTCTAAAATATGTAAAAAAAATAATAAAAAATTAGTTTCGCACGCGCTGTACCTATAATAATATATACGAAGCTAATGAATGGATGAAGGTCGAAACGGGTTGGTTATAGGTAAATACTTAACTACCTATATACGTGTCTACGGCATGCACACGCGAAAAGTCAAAGGTGACCGAAAATCTTGTCCAGGCACACCCGTTTATTGTCAAGGTCCCGTGCCCGGTACCTATACTTATCGTGACTGCCCTAAGAGCAGCTGTTCTTATAACAATAATAATATGATTATATAATAGTGTTCAGTATACCTAAGTACAAAAAATATTAATTTACGCGATCGATTCCGCGAGTGACGAAATTATGATATAGGTACCTGCAGAATCCGTATAGACACGCGTCAAGGGGCCTCATTGCTAACATATTTTGTTTTCTCCGTCTATCTCGCACAGACAAAATACATAGCAATGACAGGGTGACGACCAGATCTTATATTATTCACGTTTTATAAAGAAGAGCACTTTCTCGAAATCAAGAGAAAATTAATATACGCGTGCATAGATAAAAAAAAATATACATGAAGTTATTAGAAAACAGTGCCGAACGTTTTGGCGCGAAGTATAATTTTTACTATTTTACGTTTTAAAATAACTGTTATCATTTAGTGCAATTTTAATTCATTTTATAAATAGAACGAAGAATTTGATTACGTTTAGAAAGTGCTAATATAAGTATTGTAAGGAAATTTCAAATTTCTTTGATAATTTTTTTCCGAATTACAAAACAAATAACGAAAACCATTAACGGTGTTTACATTTTTTCGCGTTTTCCCAATTATTAAGAAAACTACTTGGAAAATCCAAAAATTACTTAGAGATGAATTCAAATTCAAAGAGATATGCACAATTTATTATTATTTTTTACTAAAAGTTCGAGAATTTTAACTCCACTTCAGGCCCAAACTCTCTTTATTTTTGGGTATCTTAACGGTAAAACTAGACTTCGAGACTTTAAACCAATACAAGATGATGAATTTGTTTTGCAGAAACTAATTGAAACACGTTTTATAGTATGTATAAAAATTAAAAAAAATAGACATGCTTTGCGTGAGTTTTTTTTTGTATATTTTTTGAAATTAGGGTGCAGCCACTGTTGTAGGTGGAAAATTGGAAAGGTAGGATAAAAAAAAGAAAATTTAATGTGTAACTGTAATCAACGATAAACCATTGCTAACAAAAAAACGATTCTGATTGGAGTTCAGTTGATAGTGATGCTTCGTCAACAATATATATATCTTATATTAAATACATATCATATTATGTTAAAATAATTAAATAAGCATTATACATTGTCTTTGATAATATTTGTTTAATATTGCATTGATTTTTCCGTTTTTCCAACGTTTTTCCCGATTTTCTTATGTTTTTTTCCAGTTTTTTTATATTTGCTGAGAATCTAAAAATTTCCTCCTTAAAGTACCACCCTAAGAAAATGTCCTTTCAGAAAAGGGTCTACATCTTATACATCAGAGTAAGCTCTATGGCCGAAAAAATGTTCATATGTATAAAAAAAAAAAAAAACATCTTTGTAAAACCAATATATTCTTTGTTACACTCAAAATCTAAAAGAAGCAAATTAATGGATTCTATTCGTGTATTAGTACTCGGTAAAGTAGTATAATTATTTCAAAGGTTAATATAATAAAATAAAGGGTAATTTTTTACACGGTAAACCGATTATCAATTGAACATTATCACATTATAAAATGTTAAAAATATTTTATTATAATAGATTTCCATTAAACAATTCTAATAATAACAGAAAAAAAAAACCAAAAACAAATTTTACTCACCATTTCTGTCTCGAAGATAATCGCGTTAATCCGTGATAAACAAAAATCACCTCATATAACATAGCTCAAATCATAGATTTTATTACGGGGTAGCGAGGGGTGTTAACCACCACCCAGCCATTTTTTTCGGCGTTGCAAATTAACGGCTGCTGTACCCTATGAGCAAATTGTAAAAAATTATAATTTTCTTCTTTTTTTTCATAATACGATCACACAAACATACGTAACTATACTTTCGGCTATACATTAAATTTGTACGTATAAAGATAACTCAACTTGGTATTGATTATGGCTTATTTATTTACCGTCTGATCTCTTATTTCAATAGACCACAACTGAATTTAAAAATATTATTCAAGATGTTCGTTACCCTTTGATTTCGTGCCAAATGACGTGTCTATGGCTCGAATATAATTTTTATTTAATAGTTATTATGTAATGTTAATCAAATTAAAAATAATCAATTCATATACCTACTTTGGAATATTATTATTGTATGGGTATTATCGATTCATTTCTCTGATTTCTCCGACTTCTCGATTGTATTTTCGGTTTTTGCGTTTCGTAACATTTATTTTGTATACGTTATTATAAATGTTGGATAACATAAAAAACGTACAACACAATTTAATAATAATAATATGATTAAACACACCTGTTCAGCAGGCCCGCGAGGTAAAAACGCGAAACGATGACGTATCGTTTGATTGAATATTTGCAGTAAAGTCATAGTCAGTATATTATAATAATATATAGGTACGTCGTGTTTGCGCGTCACACATTTTTTTTTTCGAGATTAAAATTATTTTCCATTTTTTTTTTTGAGAAATACGTAGAATTTTTATTTTAACTCGAATGGTTTGTAACGTATATTATAATGTTCAAACTTTAGACGCGTATAATTTTCAATAAATCATATAATTTCTGTCTTAAAACCGTTTGAAACTTTTAAACGCGTGACACAACTACTTTAGTATTCCGTATACGCAGATTGGTTTTGATAAAATATTAATTTCATAACTGCTTTTGATTCGCTACAGCGTCTCGGGTCGTGTTTACAGTGTTCCTAATTATTTCATCATAAATTATATCAAAAATTATGAACGTTGCAAAGTGTAGCGTCGAATTTTCATCATCTATACATAAGTATAGTATATAAATAAATAGCCTTGAAAAATAAGAGAAAACTATCAACAAAGTATTATAATACTTCGGAGTAATGTTTGACACTTTTTAAATATTTTATTTACTATTTGAAAATTAAAAACGACGCTGCACGATTTCGATTTTTCTTATATTTTAATAGTTTCGTTATGTTGGAAATAGTTTAATAATACATGGTTGGAAACTAAAATCATTGTGAATTAGAGATACACACTGAAATTTATTGTATAATTGTCAAAATATTATTCCATATGACAATAAATTTGAAAAAAAAAAAAAAGAAAAAAAATGATTTCAATAATATTTAACAAACTCCTGGAGATTTATATTATTGTTATTACCGAATAGGGTGAAGGTGAACTTATAACGCGGTTCAAGGAACGATTATTAATAATATTTTAAAACGCATGTTTAATTCATATGTTTTACATATGTAACTTGAACTTTTTATTAGAAAATATCGTTTTATTTAGTCCTTCGTGTTTATACCATACGTAAACCATTATTCCAAATATTTTGTGTAAAAAAAAAAAGAATGAAAAAAAAATTACTTAGAATTGGTGCATATTATTAAAAAAGTGTTAGTTTGGAGATGCAAACGAGGATATATACTCATATGGTCACATGGTTATACTTAATAGTGACTTTGGGTTTTTTTTTTTTGTTTTTAAAAAAGTAACAAAATATAATTGTCCAACGATAATTTACTAATTTGTATGGCCAGGGAACTATATAGGAGTGGTTGGAGGTAGCCGCGATGGCAGATGTACCAAGTAAAATTATCTTCGGCAAAATATCTTCAGTGAATATCATTTTAGTATTATATTTTGCATTTAATAAAAAAAAATAAAATGTTTTTTAAATTGTTTATAATTTTTGAGTAATGCGTTTTTAACTGAACATAGTTCTGGATACTATATCGTATCTCGCATTGAAATTCATGTCGAGTATCTGATCATTCATTTTGTAGTATCTTGCTCGTAGACATCGAAGAGACCGGGGGCGAGCTGCGACATTTCATTCCCGGGCCTTTCATAAAATACATTAAAAACTGAATTCATATTCAGCTTTATTAGTAATATTAGTCAGTATTTAGATACTCATTTTGAAGTATCCCTGTCTATATGTAAATAAAATGTATAGTCAAGTAAATTGAAGACTTATCAAAGAGATCGGTGTTGTTACAAAAATATATATATATATATATTCAGTAAAAGGGAGAAATTGAATAGAGTTCATTGAGACCGATGTACGCGCATAAATGCTTAGTATCTAATATTGTCAATTTGCAGAGTACTTAATGTGAGTGAATTAAACGCATAAATTGTATAGATACCTCAACAACACTGAGTTTTATCAATTTATGTAAAAAAAAAATGATTTTTGAAAATTATAACATACATCGAAACCGTCGATAGGCCTTCAATTTAGTTTTAGTTTAAAATTTAAGGTCGTAAGCAATTCCTCATAAATACCTTACTGTGTAGGTATTAAATTATTATTATCCATTGAGCTGAGAAATATCTCATAACATAAATGATAAAACATGTTCCAAAATAAAGTAAAATATTTCGTAGATATAATTTAACCGATTAATTGGTATCCCTGTTCTTTCAAAAGTTGTTATGGATCTTTCATAGTTCGTATCTATCTTAATCTATATCTGCATATTGATATTGCAAACATTTTATTCTAACGTATTCTTGCGTGTGCTTGTACGACTTTTGGTACTTTGCCTATTTGATAATCTCGAATATTTTTTCACATTTATAACCACACTACATTTCTCGAAATTGAATCTCGGTTGGGTTACTGATTCCATGATTGATAATATATTTATTATATTATGATACTCGCGGAAAACCACAAACGAACCACATAGAAAATTGCGCTTCTAAAATTACGATTTTCTACGTTTCGATTTAATTTGTCGTGTACTACAAAAAAAAAAATGTTTAGTCCCTACGAATTATTTTAAACACCGATAATATGTGTTGTCTTCGTGACTTAAAAAAAAAAAAAAATTATTTCGACTTTCTAAACACCCTCTTCGCGTGTAGTTATTTTTTTTGGCAGTGCCATATTACAGTACCAAAGGTGACCGAAAAACGCTATTCGGACGCACCTGTTGCTGCTGAACCGAGGTTACCCATATAATAATATTATAGTTGTGACCGCCAGCAAACTATACTCTATCTTGGCCTAGAAAATCGTCGATCACGTTTTTTTTTTCACTCCTTTTCCCGCCATCGTCCGACAATCATAATAATATAATCGACCCTAATGACACCGTCACCATGGAGTACGTCTCCCTACGGGCATTTATCTATACGCGTATGACACTATATAATATACTCTTCGAGTGGTTTATTATTTTTTTTTTTTTTTATTTTTAGCGCCGCAAGTCAAAACGGGATCAATGGTAACGTGTGCTCCGATTCGCGATCGTATCGATTATTATTATATTATTGATGTGTACATAAAATAGTATTTGTACCGCAGAAACGGACGTACGTGGTATTACATGCGAACAACTGTTTAAAACCAAGGATTCGTTTATTCAAATATATACGTAAATATATATGTATTTTTTTTTTTTACGAAATCCATTCGACTTAACGTCGTTATCGCCGCCGTATCGATCGTCTCTATAAGACGAGAAAAACTTTAATGATAACAATACAATCTCGATCTGCGTTTAACTATATCAAGATATAAAAAGGCATTTACTAGCTATTCGCGATTTGAGTAAAGGATTTATAATTGTTGTCGTTCCGGAGGTAGCCGGATTTGTATTTATATCTACCGATACCTATATAGATTTTAAGTGTTTTTCGACTGTTCTAGAAACTATTAATATTATCGAATATATAAAACAAAAAGGCTGATATTGCTGATGGATGTGTCATTTTTTTACGAAGGAATTTGAAAGGTAGGAAACATAGAATACCAAATGCAATTTATCTCTGTCCGCATTAACGATAAAGCATTGCTAACGAAAAACAATTTTGAATGGAACTCGGGAAACTGTTAAGGGTGTAATACTTTCGATCCTGGTCAATGTAACTCAGAAATAAGCAAAAGTAATACAACAAATTTCCAGTTTCCCTAAGTAATGAATAAACTTCAAGGGAAATGAAGGACAACCTCTTAAATGCACAAATTACACCAGAAATGCTAAATTAATGGTCTATAAAGTTTTTAATTGTTTATATCAAAGAATAATGGGCCCCACGGAGCATATTAGTATGGGAGCCCATAAGGACTCATTTTACAATTTTTAGATGTTTTTCTTATAGTTAGTCAATCACAAACTTAAAGGTATTTATATTAGATGACATAAACAATTAAAAACAATAGGAATAAAAAAATACACAAAGTAAATATATGAGAAAATACATAAGGGAAAGCAAATTATTAATATACAGAACAATATTGTGATACATTAAGAAAGTATTTTTATTAAGCCCCCTGTATGTTGAATAAACCAATTTCGTAATTTTAGTTTAAAAATGTCGAGTTTTTCACCAAGTAGCTCTTGTGGAAGTTTATTGTATATAAATGGTCCTAAAAATGTATGTGACAGTCTTATACATTTTGGGATTGTTAATATTGTTGGTTTTATATCTCGTGTCGTTTGCTGTTTTTGTTAAATTATTTTTAACCATATAAAACGGCTGTCAGTTCTATAAAAAAAAAAAAAAAAATGTTTACTGGTAAAACATTCAATTCTCAATGAAGATTATTGACATGAAATATATCGTCTATATTAACATTTAATTTGTTGTGGTCTGTAAAAATATTCAAAAATTTGATACATACCTCTTATATATTTTACTTATGGTGATAAAAATAAATTGATCGTTATGCCACAATTTATGTTATAAGTGTTTTAAATTATCATTTATAACTAAATAAAAGATACTCTGATAATAAAATTGTAATTTATTTAATTACGTAATTAAAAATTAATATCCAGGTTTTTTTTTTCTATGCACACATTTCAGATATAGCTGATGTATGAGATTTTTTTTTTCTCGAGTTAATATTTATATTTCAGTGACAAATGATTTTTTTTTATTTCACTAAACTTTAAAATAAAATACGTTTTCTCAAAAACGACATGCGTTTTTTATTCATATTATGATTAAAACGTATTATTATTTATATACAAATACAACAGATTTATATTAATTAAAATTGAGGTAATGCAATGCAATGACAGAATACTGCTTCCATAAATTTATATCCGTTTGTAATTATGATTTTCTCACGTGTTCGAGAAAAATTAACAATATTTGTATCCGTTGTTGGTAATTAATTAGACAGCAAAACATAATAAAAGACTCTAAAATCTAAAATATGAAAAAAAAATTAATCTAACTTACTATGATATTAATGTCATACATTATGTCATTACAATGCCAAGACATTATGTTTATGTATTTCGAAATATTCAACAAAATGCGTTGGGAAATTGATTGCTTTATGTTATTATGTTTCATCAAACTATATATGTGTAAGGAAAAATTATAATTTCTAAATGGGTGAATTCCTAATTTTTAAGCAAAAGTTCACATTCTGTGTTGTTGTTTTTTAACGTTTGAAAAATTAACTTTAAGTTATTTTTATTAGTGAAGACATTTATTTGTCCGTTTGTATCTTAGATGTTTTTAAACCAATACAATTTGAACACAAATATTTTGAATTTCGATTAGGACATTGTATTCACTAAAATCATACAATTATACTTCATTTATTAGTATTGCTGGGCCTACAAATGTCTTATCTACTGTGCATTTATGTAACAATATTTAAACATATATATATTAATCTCTAGTGCACACAGTCGAGGTTATTAGCCGTGAACTATGTTGTCCCTTCAGTCAAAATATTATAACAATTGTTCGGTGAGTATACAAATTTTTACTATTATACCAGATTTTATTTTCAAGACCTTCATTAATTCTCGGTTCCCCATTAGTGACTTCGCTGAGTATTACGTACAACATGAGAATTTATAGCTAAGGGTTTATGACTTAATGGCATACATAATATTTTCGTTTTTTTTTTTTTTTTTTTTTTAATTTAAGTATGTTTTTTATTTTACCAGGTTATCCATAGTGTTTTCCGAGAATCCGCAAACATCATAATAATAAAAAAATAATATAATTGACTGTTTAGTGTTTTTTGGTACATATATTCTTACGTTTTAACATAGAAAATAGTTATAAAACAACTTGTTTGTTATATTCATGAATAGGGGGAAGCTTTCCAGCCACAATAAACCGCAAAGGTAAATTTGATTGATTAAATCACGGAATTATTGTTATGCAATGAATCACATGTTATGTAAATATATATGGTTTCAATAAAGGCACATGTTCAAATGTTAAAGTGTTACAAGAAAAATAAAAATACTTGATATCTTTGAAAAAAGTTCGATAAACAAATCTCATAAACAATAAGATATCTTGTATAATGCCTTTACAGTAATTTTATTAAATATTTATCATTATTAAAATGTAGGTGTTTAAGGAATTCTTTGTCTTCGTTGAACATTTTTTAAATATTAACACTTTCTGAATTTAGCAAATCATGCAGGGTGATTTTTTTTTATCGTGAACCAGCAATTTTCTTGGAGTATTTTAAGTGGATTTGATAACTATTTTTTTTTTTAATCAGTGTGGAATCAATTAAGCTTTATTTTCAAATCATTTTTAATTTTCTACGCCTACTCCATATACCTTTAATAAGTATTTAATAAGGATTTGTTTTTCAAATAGTAAACTTTTTTAACATAGATTTAAATAGAGAATATTTTCCAGAAATGTAGATAGATTATAGACTATAATATCAGATTTACCGTTTATAAATTATAACTGTTTAAAGTTTATACCGGAGGAGTAGGGATGCGTAATAAATTATACATCCATTTTTAAATGATAAACTGATAGTTCCTCTTTGAAAAATAAAAGTATATACCTATTTACGGTGTATGGCGCAGGAGAGAAAATTGTAAAAAGTTTTAAAATAAAGCGTAAACGATTCTAAAATTATTAAAAATACTGAAATCAAATTCATTTAAAATCTTCCGAGAAAATTGCTTGATAGTAATAAAGAAATCACCCCGTATCTGTGTATGAAAATGGAAATTTTCTTCGAACATTTCTAAATCATCACGTAGTTTATGGCATAAACAAATATTTTATGAGCTTTTCAATAGGATATTTTGTCCTATAAATTACGGCTGATTTAATACCTATTATAGGTTCTATATTTTGTATTTTACGGTGTCTCAATGTTTTATTTTCGATTTTCGACTTTCATTTTACTTGTGACCAATGTAGGTATAATGTTTGTATTAATTCACGCAAACCCTTAAAATTATTTTCTAATTGTAATTTTTAATCATGTCCACTAAATTAATCGGTTATTCAAAATGTACGAAGGACAACGGTGTGGTCAGCGACTTACAATAGCCTTAAAATTAATAGGTATGTAATATAATGTCGTATATTTTCGGTCATATATGAACCGTATAATTTGTTATTATTTTTTTGTTTTTTTTTAAAACATTGTGAAATAAGTCGATATACTGATTGCATTCCATAATGTACGTACCTAACACGTCCTTATTGATTTTTAATATTAAATTATAATATGTTGTCATTTACACAGTTAATAAATCGTGCGAGAATTATTCGAATGCATATATTACTGTTGACCATAACCTTGATCGAATTTTGTTTTGTTTATAGAAATAATATAATTCAGCGAATCATATTACGGAACATTAGACACCTACTATATATTTTACTGTGTATAATTTTTTCCGATAAAAACACTCTAAAAATATTAATCCATTAAAAAGTCGACTCGAGTCAATAACTGATTTCACGTTCTCGTAATATTTACAATATCGACGTTGCGGAAAAAACCATCGTGAACTTTCACAAAATATATTACCAGACGTCGAAATAGATGTAGCATATCTTATCTTAATACAGTGATGAAATTTAAGTAAATATAAATGATATAATATCACATTTTTTTGTGACTATTGACAATATAAAAAAAAATCAATAATATATATATATATTATTGATTTTTTTTATACAAACACCCAGAACTGGTATTATGCGGTTCAGAATACATATTCATATTATTGGCATTTCAGATATTGCCTGTAATTTATATAATATTTATCCGAAACCCGTTATATATTATAGCGGAACATGGACGATTATAATAATTGTCGATTTTAATTTATAATTATGGTAAAATATATACAAAATTATACTACATTATACAAAATTCGTGTTACGTTAATAATTACGTGCAATTATGAATTGATTATATAAATAGTCGAATAAAACCGCTAGTATTGGTTAATAGTTTAAAGTAACTGCAACTGTGTTTTGTACCAAACGTCCGCAAGATAGACGAACTGTTTTTACCGCGTTTTAGGAGAAAAACTACAGAATTCTAAACGTCGCTCTATAGACCATTCAATTACGACGGTTATATGATAATATTCAATTTTATTTTTAACAATTGTTTATGCGTATACCTTTCACGAGTTACACAAAAAGCGGTTTTTTAATTTTTACACGAAGTAATCATCATTAGTCGGGTAAAAAACTGACAACATTTTCGATTTTTTTTATATCTCTAACGATATAAAAAAAATATCGACCAAACAAACTGAGAGAAGATTGAGGACGATTGAAAATCTGGAAAAAATATACGGCCCTGTCTACGATGAAGCAGCAGATAGTTGGAGAAGAAGTTACAATAAGAAATTGTTCGATAAGATCAATGTGGCACTGGTGACCAGTTTTATCAAAGCACAGATATTACAATGGCTTGGCCATATTGTGAGAAAAGGGAAAAACGAAACAATTTTACTATGAAGTTTATATTTAGAACCCAATGATGTGGTGATCCATCTTTTAAAGTAGAATTTAAAAGCAAATCACGTTGTATTGTAGATTATTTTTAGTGTTGAGTAAAAAGGAAACTTGGTAAGCCCGACATATCGATTATTGATGATAACAATTAACTAAAAAAATAGTGATTTTCTCTCCTTATCCCGTATACATTAAGGTTAACCGATTACTTATAAATTGTATCTAGTAATTAAAGAAACATTTTGTATGCACACTTTATTGAAAAATGTTTTTTTTTATATTTTACACCACAAGCTAAAGAACTGTGTACTTATACTTTTACAGTGCAATTGTTACGATTCCATTGAGTCTGTTAAAATTAAACCATATTGTGACAACAAAGTTGAACGATATCAATTTTTTAACTTGTTTATTTTTTTAAACTTTCAACACAAAAGAAACAACTAATAGTTTATTGTATTTTAATACATTTCAGTGGTTTTTTTTTTTCAAAATTTCAAGTGCTTGGTGGTTTGTTCTTTGGAAAGGGGGCACAGTTTATTCTGATGATTAGTTATTACGTTTAATGTACTCTTGGTGAAGAACTAGGTATGTAATCATTTTTTATTTCTTAATATCAAAGTACGTCATAATACGTTTAATAATAATATGATGTCATATTTATATTTAAATTATTTAAATGTAAGAGAGTTGTTCGATGAACAGTTAAGGTGCCTATACAATTATCGTACACGATTT
Organism: Cinara cedri; assembly: GCA_902439185.1. NCBI lineage: Eukaryota > Metazoa > Arthropoda > Insecta > Hemiptera > Aphididae > Cinara > Cinara cedri. The sequence goes on from CABPRJ010000476.1 coordinate 1,205,852, forward strand.
TCGGAGGTACCTACGAATTATTTTAATTATTATATTTTATCATTGACAACGTTGATTAAAAGTGGTTGAGCACCGAAATATATTATGGGTGTAATAAGAAATCGGCTGCTTTAAAATGTTATTATACCATAGGTACCTATTTAATTTGAACAGTACGACATAATACCTGAGTATCGAAGGTGCGGACAACACTGACCTAGGGACCTAAACACATTTGTCTATACAAGTCGTTTATGTATGATAGGTACAGAAAAAAAAAACACACCTCGAGACAACTTGAAAAACAAACGTATGCCAATCTGTTTACGTGGCTCGTGGCACGTCTATAATTATTCGCAATTTTATTTTTTTGTTTCACAAATTACACATATCAGCTTACAACTGTAGTAGCGCTCTGACGGGTCTTTGCTTATGCAGCGCGTGAAAATATCAAAACACATATAATAATTCTTGAACAAACTTACCATGTATTATTATTATGTAGGACATGGCCAAACACACACATATATTAAATGTATATATAAGTGAGTTTGATCTATAATAATATAAATTTAATAAGTTATTAGCAACTTAGTACACTTAGTCTGACTTTGCGGCACAAATCGAGTAAAAACTTTTAATAAGTTATATATGATTCATGAAATATAATACGTTTTGCTCTGTTTTATTGTAATTCTAAAATCGGGTATCGATTTGCGAAAATTGGATAATCGATAATACTCAAATATATAATAACTATAATAAGCGTCTTACTTGTCAAAATGAGATACCTATTTGAAGCTACATCAATACCTAATTATAATAAAATAATATAAAGCCGACACTGCTGATGGTTATATCGATGTTGTACATGAGAAGTTGGAGAGGTGGGATTAGATATGTAAGCTTGAACATATTTTTTTTCATTAAAATTTTCTAAAAATATTCAACTTTCATTGAAAATTTGAAAATGATAGTTTTAATGTAATTTTCTTAACATAATTAATTGTTGAGGTTACTTGGTTGGAATCGCTGCATCACAGCTATTTACATTGTTGGTTATCAATACTTGAATCTAATATAAATGATAATAAGTACATAATAAAAATGATTATGTTGGTACTGTAATGAGTTTATGATTTTTATCTTTATGAGACATGAGTGTTTTGACTATTAATAATTTTTACATTTAACAATGGCTAAAAAATTAAAAAAATGTTTTATTTCATTGCACGAGTTATAAAGCCAAGTTTATCAAGAAAAAACTTTATACCGGTAATTACTGCGAATGAAAAAGGGCTATTAACACATCCAGGGAGTATGATTTTGTTATTATTGTTTATTCAAATTTTTTGTAAAGTTAAATGCTTATCATTTAAATATGAATTAAACGAATGTGAATATAAACTAAAATTAATGTTAAATAAAACATATTTATCAATTATAATTTATAAGTAGTTGTGACTTGTGGTCTTGTGTTAAAACTAAATACAATGCATTTAATTATAACTAATAACTACTCATGAAAAGTAGTGTAAATTGTGGAAATGAAAAATAACAAATAACAAAAACTGGAAAAATCAGCAATTGTAAGACAATGTTAAAACACTCAATGACTCAACATTTATACTGATGCAAAAATACAATATTGTCAATAATAGATAAAAATGTCTTATTTACTAACAAGATAAATTTATTTGGATTTAGATTTTCAATAGAATCATACCAAAATAATAATGAGTAAATGGTTATACATAGTTTTAAATGTTATTATGAAGGTTAAATATACACTATGTATAACTATATAATATCAAGCAAGGGCGTCCACAGAAATATAAACCGGGGGGGGGGGGCAAAGTCAAAAGTATAAGACACGTAAAGTTATAAAATGCATGCCATATTTTGATCTTCTTATTCATTTCCAAAACCATTCAATCTTATTAATTACATAGACATTTACAGTTCTATAGCAAAATTACTGATTTCCGAATTGTTTTCCAGGTACGCCCACTCGTTGAATATAAGCGTGCCTTAATTTATTTGAAGTTTTTGATTTTAATACAATTTATTGTTACTAGTGTCAAAAAATATAAATAAGCATGTACAATGCACATTGTACATACTATTTTAGGTGCTCCGGAATATTGCTATGACAGATGATAATTAATACGGCCATTAAGTATTATGTATATATATGCAGTTCCGAAGATAATGGATAACGTTGCAGCCGTGATAAATTTAAAATGAAACGTACGCTTAATTTTCAATAGCCTATAGTATATTGTGTTACATAAAAAAATAAAATTTATAATTATTATAGTAAAAATTATAGTAAATATTCTATTTAATATTAAAAACCTATTTTTCCGTTTTTCCTAAGTTTTCTCCCGGTTTTTATCATGTTTTCCCCGGTTTTTAATATTCACTATAAAAACAACAGGGAAAATCAAATAGCGACCCCTTTGAAGTACCACCATAGTCGTATTTCCTTTCAGAAAAAGTGCTATCATTGTAAATCGGAGCGAAATTGCTGGCAGAAAAGATGTTCGTGGGGAAAAAAATATAACAAACATCATTGTAATAACCTATACATTTCTCGCACCGCTTAGAATCTAAAATTACTTTACGTCGTAAAACCAATAACTTCGTATTTTCAAATATAATAAAATATTACACCTAACGAATCCGAAACAAATTATTCCAAATTCATGAATTAAAAATTTAAATTCTTTTTTTTGTATTTAAAATATTTATGAAATACTTTTTGTCATTTTTTTATTGCGGAATAAAAAATACTTTAGTTCTTTTTACCGTTTTATACAATATTTTCATACTTAAGATTTGAAATTTTAATTGTTTCTTAAAAAAAAGGTATCATATGATTCTTTTACACATTTGCAATATAATTTCTTCAAAGTATAATATTATAACAGAAATACTTAATTACTCAATGCAATCATTTTATAATTTATTAACAAATATATGTATTTATAATCAAATAAATTGAAAAGAATGTGTTCGAATATAATAATTAATGAACCAAGTATTTAAAAATGTATTCTGAACATATTTGAAAAGTATTTAACAAAACTAGTTTAGAGAAATATCACATTTTTCATAGGTAAATCCACAATAATTATTCAATAATAATAATAATAATAACAATATTTTTTTTTTTTTTTTAGCGCCGAAGAAGAGAAATCGAAATTTATGTTACAAAAGTATGGTAGTCCGTTAAAAAAAAAAAAAATAAATATATAGAGGAATTCGAAATTATTGTTTTAAAACACATTATATTTTATATATAAATAAAAAAAAAGGTATAAAACAACTGTAATTGTAAAATAATACACAGTACTACGAATGTGTTTGGCTAAGGCTAAAGAACACTTTCATTTCTTTAATCGGACATAAAATTGTAAGATATACCTATATAATTGATAATCACGTTCATATATATGATTATTTGAAAATACACTTTATGAATTTAAAAAGATAACTGATATTGTTGACAGGTCACTGTTGTAGGTTGAAAGTTTGGAAGGTAGAAAAATCAATGATAATAAAAACGATTCTGAGCGAACTATAATATTTTAACCCACATCAAAAATCACATGATCCATTATATGAAAATATATTCCACATCAAAACTCAAAGGTTCCGTAGCCACGTGTTCAAACTTCAACCACAAAAAAGAATATAGAGAGCATCTAAAATCTTAAATTTTGGTTATATTTTATGCATCTGAAACTGCATTTTGGTTCTTTTCGTTTTACAGGAAACCCCTTTCCCAGTTTTTCTGAAACATTTTTTTTTTAGAACACGTGAGTTTTACATTTAGCCTAATCATATTTGTGTATTGATTAAATTTGAACACTAGACAGCCACTGGTATAGGTGAAAAGTAGAGAAGGTAGAGAGAAATTTAATGTATATCTATTAACAACGAATAATCATTGTGAACGAAAAAAGATTATGAGCGGAGTTCAATTATACGTGGTTTTGAAAGGCCATAATATTTACGATTTTCGTCAAAAATTGTATAAAAACAAAAAAAATACATTACGCTCATTTTTTTTTTTTTTTTTTTTTGACCACAAAGTAAAACTTATAATGAACCTTCTGTTAAATAGTCAAGTATTTCTGTTTGGTCTAACAATTTTATCAACAGAATATCTACTGAATAAAAATTATGTAAAAACACGTAAAATTAAAATTTCTATAAATGCTTGCTCAAAGATTGCTAAAATATATTCAAATTTTCCCATGTCTAAAAAAAGTCTACATAAAAAGGTAAGTATAAGTTTTCTGTCCAAATTTCAAGTCTCTACGAGTATTTTTCATTGAATTTACAACAAAAAAACAAAATTGAAAATAATAAAAGCATTTTTTTCGTAAATTGTGCGCGTTTTCCTACGATTTTTTTCAAATTACTATAAAAACTGCTTGGAAAATGAAATTTTTTTAAGTATCACCCAGATACAATTCCCCTTCAGAAAACTGTAAATAACTGTTCGAATAGAAAACTTACTTCGTTTGGAAAATAATAAGTGCAATTTTTTGTTGAATTTTAGAACTAGTTGGTAGTCTAATTTTTGATTTACCAAAGGGTTTTCAGAATAATTGGGAAAACACGGAAAAAAAATTATAGTTACGACGGCAAATATTTACGGCGTACCCAATCGTGTTACCTATTTCATTGTTTTTAATTTATTACGTACTACGTTTTCTATCAGAAATATTGCTTTAATCAAAAAGTGCTAAGATATTTTTTTTATTGAATTTTGGATATGGTTTCTTCGCGAAGTAAATAAGTCAATTTTTTTGATTTTATAAGTAAATTTGTCATTTTATATCATATTGAGTTTATTATTTGTGCGTCAATTGACACATTTTACGTACTTTGGACCAAATTTTTAATGATTTTTCGTCACCATCGTCCTAGCTATAACTTCATATCACGGTATTATTATTTGGCCATTGACAAAAACGGTTTTATTTTACTATAGCAACAAATTGTACATAATTGCTTGTATGTTTTATAATTAATAAAATAACACAGTTTGTTAAATCAAAAACGTTGATTTATATTATTAATATATTTTCGAGTTCAACTTATCTATCCATACAAAAAATAATAATATTTGAATTATTTATTAAAGATATATTATTATTGTACAGCGGACACTAAGATTTCAATAAAATGTCGAAACTCCAAGAATTATTTTCCGAAGATGATGTAGCGGCCGAATGTGATTTTATAGCTGCCGAAAATGATGATATAGCTGCCAAAGATGATGAAGTATTCGTAAATGATACACTAGTCACATTGCTCTTCTCAATTTCACAACTGATTTCGACTCAACTGAATGCCGTTTTCAATCTGATACTTATTTTACCTAAATTTCTTTATCTTATGGTAATGTTTGGTTGCTTTTGGCTCGACGTATGCATAGCTGAACGAACCAAGAACGCTGTCAGAATAGCGATTCATTTATTCGTTTTCTTATTACAAATCATAATATTTGATCAATTATTGACGTATAGCACTACCAATTTGTACCTACCGCTTATAAATTCGATAACGGCATTGTTGAGAAATTGTCTCATACTAATTAAATACGTTTTAGATATTTTAAGAACATTTATTTAAACATGAGAAACCTGAATACCTATGGCCTACTATTTTCCAGAAGATTACAAATTTTACCGGATCATTAAATACTTCGTTTGCTGTTAAATCGGTCTGTCTATATTCATCACAGCTATTCTTATTTCCTTGTACGTTCTTCTCTTATATCTCATATGTATTCTTATACCTTATATTTGTGTCATAAACAGAGTCCTTGGTCTAACTCTTCTTGCTCTTCTCTCAATCTTGAATTTCATAATTGTTGTCATCTATTCATTATTTCTCGTTATATATCTGGTCCATTTTTCCTTCTTTCTCTTAGTTTGCTATGTTTCTTGTTTATATGAACATGTACCCCTACACTCGATCTTTAAATTTGACATTTTTCTTGGCCTATTCGTTAGTATCTCGGTAATACTAACGGAACAATAATGATCGTTAGTAGATATTTGGTTTTTTTTTTGTTTTTGATTAAAAAATTCAAATATGTAAAACAACTCTTCCTTGTGAATTCGGTCTTCAATGAGTCGGCTCCATTTGTTACTTTCATAAAACTGTATGTATAATATAATATTATTTTTATTATTCCTAATACAATTAGGCTTGTTTTTTCCATTGTCATTTCTATCACCTCACTTGTCTGTTCGTAGATTTCTTTGATAATTGATATAATGTAGCTGATATTTGATGCCCCTCTCTTAAATAATAATTCTGGATTTACTGTTATAACCAATGAAGTCTATGTAAATAAAACAAATACTCGTTTATATTTTGTACATAAGTATTATCTTTTCGTAAACAAATAAATATAAATATTGAATACTTGTTGTGATTATTATTTTTAATGTTTTAATTTATTATTATTTCTTATACGACTTATTTACTCCCGTATTTGAATGTAGCTAATCTATGCAATTTATTTAGCCCCGTATAATTGTAAACCAAAAAACATAATAGTTACTCAAACCTGTGAAAAAAACTCCATTATAATTGTATTTACTTGATCTGGCATGGTTTGTCATTACATTCAAGTTTCAAACTTAATTATCTTTCAGATTTTCCACGTATAATTTTCAAAATCAGCTTCCTTGTGAAAGTCCTGTTCAATTTCAGTATGTACAATATGCGAGTAAATATGTGATTTATATGATCAAATCGCCAGTAGGTGTCAATTATAATATTAATATTATTATGGTATTATTAATAATAAACTTCAGCGGGCAGCAAGGTAATCCATAATAATTGCATGACATAAAAATTATGCATTAAACATGCTTTAAGACACAATCTACTCGTATAGGTATATCAATAAAACGCCTACTCGAACTTCCACGCCTTTCACGCGTATTGATTGACTATTTAGTTCAAATGCACGACTCTACTATACCGAAGTTAGGTAGAAAAGCGTTTACAATCCACCGGAGACCGTAAAACTGTTGAAAAGCAATCTGCAAAGCTGATATTAATAGTATATCATATATTTTCGTCGGATATAATTGATTTAAACCAAAACATTATATTAACAGTGGATTTTATTTACCTCTAACGACATTTTAACTAAAAATAATCAAAATGTGTTTTGAAAAATGAAGAGTTTTCGCCTGTTTTTTTCTTTCCGTGATTTTAACAAACGCCCGTCTATTTAAATGGTACCATCGGAATACTATGGTAGAATAATAGTTGTCAATTGGAATAAAATTACGTAATAGTATATGGTAACGACCTGCGAGTCACGATACACGGCGATAATACTTGTAAGAAATAAATGATATACATTATTATATTAAATTATCGCATAAAATTGGCTTTATCAACGGAACGACCGCGATACATACCATACCGGGTACACCGCACGAAAACGTTTTCATCAAGGTTACGGACCAACCTGCAACGTACCACGCGTAATTGTTTTATCGACGACAACCGACCGCTCAGTATAACCACGTCGCGATATATACCACATAAAACCATGACTGCCGTGGAATTGATACCACCGGTTACCGAGTATAAAACCGGCTTTCTTGCGGTTACTGGCATTGATACCACCGGTTATCGCACTTTAAAACCATCACTTTCCTCGTGATCACGGTTGTAGCGTATCATCGTGTGAACCACACCAGACCGCCGTGGTATACCAACTATGTAACCCTCATATGCCAGAAGTTCTGTGACAACATTAATCAGAGTCGCGTCCTAAGTCGCATATAAAATAATTCAACGGGTAGGTAACGTTCTTTTTAAATATCAACGCGTAATCGGTAAACCTGTGCACAAAAATACGAGTGAGAGTGGAAGTGTGAAGACATCGGAAGCTTCATTACTACCAAGTGCAAATTTACAAACCACTGTTAAACAATAACATTTCATATAACACGTAACTGAATTTTCTCAAGGCATCCACTCGTAAGATACTACTGTATATCACCTGCACTTGAAACCACCCGAAACCACCCGAAACCACAATTACAACCAACAGTTTTACATTTTATCTTTTTTTCTCTCACTCTCGTTTAGATATTTTTCTTGTTTTTTTATTTAGTTTTTTGTCTAGAGGCGATTGGGCTGAGAACACGTAACGTATACAAGAATACCTAATTAATTCCGAAATCCATGTAGGTATATGGAATTATAGTTAATTCGGTGATTCGCAATTACGCGTAGCTATACATTTTTATTCACCGTGAAATTAAATTTGTAAGTAAAGCAATATAATATGACAAACGAAGAAAATATTTTCCTGTACTTTAAAAACTGACAAAAATTTAATATTTAAAAATAATCAATTTATTTATTCTCCAAATAATACAAATTTATTGACTCAATTTTATTCAGAATTATTTTGAGATGAAGCATTTTATTATTTACCAATTCACATGTACATTTTTACTACTTTACCCAATATATAGTTACACAAACGATTTTATTTACCACTCACACATTTTTTTTTTAAATAATTTGTTTTACCTACAATGCAATATTTTAACACATTTGTTTTATTTACGATACAATTTTAAAACTGTTATTTTTATTATATTAACAATTAAAATTCAAACTATTTTGTATTTTTTTAAAAACCATGACTGGCAAAGTCCCATCGATTTTTATGCGTAATCGAGTTATTTTAAGGTAAAAAATATTTTATATAATGAACATGTGCAGAATCATATAGGAAAATGGTATATTGTGCGGTATATCATATGAATTCCAGTTTATTGTTCAAAATATGTTTAAAAACCGAAAACTTAGCACCATGAAAAAGTACTTGTTTTAAAAACAATACTATTTTGAAAATATAAAAAGATGTACAATGTATGTTTATGTACATTCGAATAGAATGTATATAAATAAAGGATTGAAACTCGGTATAAAATAATACAATTTGGATATAAATGAATAATTATAATATCAAAAGGCACCGGTATGTTTTGTTAAACAATGTAAATCAGTATACACCAGATCAATATGGTACATAATTTATTACATAGTAATAATTATGGTTTAACTTATACTCACGCAATATTATATACGCAGTTTCGGTAACAAGTCATAAATGTATCATCGTGAAAATATATTGAACGCACGAGAATATCAAAAAGCACGCGGAAAAAAATTATCGACTTATAAACGGTGTAATATCGTTATTACAAAGTGCTCGTGTGACACACCTATATAGCTATACATTTTGTTTTCGGTGCGCGAAATGTATAAGTATGTCGACGAACGCGAAAGAAAAAAAAAATAGCCACTATACTAACGTGATTTCGCATAATATTATAATATTTTATGCGTTTATTATGTAGGTGCATATGCCCATGATACATGTCACCCAACTGCGGTAAACGTTAACAATAGCCGGGTAATATACAGTATTAATTAGACACACGTCTTGGGTAATGCAATAAAATATAATAATAATACATTATACACCTATGCCATATTGGGTTATAATTATTGAGATTAACCACACATGACTAACTATTATATACAGGCTAGGTTACGTACATTAAGTACATAAAAGCGGCGGGGCTCGGATTTTTTAAATATTATTACGACAATCCCCGATTTCGAATAATATTATATTTATCTGTAACACGTATATTAATATACAAATACGTTGAGTTTAGAAAGTTTGTTCATTTATTTTTATTCCCTACCACCCCCCCCTCCCATAAGAATATCGTAGTTTTTTAGTACTTATAACGTGCAACGATTAAAAGTAAATCGTATAGTATGTCTATGTACACTAATTCAGTGTTATTGGCTATGGTGTTGTATACCAATATACAGGGAGTGTACCTATTTGGTACCTATTGTCGTATTCCGCGAGATTTGTCATGTTTTTATATAGGTACCTATTAGTTTTGTTTACATTGTTATGATAATCCAAAAATGTTTTATACGTTTTTTTGACATTTTTTTATTTTTTTCTTATTTCACAATAAACGTATTATTTTGTACGTATTATTATGATTGATGGGCAAATAAAAAGCAGCGTGAATTACACGGTTAAAAGGGCCACCCCTCGGGAGTGCGGTTGACACTTTTGCATGCCAGACATTCTAAACGTTTTGTATTGTATTTTATTTTTTTTTTGCTTTTTGCCCACGACATTATACATAACTCCTTCGTATTTTATATAATGCACAATATTTATATTATAATGTATTCAATGTTTAAAAGGTGTACAAAACGGTAGTTTCCGTAGTAGGTATGTCCTTTGAGTATACTTGTCGTAACAAAATTCTGGTTATCGACCATTTGTTCGAATAGCTATATTGGCTAGGAAAAATAGGAATAGGTAAGTTCAGTTAGGTATTCGAATTCAGAAGAAAAAAAAATACGGTTTAAAATGTATACGCGTGAAGTTGGACAAAGAAAAGATGAACGAGTAAATTTAACACATTAACTTAATTTGGTGAGAAAAGTCTCCTGTGATTCTGTTTCTCCCCTACTATCCATTGACAACTTTTTTGCCAGACATTTTGATATATGTATATTTGTGTAACCAAACTCTGCCTAGAATCGTTTTTCGTTAACATTTATTTATCATCACATACAGATATAAATTAAATAATTCAGTATATCCACAAATTCGATAAGAGTAACCGGTGACTATTTCCCTTCAAAATTGAAATCGGTTACAAAATTATGAAACTTATTTGGTTTCACCGGTCACACCGATTGACAAACCGGTCACAACATTTTGTGACCATCTCAGATAAACGGTGACTTGTCATCATGTCTTCCAGAATTATTATTTCTCCTCGTTTAACCATCGGCGCGGCGTCTTCAAAATGGTTTACTATCAATTTATGAGCTATTGTAAATTCCAAAAATCAAGTCATACGTTAAAATATTGACTTGTAATTTGTAGTTACGTCCATGGCGATTTATTTAGTTTTTTGTTTTCTAAACATAAGTTTTAATTACCTATTTCTATTGCGTCCGTCCTCGTTGTCCATCTTTGGGCAGTTACTATAGTAGGTAAACAGTTACGGTTGTTGATTTGGTTGACAAAGAGACATATACATATATATTATATTATTCGTAACATAATCATAGTTATTCTAATTCAAATATAAATTCGTCATATTTTAATGAATATATAGTAGAAGTATAATGGTAGTATAATTATCATTAGTTATTTAAATATGAGTAGGTACCTACATATTTAATATAAATTCATACTAGTCAATATTAAAAAATTAGTAAATACCGATTACTTTAAAAAACTTAAAACTGTCTTGTCAACTAATTACAGACTTTATTCAATTTATTAAGGTTTCTACACACAGGCATACTATAATAGGCGGCCGAATACTTTTAAAATCGTATATGTAATTATAGTTTATTGATGAAAAAACGTTTAGAAACCAGGAACTTTTCACGTTCCCAGAATGAGCTTTCGTAACTTGTATTTTTGTTGTTTTTTTTTAAATAATAAATTGTATTATTTTGTTTTATCTTTCTAATGTAAACTTTGTAGGATATTGTATAATATTTCTATTGCGCTTATTCGCCTGAAATAAAAGTAAATAAATAAATTACACGTTACGATAGTAATGTATTATCTCCACCACAGACTTAGGATTTCCGAACTTTCTAACCACGATTTATAATAATATTACGTTATTATACAATATTATAATAACGTATATAGGGTTTGGTGTTTACTACCGTGCACCTGCCTATTTACGTTTAGATCCGTATAGTTGACACCCCATACGTCAAATTTTTCTTACGAAACATAATATATTGAACGGCGATATTGTTTAGATACGTACCAAATGGACAATTTTTTTTTTTTTTTTTTTGCTCATTTTATGTTGTCAATGTCGAGTACAATATTATATCTTATGATTGACCGGACTGCGGAGAAATGGTGTCATTAACTGAGCAATATTATCACTAGAATTAGGTATGTATAAAATATGATCTAATAAATTATATAAATCGTTGACTATATGCGTGTGCATTACTGAGGTTTTATTAGAAATTGCATAGTGTAATAATAATGATAATATTGAAGTAACAGGTTTTTTTTTTTATCCGTATGGGAGTCGTATATGATTATCTTAAAAACCGCATGTTATTTTTGTTGGTATTATCATAATAGGTACCTACTTGGCGCGCACTATAGATACTATTGCAATAGGTATACCTATTAGTGTATGCAATTTTATTGTACGATAGGAAAACGCATAAATCAAGATAAATGCAAAGCACACAGGGGAGTGGGATGGAGAAAATAATAATTATGTATCGAGATAAGTATACAGAATGAAAATCTACGTATGTAGATTGTAGGTAATCAAAGTGCAGCGGAGAGAGTACGAAAATTCTGATGGATTGCAGTATTGGAACGGCGCAGTAAATTAGCAAATTTATAATATTATTAGTTCTCCATGAAAAAAAAAAAAAAAAACCAGGAGAGTTGTATTAATATCGATAACGGGTTATTGTAGTTCTAATACGATAAAAATATTATAATAAAATGAATTGTATGTACAAAAACTATCATAGTGGACGTTTTAAATTATAAAAGTCTATAAAACTGTCTAAATGATATGTTTCGAGAAAATTGAGATATTTCTTATTTCATAATAAACGTAATGTACAAATTACAAACCATTATTTATGGTATACTGTAAGACTTTTTAGATACTATTTAGATCCATGGCCGCTACAATACACTATATTCATCTCTCCCTGTCATAGGCGTAGCCTGATGATTTTCTGTGGGTGGGGATTATAACCCTAACGATATTATTTATATAGGTGCATATTTACAGATGGGTGCTGGCGAGTCGTTTCATCTCCCTTAAAGGTTATTCAGAAGGAGATTTTAGGAGACCATACACCTCAAAAACTCTTGACTTATTAATTTTGTCTCCTGCAGATTCCTAGTGTCTTAAATTAAATAAAAAATCAGATTTTAGAACGTACATTATTATTACGTCATTTTAAATTCTGAGTGAATCGAGTGATCTATTGGTTAACTATGATATTTTATTCTGTTTATAAAAAACTTTTCACCAAGAAATCTTGCTTCGATAAAATTATGATAATACACTTTTTTTGTTGCATTTTTGCTCAGGTTGGTACTTTAGAAAGCTCATTTTTGAAAATTCTCATTAATATTCGAGAAAGTGAAGAAAAGCTGGTTCTTTAGGTAAAAATATTAAAAGATTAAAAATAAATATGCCATTGCAGGCGACTATTTTTATTTATCTATTGTTATTATTATTTTAAACTTTTTTAATCATCGTTTTTGTCGTGAAAACTCATACTGTTGAAAAAGTACTACAGAAATTTTAATATACAATTTTGACGGAAATCGTGAATATCACGGCTTTTCAAACGATTTTCGCTCAGAATCGTTTTTTAGTTAGCAATAACTAATTGTTACGTACAGATATAAATTAAATTTCTCTATATATGTTGAATTCCCAACTTCTCACCAACAACAATGGCCCACACATGATGCGGAAGTATGTCCGTGCCCTTTTCGATTATCGTTTATTTAATTTTTCAATTACTTAGGTACTTGCTAGGTGTACAATGCGTCAGTGCTGTACCCGGTACCTACGTAAACATTATTAAGGTGCTCCGAGTTGTTCAACTAGGCGTCTGCAGCAATACGTTATAAAACAATTTTTTTTTTTTTATGTACATATAATATATATATATATATATATAAATTTGCCTATATTATACTGTATTTATTTTTTATTGTATTATCTTTGGACAGGTCCGATGGAGAAAAAAAGTAAATACAATTTCCATTTACAAATTATTGTACATTTGTTCGGGCCTTATTATGCCGCCATCGTTGTTTGTACGGCTATTTCGTTTTGAATTTAACCGACACTGTAATAGTTTAATATCAATTTCGGTCTGCGCAGTTACATAATTCGAATTATTCCGAGGGTTTTGATTTGACGGCGACGATAAATCGTTGTTGTCCGTGGATAGGCATGTAAATGATATTCTAATCGACTAATGGCATATAAATAACATATTAACGCAACGCGCGACGCTGACGTTCGGCGATGCGATAGGTGGTGCGCGTAACATTTTAAACAGCATTTCATAATGTTTTTAACACGACCATATTAATATCATATTTTAATGACGGACGTTTATCAAAACCGAATCACCATCGCGCATCGAGTACCAGATGTACTCTTACACGAAGTGCGTAGCACAATATTTAGCCCGCCGTTACAATAATAATATTATCGGTAGGCAATTAAATAAGTCCGACGACGTAATTCCGTCACGTGATAAATATTGCGACTACCTGCGACTGTGCTAATTGAATGCGTTATTTATTATCATTATTATTATTATTATTTTTTTTTTTTTTTTTACAATGTTGAAACGCGTGCACGGATAATACTAATATTCTGCAGTGAGGTAACCGCACTATTTACCGAACGTTAATATTATATGTAATCGAATCTATAACGCAAGACTCTCGTTATCATGGAATATGTTCAATTTTTTTAAATTTAAGAAACAAAATGATAATCAATTAAGTCAACCTTATTATTTTATTGTCGCCATTATGAAATTTGCTGGTGAAACCACTATCCACTTTTGATTTTCAAATGGTAACATATTATTGTACGGGATGATTCACTAAGTGTGCTCGCTCCATTTTTTTTCTTTTTTGGTTAAATTTTGATTCAAATTCAAATTCTGATTTTCGGAATTTTTAACCGTATGCTCGTATAGCCGATATTTTCGAATACTTAGATTTATCACTACATTTAAAATGTATCCTGTGGCGATACTTGGATTTTTCAAATTTTACACCTATATCAAAAATTCCACAAACAGATAAAGTATTAATTTAAATGTTGGTGTTAAAAATGTTGATTTTCGTTAACCCGTTGTCGAGATATTCCATTTTAAGTTCAGGTAGTGGGGGGATATCAGGAATATTGTGTGGCGATACGGCGCGCGGCACTTTATTAGTGCTCCACTATTCTCCCCCTACTTAAACTTAAAGTTGAATATCTCATCAGCGGGTTGATTGAAATCAAACATTTTAATATCAAAATTTATCTAAACTAATACTCCATCTATTTATGGAATTTTTAATATAAGTTTATGTTGTGAAAAATCCAAGTATTGAAAAAAATATCGCCTTTGACTACATTTAACAATTCCAAAAATCATAATTTAAATAGCTGGTATATTTAAAATTTAACCAATCAAATGGAATGAGCCCCTTTTGTAAATCACTATGTATTAATTATGAAATAGGAAAAATCTATAAAAAATTATCATTTTCTCATTTACAGATTTAAATTACCTATATCTCCGCGTTCGACATATTTTGGTACTCGTGTTTATTGTCTACTTTCATTGTAGCGCTTCTTAGTGAACAATATTCGACACTGTCATGATTACAGAAATATGGGATGAACCGATTTAATTCGGCAAATATATTAATAGATATAATTCTTTTCAAAGATGAGAAAATCTTCCTGGACCGTTTGACATACATTTCGTCAATTTTTTCGGGATTCCTATGGTTTTTCCCGATTTTCTCATTTATAAACTACTTGGAAAATCAATAAATAACCTTATAGTATCAAGTAGATAAAATTGCCTTTCAGAAAAGATGCTACACTTGATACACGAGAACAAGATTTCTATCGGAAAAGTTGTTCATAGAGAAAAAAATAAACATTATTGTAATGTCAATTAATTCCTCGCTACACTCAGACTATAAAAATAATGTCGGACAAATTTTTTTTTGTATAAGACTTAGTTCACAAACACATTAAATTTAGTTAACATTATTATTTTTAGTCAAATAACACATGGTGAAAAATGTATTTTATACGATTTTTAAACGTTGTCCGTTCGTATTCGTATGAATGTCGGCACCGAAAGAGCTAAACGACTGTAGTATAGCTGGTATACGACTATCCTAACGCGCGATACGAATGATACGATATTTCTCAACTTGATTTCTATACTTATTGGGCGGACAAACGTGAAAACATCAAGCATTCACACCATTAAAAAAAAAAAAATTCTGGACAAAGTGCTACAGTTGTAGTACACTTAACTACAATAACCTTGTGTCTAACGATTATTATATTGTAATATTATTATTATGACGCATATATTTATATTTCGAAAAAATTGTCTTAATCTCTCTGTCGTGTGGGAATATCGTTGAGAAACGTAATAATATTCAATACGGTGATGGAATTTACAAAAAAATAAGATTTTGAATTTAATAATTTTTTTTTTTTTTTTTTAACCATTATAATATACGTTTCTACACCTACGGGCGAACAAAAAAAAAAATAAATATGTTTAATATAATATCCGTTCAAAAACACTTGTGTGTTTTTTGTAACATTAAGCCACTGAACCTAGAGCTTAATTAGTGTTATTGCATTCATAAACCGTTCCAGTTTTTAATATAGGCTATGCTACGTGTTATGTAACTTTATTTCCTCTGCGTTAAACCTATTTACGTACCTCTGGCAATTATCTTATAATTTAGGTAGTTGTTACCTATACTGAGGTAATAACATTCAAATATTACTAGTACCTGCACACAGATGTACGGACTGAATTCGAAGGTATAGAGCCGTAGTAATAATAATTGTTAATAGACAATAGAAATATTATGATAATTATTTTCAATATACCTACCGTGGTAATAATAACGATAATAACCGAATAATAATAATAACTACCTTTTCTCGCACAATAATGTTGTAGGCTAGTATATAAATATAAAGAGTGTTTTTTCCGGTCATTGGGTCACACAGAATCGTTTAATTATTTACAATATTTCCAGGATGTCATTATAATCTTGTACACCGTCACAAACTCGGGTGTACATTTTCGATTTTTGATTTTTCATTGTAACAACTTCAGTTTTCAAACAATAAACGTATGCAAAACGCTAACATCGGATGTACCGTTTGTAATAACAGTTTAAAATGTAGACCGGGGGCGTAGTGGAGAGTATAACTGCTAGATGCAGATCACAGTAAAATGAAAAAAATCTCTGTATATTATTATTTAAAACGGCCGGGCAACAAATATATTATTAATACAAGGTGCGTTTAAAATTTCGTATCGAATAAGTATTATCTGTACTATTAGCAGCTATTACTATCGCATTAACAAAAAATAATATTGAGTTATATAATCTTGAGTTAAAGGGTGGTCCTTATTTTATGGATTAAAATAAAAGCTAGACAGTTTTCATCGAGCATTACCCCCTCTCTCGTTTTGTTAGTGAACACAAGAGAGTTATTTTGGTGAAATTTGGTGATGATAACTCAATCCCTTTATGTGCCGCAAAATGGTTGAAAAATGGCTAAAGAGGGAAGTTTGAACATTTTTTGAAATTTAATTTTGAAAAAGACGTCCTAAGATAATGGGGTCAAGTGCGGCCACTGTTATAAGTAATTTAATGTACACCTGTAAGCAAAGATAAACCATTGTTAACGAAAAGACGATTCTGAGCGGAGTGCAGTTGAAAGTACTGCTTTTTCAACAATATATATGTCATGTGATGGTTAGATGCCAATTATTATTTCAATTTAAAAATTAAAATGGATCGTGCTTTTCTACGTTTTCCCAGATTTCCCTTTGTTTTTTCGGTTTTTTCACATTTGTTGAGAAACCTTCTGAGGCAATCGAAAAATGACCTCTCTGAAGTACCTATCCCTAGTGAAATTTTCTTTTAGAAAAATTGATATCTTTATAAGTTGGAGCAAAATTGCTTGTAGAAAAGTTGTCCATAGATAAAACAAATTGTATTATTTTACTAATGTATTTCGTACATTTTTGAGTTTTCCCTCCTTTTTTTTTGGTTTTTCGTATTTGATGAAAAATCTTCGTTCAAACTCGTTCAATGTTGTAAAAAATATTTTAATTACAGAATAAGGACAACCGTAGTGAGTACCTATACATAATTATTATTTAACAATACATTGTTTATATTATACGAAACAATTAACAGTTAAACAATTTAAACTTCGCAATTATTTAGATTGCAGTTATTGTTTTTTTCTGCATAGTTGACAGATTATTTTTTATCGAACTTGCCTCTTTTTCACAATTTAGGTTTTCGGTGGAATATGTATTACCAGATCGGGAACTAAAATGCCTATAAATATCAAAAATTGGATAAAATGTTTTACCTAGAAAAAGCAAATATAAGTGTTCTTTCCGAATTTCAAATCTTTGCGAATATTTTTAATTGAACCACAACAAAAAAACAAAATTTAAAATAATATATTTCGTAAATTTCCCCGGTTTTTCCTATTTATTATGAAAACCTCTGGGAAAAATCAAAAAATGACCTGCTTTAAAGTAAAAAAAAAATGTGCTACACTTGAAAATCGGAACAAAGTTTCTGGTAGACAAATTGTTCACAGATAAAAAAAAAAAAAAAAAACACATCATTGTAAAACTAATACATTCCTCGCTCCGCTCAGAATCTAAAATTATGCTAAATAATCCTATAATAGTGTCAACGGACGACGTTTCTTTAACGGCCGATTATAAATAATGATAATTACGTTTTGCATAAAAAAAAAAAAATAATAACAAGTATGTGTAAAAAATGTAAAAATAAAAAAAAATAACTAAGCGATAATATTATATATAATACTATAATATTATAGGAATATTGTATTGTTTCGGTAAGCCGACCAACAGCGGAACCGCCAGTAAACGTTTTGAAAAATTAAAAACTATAAGTATACAGGTGGGTGTATTATTATTATTAAAAATCGACACGGATAATAATAATGATACCTATTTAATATTATTATTATTTATTATACGATAAACAAGCCAAATCGAGATAGCTGCAGATGACGGCACGTCGGATAATGGCAAAGATTTTATTCGGCTCGACGGCGGCGGCGGCGGTGGTGCGATTTAACGAACCGTAGCGTAGATTTTTTTCCGTTTCTTTTTTATTTTTTCTTTTTAATCTTTCGTTCCAACGGTTCTATTATATACATGCATATAAAACTGCTGCACAACAAACGGTCAAAACTTTCCCCCCATAAATGCGATGTGGTAACGCACGCGCTCGCGTTTCGATGCAGATTTACATGAAAATCGACTTTATTTATTTATTAGTATTTTTTTTTTTTCCTTTACCTATACTTATGTTCACTGTCTCCTGTTTCGTCACGTGTCCTATAGCGTATAGTACCTACGCCTTATTGTAATCTCGTTGTAATATAATAATATATTATGTGTACCTATATTGTATAACAATATTATGCACTGTGTGTGTTGGTACCTACGCACGAAGATCACGACGACTGAGACAGAAACACGACGGTCAGTAGGTGAGGTATATTTATGGGGCACGGAAGTTAAAATAGACAAAAAAAAATAATAATAATAATAATAATAATAAAGATCTCATACTGGGGACTGGTGTGCCACTGTTATAAGTGAGAAGTTGGGAAGGTAGGATATACAATGTTATTCATTTAATACCCGTAGACAACGATAAATCGTGAGAAATTCACGAAAAACGATTCGTAGCGAAGTTCGGTTACACGTGTTTTGAAAAGCCGTAATACTTACGATTTTCGTCAACATTTGGAATAAAAATCTCTTGAAAAAAATTACTAAATATCACTAAATTTTTTTTTTTTTTTTGACCACTAAGTACGAATTATAATGAACCTCCTGTCAAATATTCGAGCATTTCTATTCTGTTAAATAATATTTTCTACAAAGTACCTACCAAATAAAAATAACGTAAAAAACCTTGTAAAATTAAAATGCCTATAACTAGCTCAAAATTAGTTAATTGTTTTGAAAATTTCACCACGCCTAGAAAAAGCAAATGTATTAAGTTATCTATCACTAATTCAAGTTTCTAAAAACATTTTTAACTGAATTACAACAAAAAAACAAAATTGAAAATAATAAAATCATTATTTTCGTAAATTGTTCTGTTCTTTCTATGTTTTTTTTTCAATTTGGCTTTATTATTAAAAAAAACTATAGGGAAAATCGAAAAACGATATTTTTACCAACAACAAGATTAAGAATTCAACAAAAAATACATCTTGTCGTTTTTACATTGGAGCAATACCTCTGGTAAAAAACATAGTATGCAAAAATTAGAATAATAAAATCGGTAACACCGCGGTGAGCAGTAAATATTTGTCGTTTATTCCGATAATGTATTTTTTTTGCTTCTATACAATTATTATGGAAACCCTTTAGAAAAACAAAAAAATGACCTCAATAATGTATGGCATTATAGGGGGCGAACTGTTGAAAATTTCAAAAAATGTTTCACTGAACGGAATTTTCGTATCTTTAAAGTGAAATACCGGAACATATCATTCACCAAAAGTGTTTTATTGTTAAAAAAACATAAAACGCAATTTTACATAAAACTTAATGGGAATTTCGAAAAATGTTTAAATTAAGACGATCACGTATAGTGATGTAAGCACGTAGAGCATTGCAGGTACGTGCATTTGTTTCATTGGGTTTTTCAATTGTTTTTATGTATCTTATCATTCTAAAAAAATAGTTTGTTAAAATAACATTTTTATTCAAAATATTTTTGTGCCTGTGGTATTGCTATTTATTGAAAGTTCCGTACATTCCAAGTTAAAGCATACAAAATTTCGAGTATTTAACCAAAAAACTATTTTCGATAAACAGAAAAAGTGCTAATACTTGTTGGTGTACTATTATAGGTGTAGAGGTGGATAGGTAGATAATATAATATAGAGTAATTTAATTTATGTCTTTACTTAACAATACATTTTTTTGAACGAAAAGCGATTCTGATGGTTTCAAATGTCGTAACTTTTTTGATTTTTATAATAGTTTGAACTTTCAGTGCTTATAAAAAAAAATACAAATAATACAAATTCTAGCTTACGCTTAACTTACAACAAAACGTCCACTTGGTAAAAATTATTATAAATCTCGCGTTAAACTGTTGACCATTTTACAGGTACAGGTAATTTTATATATATATATATATAAAAAAAAAAAAATGAAAATAATATATTTCAGAATATTCTACTGCGGTTATTCGACAACGTGACGTTACAGTATTGCAATGAGAATTTGATGGAACACTCAAACCACTTTGTGAAATTTGGTAAGTCTGTTAGCGCTGCCTCGCCGACCGCTGATAACGGCTGGTATTTGCATATTATATTACACACTCCATGCAGTCTATAGATTATATTATGTTATTGGTTACCACCTCGGTATAATAGTGTATGACCACCATATACCACTCGGAATAACAATATAGTCTATAGAAAAACGTCGGTCATAATGTGTGGTGGCCATAGGTGTATACATGTTGTAAGGACATGTTGAGTCTAGCTAATAATAGTCAAATCGAAAATGACCATGTATACAAATGATCAGAGGAAAATTTGGCCAAACAAAAATCACCAAAAGAAAATATGTCTTTAAACATTTTTAAATTGGACACCATTACTTATCAAATGGTGATTTTATTTATAAACTATGGTCAAAACACATTATAAGTGAATAAATTATAGTTAAAAATATAATTTCAAATAAATATTCCTCTAATGTAGAAAACGATGACCACGAAAAAAAAGTCTAATTTTATCTATGGCTATTTTTTGCTTTAAATATTTTTGTGTTTGGACATCTTTTCCTCTGGCCCAGTTTATGACACGGTAACAAATTAAATTGATTTTTTTTTTTTAAATGTTCCATTATTTTGGCTATTTTTCTGTTTCAATTTACGCTGTATAAGTACGATTAACGTTTAACAAAAAATTGTTTTAAAAACGTGTTTCATAAAAAAACTGATCGGCATGACAATAATCCGGCTGTCGGGCGCTCAATCAGAAATATTATTTTTGTTCACACTTCTGATTACTGCAGCACTAGTAGATTATGCCGAACGCTATTATAACAAAAGATAGTTATATATAAATAATAGACCGGTTTAAGAAAAAAAATAACAGGGAAAGGACTGAAAGGAGACTATATTATTACTGCCGCAGTTATTAGATTTGTGTTCATTTTTTAGAAAAAAAAAATAATAAGAGTTGTGAACACTAAACAACACGACTATACACTTTCAGTTAGTATCAAATTGAAATTGAAAACAAATACCTTTAGAATAATAATTAGACGAAAAAAAAAACAGGCATTAGAATATATCGTACAATTTTACATAGTGTATAATCCAACTATCACCAATAATACCGTTAATTTTGTAAACAAAAAAAAAAACATATTACCTTAAAATTTACATATATCAAAACGATTTAAAGACTGTATATTGTTTTTATACATAGAATTTCGTTATTGGTGGTAACTAATATAGTGTAACATTTTGGTTGTTATCGTTTTCAGTTATAACTCTATTACCGCGAGAAAGATATTCGTTTTATAATCACGATTTTTTTCGTTGTCGTCATACTTTTTTCGTGGCAATAAAAACACGTACTGCTGTGGTCACAGCGCGATAGGTAATTAAACACATACGGATGGTAATTATTATTTAGAAAAATCGTTTTTTTTTTTTTTTTAACATCTTAAATATACCGGTCTTATGGGAATACCGGTGATACTCGACAGCGGATTATTTTTAAATTTCCCGATGTAATGATCTGAAAATTATAAAAGAAATACAAAACTGGGAAAATTTCGAGAACGAAAATAACCAAAAACACATAAAAAACGTAAAGACTATTTAGTGCTTATTTCTTATCTTTTCGCCGCTATAGTGCTGTAGTGTGTGTGTGTGTGAGTATTTTTCACTGATTTTGCGCGGGGTGAGTAATGTATTGGTTTTACAATGGTTTTTATTTTTTTTTCTGTGAACAACTTTTCTACCAGAAATTTTCGGTCCAATTTTTAAGTGTAGCATTTTTCTGGCTAAGGCGCTACTTGAAATATATCTTTTTTTTGGTTTTCCCAAGAGTTTTCATAATAAATAAAAAAAAATAGGAAATGTGCATAATTTTTTTACGATAATTTTCAAATCGTAAATATCACGGTCATTCAAAACACGTGTAACCGAACTCCGCTCAGAATGGTTATTTGTTAGCGTTGATAAATTGTTGCTTAAGTATATGCATTAAGTAAGTATTATTTAAGTAACATTTCGTTAGATGTACATTACATTTCTCCTCTATCTACACCTATTTACCTACAACAGTGGCCCACCAATTGTGTGAAGTATATCCGTTTTGTGTTTTCTTTACAATGCCATCTCTCGTACTTGTCTATAACAGGACACTTTTTATGGTCCCGTAACTGTCTGGTTTCACTATATTTATAGTCAAATAGTTTTAAAAGAAAGTATTCGAACACAATTTACTTGAGAGTTCATTAATGTATTTTGAATACATTTGAAAAGTATTTTTAATGAGACTAATAATAAAAAAAAAGAAAAAGAAAGGTACTGCAGCTCGTCCACATTAATCCATAATATTTCAAATCGAGTAACTCGCCCAGATTTGCAGCTATCTGAACACCGGGCTCGCAAAAAAACGCTGTTGTAAAAACGTCAAAGAATAATAATTAAAAATCACGACGTTAAAAATATATTTTCGACTAGTGTTTCCAATAAAAACACTTTATTGCGCACCCGTAATCCTTGAATATGATTCGATATTATGAGACCCTTTCGCAAATAGTAACCCTATACAACTTGAGTGTATGCAACACAAATTTCTGTACTTTGTTAGTAGGACTCTAAATATTCATTGTCCAATCCATTACTACACGTAAGGCCAGAACCGGAAAATAAATTCGATAGAGGTCGTAAACTAAAAATATGTGTTGTTATGATTTTATTATAATTTTGTACAGCTAATTTATAACTAATATAATACGAACAAATTTCAGGAGGGCAGTGAATCCCCAAAACCACTTCTCAGCTACTGCCTTGACTACACGTTTATTATCAAACAAATGGACACTTTGGGTAAGCCGGAGACATGCAGCTAACGTTAATTTAAATTTTAAGTTTATTCAAGATTTTATCTGGACGTATCGATTCGCAATACTTACTTTCCGAAATTACATTATCATCATAATCTATCAATCAGTTTCTTTCCGTTTAAATATATGTCCTCTTCTGCTTGGTGGTCTGAGTGAGCCCTTGTGCCATTCTATGTCCTTATGCAAATTCCGACCCGTATGTTTTTTTTTTTTTTTTTCTATACTTAGTGATGGACTCTGTCCATTTTTTATTAAATAATAATATTCGTCGGGAAATTTGTCTCGTCCGCGACGACGAAGTATTGACGTACGGTTCTATAGAATTTTTCGAATGCGGGTAATCATATTATCCACGATGGCGCTACAGGTGGCTACTGCACCGGCTACTACTACAGTGTGAAACGTTGCAGTTGTCCGCGGATAATGTGTAGTGATTTATAATAGTAATAATATTATAGATTCGACGACCATCGGACGTACCTACCTATACATATATATTCACTAATATTGCACGGTTATCAATTTTAACGTGGAGATTTGGCAACTATAATATTATATATCAAATATTATTTTAACGCATCGTTAACCGGCAATGGCATTAAACGCCATTTGTAAAATTCTCGAATCGATATCACACGAAAATCACACGATTCACCGGATACGTATTAACGTTCACTATTTTAAATGAGCCACAGACTCAAGTAGGCACGGAGTGCCACGGACCGATAAAAAATAGCAAGGGCTACTACATTATTTTAGAGCATTATGGTTCTTTTTTAAGTTAGAAATGCGAAATGTACATAATGTAATTTAGTTTATGTCTGTACGCAATAATAAATCAGTGTAAATAAAAAACGACTCTGAAGCAAGTTCTGTTCAAAAGGTTTAGAGAAATTTAAATTGAAAACTGTATATTATTTTATAACCACAAAATAAATTATAATTATTAGGTAGTATTTTAACACGAAATGTTAATAAAAATAAATTTCAAGAAAGCACAAAAAGAAAAAAATTGAATTGAAAATATTAAATGACCACGAAATATTTTGAAAATAACATGTCGTCTAAAAAAAGCATACCCATTATGTAAAGCAAATTAATACTTAATAAATCGAATTAATGTAAACAAATTATTAATAATTTATTATACATAGGTCTAATAACTTATATTAAATTTTTAGAGAATTATAAATTTCTTGTTAAAAATTAATATTAATTTTAAGTAGATTGTTTAATGTGAATTCATATCGATTGGGTTAAATACATTTTTGGGACGTACGATGCTATAGTATCCCAAAAAACCAAGCAATCCACGCCCAATGCAAGTGCAATTATGTGTTAGGCTAGGTTAATACAAATTTATTATATCGACATGATTTCAATGATAACAATAATATTAAACATATTATAATACTCTAAAAAGTATTTTTCATTGTTGATCCAAACCCAATACTATTCCAAGAAAGTCGCGTGCCCCATGTGTAAACCTAAAATCACCTAGTTAGTCAATGAAAAACCACCACGGATTTAGATAAATTAGAGGGAATATGAAAAAACTTAACCAAATTTTATGATGAGCTAAACCTGGTTTAACTTCAAAGGAGTTTGTGTCCTAACGTTAAAGTGTAAACCTAAAACGTATAGTCTGCATGTAGCCATGTGGATCGTTTCAAGCGAACACATTCACCAGATGCATTGAATTTCCTCCTGTGCCTGTACGCGAAGCTGATACGGTCATACGCATACGATAAAAACGATTTGGAAAACTATTTACATTGTAAAAAAAAAAAAAAAAAATAGATGATAAATAATAATAATATATGAATACATATACCTGTATACAGACCGTTACAGGTCAACTATATTATATGGGTACCGTAATCGAAATATCTGTCAGCGTTATCGTGGTACAAGTATCAACAGTAGAAAGTACACATCACACACGCACGAATCATCGATCTGTGCAGTGAACGCGTACAGGCGGCTAAACTTGTAAACACATTCAAATAACTATCGTTGCGGTCGTGCAAAACCGAGCGGTCGTGTGTCAAAAGTGACCGAGTGTCAATTATACGACCGAATATTCTCTGTTATATAATCTCTGGTCCTGGTGATAAAGGGGTGAAGTTTATTTTCCATTAAATTTATAATTTTGTTATACACAATTTTCTTTACTTTATTTTCTATAGCGGTCTAGTTCCCGTACAAGATGGAAGGATGTAGTAGAGAAAAATCTAGCAATGATCCATGAACATATGCAATTAGAGAATGCGAATGATAGGGACCAATGGAATGATGTAGTGGTGGCAACGATGGGTCTACACGACCCACTAAGCTGTTTAGAAAAAGAAGTAGAAGAAGTGGCGTAGCTCCATATTAAAACGCCCCGAGGTAAAATAATTTTGCCTCCATAATAGAAAATATAAATTATACTCTTTGTTACCAAAACAGTGCTGTGACTGAAATTGATTGAGTAATTGTGTTGTTTTTTCTTCGAGATGAACGCAACCATACTTTATCGCATTAAAAGTTTCGTTTTATGTTTAAATTAAGTAAATTTATGTTTACACTCTTTCTCTCTCTCTCTATATATATATATATATATATATATACAAAGTGATTTTTTCATCACGAACCAGCAGTTTTCTTGGAGGATTTTAAATGAATTTTATTGTTGTTTTTTGAATCGTGGAATTGTTTAAGCTTTATTTTAAAACTATTTTTAATTTTTATCCCTACTCCATGTACCTTAAATTACTATTTACTTTTGCTTTTTAAATAGGAACCCACCTTTTTGAATACAGATTCAAACAGAAAATATTTTTCTAAACATTTTTATATACATAACACTAACATTAGATTTATCGTTTATGAATTAAAACAATTTAAACCGGTAGAGTAGTGAAAGCCGAAAGGTATAATAAATTGCATGTCTATTTTAAGACGATAAATTGATAACTCTTCCCAACTTCTCCGATCCAAAGTTTAAATATTTATAATTCATAAACGGAAAATCTGATATTAGTGTTATGTATATAAAAATCCTCTGTTCGTATCTGTGTTCAGAAAGGTGATTTCCTATTCGAAAAACAAAAGTATCTACTTATTTAAGGTAAATGGCGTAGGAGTAAAAATAAACAATTCCACAATGATTAATAAATACAGAAATAAAACTAATTTAAAATCCTCCCAGAAAATTACTGCAAGTCCGTGATAAAAAAAATCACTGTGTATATGACAATAGTATATCATTTGCCCCCTTTGAAGTAAATATTAGCTACATATACATTTTGAGATTTTTCTCTTTCCCCCTTCCCAATGAAATTTCACCAATAGTCGCTTATGGTTAATACACGCGTTATACTGAAAATTAAAATATCTTAAATCATTATGATGTATATTTTGTTTAATGAAAAAAGGCATAAGTTAAATAATTATAAGATTATCCTGATTAGCCTGTCGTGTCTATTGAATATTTTGTACAAAAACGCGCACCATGGGAAAATCCCACCGTCTTCGTAGAACAGTTTTTTATATTTATTCAATTTGAAAGAGAAAGTTACTTATATGACTTATTGTAAGTCTTTTTGAATTCCGATTTTTAAAATTGAAATTCTTAGAAACTGTATTAAACGTCTGAGAAATTCTAATTATCGCTTTTTTTTTAACTTTTTTTTTTTCTAACATTACATGCATTCAAAATCAAAGTTCAATTAATTTGAATTAATCTAAATAATTAGAAATTAATTATTTTAGTAATCATTTAGTTTCGTAGTTTTTTAAATTTAATTTTCCTGTAAAAAAAACGACTTAAGTCCTTCTTCCGTGCGACTAAATTTAAGTCGCAAAAATGTCTTCGAGCGTAGATAAAACGATCGACTGACAATTTAAAATATATACCGCGGTTACGGGTTATCGAATGTTTGACAGTAATTAATTAAGGTTATTAAAATTATTTACTTTTTTGCCGATTTTTTTTGGGCAAATATTTATAAAATTATATAAGTTTAAATTTTCAAATAATATAGTTGCGAACATTATTTTAGTTTTTCGTAATTTCACTCGGACACGCGGCTTTTCACACGACGGTAACGATATTATTGTCGATTGTTACCGGACCATAATTATTATCATCCTCGAAAATCGTACAGCTTTGTGTCGCATATTAAGCACTTTATTTCATT